>JAYKKT010000074.1:14267500-14697500 GCA_036023115.1 Brasenia schreberi | reverse complement strand
TAGAGTGGGGAGAACTATGTATTATAGCCTATCAATCCTACCATGGGCCATAGTCTTTAAGTTGATCCGTCACTGAATTTCCCTAGTGAATTTTTGTTTGAAGAGCTTCTACTCAAACAATGAGAAGTAGCATCCACCAAATGAGAGAGTTGGGTTGCAGGCATGCTGTAATCATAGCTTGAGGGGGTGTTCTGGTGGAAGAAAATGAAAGGCTAATATTAGCATTCAGAGCAATAGCTCACCTGGCTAGGGGACTCATCGCGAGTTGAAGGGCATGAGTTTGATAACTGGGGTTTGCATACCGGACTTCAACCACCCATTGTAACCAAGAAAAGGAGTGCGTGCACACACTCACACACAATGCTATGTCTAAATTAAGAGTAAGGAAAGGAATTAGATCCGTAAGCCAATAGCAAAAGTAAAGGAGCAAGATTGATTTAGCAACAAGAAGGTGTTTTGATGCAGTGGAACAAGAAATGCTAAATGGAGATGCACCAAGATAGGTGCCGGAGTTTGGTACCGAGCATCTGGCTTCCTTCTCCCTATTTTACCATAAAAAAGATGAATTAGCCAAAGGGGGGATGAAGTTGTAAATAGTCAAAAAGTTAGGAAAACTACTGGGAAAGCACTTATTTTAATTATTTATTCATTTTGTTTTATACATGAAGTTTTTGTCAACGACGAAAATAAGAGGCTTAATAAATGGCAGATCGTTTTCAATCATGAACGTGATCTTTCATATCATTACATGATACATGATACTTGTATGCATGGAATGAACATATTGGCAAGAAGATAGTGGGAAAACCATATCAGATTGTTTGAAGAATCTACTAACCACTGAAAGAGGATAGTATTCTGATTGAGATTTGATTCCTAAGAGCAAGAAATCGGGAGCATGCATTAGTTTGTGCAGCAAAGTGACAGTTTAAAATGTTGCTGTTACCATGTGTTTTGTGGCGACTTATTCTTTTAGCTTGTGTTTGCAAACTTACAGTAACATCTTTAATGAATTCTATTTGTATGAGTTGATTGTTGTTACAAAGTAAGCTCGTATATATGTATGTATACATACTTTTTAACTCCAAAGTAACGGTCGTCGTCTCTCCTGGCGGTGGCCCAGGCCAGCTTGGAAGCATCCAAGTTGAAGCAGACGGCAGTTTGTTAAAGACTTGCTTCACAGGTGAGCTGGGTTCTCTCCATAAAAGAAACTAACCTAGCCAGTCTCAACCAATGCTACTTCTCACGAGATGAACATTCCTAAACTCTTCCAACGGATGCACGCATCAATTAGGTAAGGTGGGAATAAGTTTCAAATCTCTCTCTCTCTCTCTCTCTCTCTCTCTCTCTCTCTCTCTCTCTCTCTCTCTCTCTCTTTCTCTCTTCCCCTTGACTTTTAGTTTTAAACTTCTTTTTCTGTTGATGATGACAGATGTTTGACTCTTTGCCATTGACATCATACAAATTTATTCAATGTGGGACTTCGTTTCTTTTGGATTACGAAACGAAAAGGGGCGAAAATAATTGAAAATTCTGTCATTTCACATGACAGTTGTCTTGGCTCCCACACAGAAGCTGCTATGATCATTGGTTAAGTAGCGAGAAGAAGCAAAATCATTTCCTGTATTCATTTTCTGGGTTCCCATTGTATTCAAAAGTCAGTGTGGGCAACCCTTGTACGTCGTAAGCAGGCAGACAAAAGCTCCTTCTTGAGCCAAACTTAACCGCTATGAATGATTCATTTAGATAATTAATGGCGCGAACTGTAAATTTAGAAACCAACCCAATTAAACTCATGTTTGGATCTCATTTTAACATTGAAAGTTTGTGTCCTTAGTTGTTCAAATTAATTTTTGTTTTTTTACATTTCCCGTGATTTCGGTTGGTAATTTCAAAGCATCCGTAGGCACTACTCTTTGTTTCTAATAATTTGAGGCATGAAAAGCAGTGATTGCCGAATACTGTCTATGAGAAGTTGAGTGAATTCTTCGTGGAAAATTCAAGCGAGCTCTTTACCAGAATTTGTTCAATCACACTTCAACTATTATATTACCGAGTGTAGAAGACAGTAGCCCCTGCAGGCATCCAGCATTCAACCCACCATTATCTTCCTCTCCAACCATATGCATTAAAACATGTGGTATGCCCCGCCCATTAAGCCGACCAGTTGCACTTGATTTAATAACCTATGTGCCTCATGCTACGTTGGATTAACTCTACTTACTGCTTATGAAGTTTGATATATATATGTGTGTGTGGAGTCCGCTTATCTCCTAACTTGTGATCTTAGCCGAAGGTATATGAGAGCACCAAATTGTATGTCTGATTCGGCAGTTCGATCTATGATTTCTCATTCACCAACATTGATAAGATCCTTCTATTTAAAAACACCTTAGGATGACATAGCCTCAACATTAACGGCGAGGATCAAACACGGAAAGGTTTATGGGATACACATACATATATATATATATATATATATATATATATATATTATATATATATATATATATATATATATATATATATATATATATATATAATTAGATATTTTATTCTAGTCAATTGAAACATAGACCTTATTTGGTATATGAAAAAGTACATGTTCCTATATATAAATCATTTATTATAAATAGCTAGATGAAGGCATAACTCTACCCATGTAAGGGATCACCCATGCATTGCCGGTCCCAAGCCCGAAAAAAGGAGGAGCGTTGTGTTAGGCTTTCGATAGTCAGCATAAATCTTTGTCGGATTTTTATACCATGGATTACACAAATTATGAGCATTGCTTTGGTGCATCCCCACCTAGCGACGCACTGTAGAGCCCGAATGTAGCGATAAATAAGTAAGAGCCACTATATTTTCGCCTTGATGTAGTGAATCAATTGGACAGAGGGTTCCCATATCATGGATGGGTGTGGGTAAAGAAGTTAGTCCTGCTATATTGTTGCCTGAATGTAGTGAATAATTTACAGAGAGGATCTCCAGATTTTCAATATGAATGAATGCGGGGATAAGGAAGCTAGTCCTAGATAATAAGATTCGTATTGGTTCTTGGAATATCGGAACATTATCCGGTAAGCTAATGAAGGTGGTAGATACTATGATTCGGAGAAAGATTCATATTCTATGTTTACAAGAGACAAAGTGGGTTGGAGAAAAAGCAAAGGAGATAGAGGATAAAAGCTTTAAATTATGGTACTCAGGTAAGGAAAAGGTTCGAAACAGAGTTGGTATTATCATAAATAAAGATTTAAAGGATAGTGTAGTAGACATACACTGATATGGTGACTGAATCATGATATTGAAATTAGTGTTAGGAGCAGAGATTTTGAATATAGTTTGTGCTTATGCACCCCAAGTCAGCCTAGAAGATAGTATAAAGACAACTTTTTGGAAAGAGTTAGATAAGGTGATTCAAAGGATTACACAAAGGGAGATGATTTGTTTAGGAGGCATCAGGATATCAAGGTATTCACGAAAACTTTGGTTTTGAGGATATAAATGAGGAAGGTAGAGAGATTTTAAATTTTGCTATGGCATTTGATCTCTTTATAGTCAATACAATCTTCAAAAAATGAGATAAACATTTAATTACTTATAAGAATGGCTTATCACAAACACAAATTGATTACTTTATTTGTAGAAAAAAGGATAGAGCGTGTTGTAAAGATTGCAAGGTAATTCCAGGAGAAAGTTTAACCACTCAACATCGACTTTTAGTTATGGATTTACAAATAAAAAAATAGACAAAGAAGAAAATAGTGCATCGAGCTATTCAGACTAAATTGTGAAACCTCAAAAGCGAGAAAAAAGATATATTTAAACAAAAAGTTGTTCAAGGAGATGCTTGGAATTATGTTGGTATACCTTGTGATATGTGGAACAATATGGCTATACATATTAGAAAAATGGTGAAAGATGTGTTAGGTGAATTTAGGGGAAGTGTACCGTCACAAAAAGAAGCTTGGTGGTGGAGTGAAAAGGCAAAGAGGGCATGTTACAAATTATATTATGCTAAGAAAACTAGTGAAACTTTAGAGGCTTATAAGAAAGCAAAAAATGCCATCAGTGAAGCAAAAACTAAAATTTGAAAGGATTTATATAAAAACTCAACTCAAAAGAGGGTGAAAGAGATATTTTTAGGATAGCTAGGGCTAGAGATAAGAAAACTAAAGATCTTAATTATGTTAGATGCATCAAAGACGAGGATAAAAAAATTCTAGTGACAAATGATGATATAAGAAATAGATGGAAAAACTATTTTTATAAGTTTTTTAATGAAAATAAAGATGTTAGTATTAGCTTAGGAGAGTTAGCAAAATCATAAAAGTATATAAACCACAATTTCTACCAACGTATTCAAAAGAATGAAGTCAAAGAGACTCTTAAACATATGAAGGAGGGTAAATCGGTATGGCCAAATAATATTCCTATAGAAGTTTAGAAAATATTAGGAGAAATAGGAATCACTTGGCTCACAAGACTATTTAATGAAATATAGAGAAACCAAAAGATGCTTGAAGAATGGAGAGCGAGTACACTTACACCCATATATAAGAACAAGGGTGACATTCAGAATTGTGCGAATTATTGAGGTATCAAGTTAATGAGCCATACTATGAAATTGTGAGAAAAAATTATCGAACGTAGGTTAAGACAAGTATCAAGTACAACAGATAACCAATTTGGATTCATGCCAAGTAAATCTACTGTTGAAGTGATTCACCTTTTGAGACGTCTTATGAAACATTTTAGAGCAAAAAAAAAGAGCTTCACATGATATTTATTAATCTAGAAAAAACTTACGATAAGGTATCGAGGGAGGTTCTTTGGAGAACTTTGAAGAAAAGAGGTATCCTATTGACATACATTAACCTTATAAGAGACATGTACAATGGTGCAAAAACATGTGTGAGGACTCATGAAGGAATGACAGACTTCTTTGAAGTTAATATTGGGTTACATCAAGGATCAACTTTAAGTTCATACTTATTTATAATGGTGATTGATGAGTTAACAAAATATATTGAAGATGAAGTGCCTTAGTGTATGTTATTTGTAGATGACATTGTGGTAGTGGAAGAGTTTAAGGAAAAAGTTAATAGAAAATTGGAACTATGAAGAGAAGCAATAGAAAGCAAAGGCCTCCAACTTAGTAAAACAAAGACAGAATATATGGAATGTAAGTTTGATCATTTGGTTACTTCAGAGAACATAGAAATTAAAATTGGCACATATTGCATCTCCCAAAAGGGAAGTTTTAAATACCTATGGTTAATTTTTTAGAGTGATGGAAGAATTGATGGAGATGTTATGAATAGAATTAATGCTGGTTGGTTAAAATGGAGAGGAGCATTAGGTATTCTTTATGATAAGAAGATACCACTAAAGTTAAAAGGTAAATATTATAGAGCAACAATTAGACCTGCCATATTTTATGGTTCTGAGTGTAGGGCAGTTAACCATCAACATGTACAAAAGATGTATGTGACAGAAATGAAGATGTTGAGATGGATGAGTGGTCATACAAGAAAATACCGTATACATAATGAGGTTATTAGAAACAAATTAGCAGTGACACCAATAAAGGATAAAATGAGAGAATATCGTTTAAGATGGTTTGGACATATAGAAAGAAGAACCTCTAAGAAGGTATGAAAAACTAAATTTGGAAAGTATTAAAAGAGATAGAGGACGACTGCAAAAGTGTTGGAAAGAAACAATAAGAAACAATCTTTATTTACCGTTCGCTTGCTCCCACTCATCAAGGTCATCCATCACCCGAGATTCAAATTTCACTACTACCATCCACTGTAATCACCACCACCATCATCATTGGACACACATAATTATTACCAGCCTCAATCAATCCTTTATTACAAACAATGAATGAGTTCATCTAAAGACAACTGCCAAAATTAAGCATGTACTATTCTGACTTGCTTTATTTTTTCTTTTAGAATTAAGCACAAAGAAATCATTACATACCCATAGAAAAGTTCAAGAACAACCAAGTCAAAGCTAAGGCCAGAGATTATTTGAAGTAGAATATGTCCACTTAAAAACTCGTACAACGGTTTTCAAATGATATCTTGGGCCACGCGTTGTAGAATGATCGAAGTGGGGCCTAAAAACCTTAAGAAAATATACTGACCGTGGCTATAAATTTGTCACGTTTCTCAATCTCATCCAAATCCAACGCTCCTCTCTTTCCTCTCTCTTGATTCCGAATCACTTTGGCCATCAGAGTTTTCGATTATTCATAAGATGGTCTGCAAATCATGCCAATTGCCAAAGCCCAAGTACAGGAAAGGGTTATGGTCTCCAGAGGAAGATCAAAAGCTGAGAAATTACATATTGGAGAATGGTCATGGAAGTTGGAGTACCGTGCCAGCGAAGACAGGTAAAGAGTTTTAGGTTGGTCAAATTCACATTGATGTCGTCAACTACTTACTCCATATATGTCTTTCAGTATGCTGGGGTTGGCTATCTAAGGGTATTTTCGAAGTCTGTAAATGTCTATTCGAATTAATGAATTTGAGAAACCAACCTTTTATCGGCAAAAAGATTTATTGGAACCATTATGCAAAATTAAAAGCTAGTGATTAAGTTAACGAATTAACACAACTCAAACACAAATTTGCACCTTGTTTATTCTTTCTTTTCTTGAAAAAGCTTTCTGGGTTTGGGCAGTGGATAGTTGAAACCCTTGAGCTTCACACAAGCGGCTCTCTTAGTCCCCTTCCCGAAGGTCATTGACCGCAGCTTATGCACACATCACATCCTACATTTTGGTTAAAACCCCTGTATTGTGCACGGAGAGCGTTAGCTCAACGGCAGGAGTTGCTGCTGCTGGGGAGTTCGACTCCCAGAGGGTGCATGTGTGTGTCAGGCTTCGGCCTTTTCTTTTGACCAAAAAAAAAAAACTGTAATGTAAAAAGTCCACGCAAACCAAGCCGTTGTTCTTAGTTTTTCTGAAGTCTGAGTTTGAAGGTTTTAATCAAACCGTGCTGGTCCATAAGTGGATCCAGGCTTTTATTATAATGGATAGTTTATTCACTCATTGCAATGCACATAAGCGAAAATTGATATAGCTAGATTGAAGTTTTAGCAGAAGTACATGGATGTATTTAAACAGTCTAGCCTTGGAATGGACTAACTAATACATCTTTATTCTTGAGGTACAGGTTGGATTAAATAATCGAGAAAGCTTTTTTTTTCTAATTTTAAATACATGAAATCCATATTATTGATCCACAAATTTAGCATTAGTAGCTTATTTACATGGTTTTCGAGTATGAAGGGTGGAACTATACATATGGTGCAGGCTTGCAGCGAAATGGGAAGAGTTGCAGGCTAAGGTGGATCAATTACTTGAGGCCCGGGCTCAAGCGAGAAATGTTTACGGAGAGGGAGGAAGAAATTATCATGGGTCTTCACAACGTGCTCGGAAATAAGTAATTTCTTCTTCTCTGACTTTTTCCTTCGTTACACCATTTGCAGTGGAAATAAGTAATCCCATTTGAGATCATGAATTCCATGCCTTGGTTGCACATATCCGAGAGACATCCTCTAATCCCACCTTGCAGAAAAAGAACAACTCCATCTCAGTTTAAACATTTTCCTCACAGAGACCGCTACACCCAACTTTGGCAATGAGCAACTCATGAACATCACAAGTTGAAAGATGTTACGGGTATGAATGTTCATGATGTACGAATGATTTACCAGAAGTAGTCATGATCATGAAATATTTGCAAAATATTCGAATCATAAGTTATTTTTTTCGCGAAACATTTGAATTCATAAAAGAACATTACCAAAGTCAGATGTTTCCGTTTAGATACCATCTTACCTTAATTTACTTAATTTCTCCAAACCTAATTTCATATAGGAGTTTCCTCTATATTTTTCTAAATCGGTCAAAAACAAATAGGAGTAATTGTCTTTAGAGATTTTTTCTCTGTACTTTGTTGTTTATATTTTAGAGATTCTTTCTCAAAATTCATTCAACACTGCAGATGGTCCCAGATAGCGTTTCATCTTCCTGGTCGTAACGACAACGAGATAAAGAACCACTGGAACTCCCATCTGAGCAAGAAGAAGAAGACAACAGCGACCCAGCAAGGGGTGGCTGATGATCCTGACATCCCCCCTTCAACTGCATCTGATTCCTGCAAAGATCTATCACCTAATTTCGTGCCTGTCAAATTCCAATCTCCCGCTCACTCGACGTTGGGCTCCTCTTCTTTCTCCTCCATCTCGTCCTCGTCCCCCTGCTACGAATGTCCTGCCATAAACCCTGAATTATCACATAATCTGTTCGCATGGCCAACTGACAACACTCACTTCGATTTCTTTAAAGACTTTGAAGTTCTTCCACGACTAGAGGACGACAAGAAGACTAGCCGTCTCCAAGAGGTCTATACCAACCTAACCGGCCACCAAAAGAATAATGTGTTTTCGAGAGTGTTTTTCGTAGACTGGCTAGAGGATGCTGCTGACCACTATACCGCTGTCAAAGCTCAGGATTCTGTGGCGACAGTTCCCGATACCCGTCCTTATTCAGCGAGTACCAACATGAACTTTGAGGTCCAAAGACTTCATCAAGTAGCCGAAGGATCGGGTTATCCTTTCGGAGATGACATCAGCCAGTTCGTCCCGGAGGGAGGATCGCGTGACTTGATTTTTAGTGACGATGTCATCGGTCAGTTCCTCCCGGAGGGAGGATTTTGTGACTTGTCGATTATGTAATTTACCACAGTGAAAAGAACGGATGTTGTGAGGGAGCCTCTCCAAAATTAGGCTTTTTACTGTTTTGAGTTTCTTTCTTGTACTATGGTTGAGTCAATTATGCTGAAAAGAAAATTGTAAAGTGATTTTAAGCATAGAAAAAGGAAAGTCCACCCTTTAGAGTAAGATTTTATTCTCTATTTAAAATGGCGGCTATTATTTTATTACATTTAGAACCGCTTCCGACGAGTTAAAAAGTGCCTTGAAGTCACATGAAGAGCGACAGTTGGCCTGGCTAGCGGCTCAACTCACCGGTTGAAGATCATAAGTTTGATAGCCGGGGTGTGCATATGGCTTCGGCCTCCCCATTATTGTCAACAAACGAAAAAAAATTCTAAAATCATGTTAATTAGCAAGTTGCAGATATACTTCTGTTATTATTTTGCAACAAGAATCATCATTAGACACGGGTGGACGGATTAAGAGTTCAGTATCAACAAAAATCATCGTTAGACACAGGGAGATGGAATAAGACTTCAGTATTGTTCCTTGTTTCGCACAGCTAGACATGTCTGGTTGCGCTTCCAAACAACCTGAAACCAGGGACTGTAATCGAACTGTCCAACAGACGGTTCCGGTTCCGGTTTCACGGTAGTTCTTCATCGAGTTTTTGATGGTTTTGGATTAGGCTTCAGGGTATTTTTGGATCCAATTCCGGGTGGATTCAGATCCAGTTTTTTTATGGCTTTGGATCCAATTTCATTATGGTTTCAGATCCAGATCTATTTTTATCGTTTTGAATCCAGTTTTATGATAGTTTCAGATCTAGATCCAATTTAGTTATATAACTATTAAACAATTTAAATTAATATTAGACTATAAAACTATAAGTTCTAATATAAGTTATAAGTTATAATAAGAGTCTAAGAAACAAGACTATAAGTTATATAAGACTATATAAGTTTATAATTAAAAGTATTAGTGTATAATGTATTACATTATATATATATATATATGATATATTACATTAAAAAGAGTATAGTTAGTTCTTATAAGTTATAACTTATATATTGTATTTATTAATTAATTTATATATATAATATTACAAATTGTATGCATATTATGTAGTAGTAATATAACTATATAAGTATATATTAATATTAATATATATATATATATATATATATATATATATATATATGTAATAATGTAACTATGTAAGTATATAGCATATCACATATATCATAATATATTATATTACAAATTGTATGTAATAAAGATTTTTTATAAAATCAATATATATAATAAAAACAAAAGAAATAATGTGCTTAACCATAATTCACTTACTTATGAATTATGCCTCCTACTTATCTTCTTAGGTGGAGAGGAATCAAAGCCCACGTAGTTCTCTTACCTTTTGGTAGAAATCCCTTACCTTAAGTAATTGACTATGAACTTAATCTTCATTGTCACTCCATGCTTGCATGGGATAAGTATCAATAGTATTTATACTAGTTATTCCTTCAATAGTATAGTCTTCAATATATACATAAACCGACACTTCATCATGCTCTTATGCATGGTGCCTTGATCTTGTCCAATCATTCAAGCAAGCCTAAGCTTTTAAGGTATAAGTTAGAATGATGTTCGTTTAATATGTTATGGCTTGCACTAAATATTTGCTCTACACCAATAATTGAGGCTGAAATGACAAAAATATCCTTAGTAATTAAAAATAAAATTGGATAAGTAAGTTGATGCTCTTACCACCATTTTAAAACATCTAATTTGTCTCCACCCTCATCTTCTTCAAATTCATGAAGATCATAATGAGTTGCATTATATACCTTAAATTCAATCGAGTTCATAGATTTTAGTTGTTTTCAAAGTTTAGATTTCAAAATATGACCAAAAACTTACCACCAAGAGTGGAGAATGCATGACTGCTGCTGCTTTCTTCTTCTACTTGTGGAACAAGATGACTATGTGTAGAACTATAATGACACATAATTGGTTAATATTTAATCTTGTATTTGTAAACACCCTAAATGAATTTTGGAAAACAGGCTCACTCCCAATTTTGAAAACCAGCTTGTTTTAAAATCTTTGTTTTAAATTGGAAATTTTAAAATCTTTTAAAGTTAAAGATGTTCAAATTAAAGCTGAAAGGATGTAGCCTAGAAGATAGAAACAAATCAAGCTAAGATCAAGGTGACGGTTGATCAAAGCCCACACCAAGCCAGGATCAAGTTTGTGAAAATCAAGCCATTGATCAAGGAAGTGGATCAAACTGAGTTAAGGCATGTCTTCATCAAAGATCAAGTCAAGTGGATAGCCTCACCAACCTAACCTAGTTGAAGTTTACCAAATCTTAGACTCGATTCACCTAGGCTAATCATGACTCGTGACTTAACTTTAACCAAGTGACCTTAACTAAGACTGGATTGGACTCACCTTAGCCATATCCACCCTATGTTCTTTGGCTAAACCACAATTGAAATCCCCTTTACCTAGCCTGAATCCATCTTAGTTGGCTCGTATTTTCCATAGAGCACACCTGTCTTGGCCTAGGCAATGGGATCAAGCTCCAAGGGGGCTCGAGCCAAGACCTAACCAGCCCACTTGGGGCTGCATTGGTTGGTCCAGCCTTAACCAAATGGGACCACAAGGCCACGTGAAGACCAAGTTATGGGCTGGGTTTTGGGCCATGGAGCACCCGCCTCAAAGAAGGACCCAGAAGAAGGCCTCCCTTGCCCTATAAATAGAGGCCAAGGGGGACGATTCCCAACATCTTGAGCATTGAGTGGTCATTTTGGCATCCTTGACTGAGGCATTTCGTGAGTCTCCTCTAGGAAAGAGTGGAGAGAGAGGAAGTGTAGAAAGGTAGGCAAGTGCTGCAAGATTAGAGAGTAAGAGTGAGAAAAGAAGAGAGAAAAGAAAGGGAAAGGTGAGGGCCGTGTGCTTCATTTGTAAGTCGATTCTTGAAAGTAATCAAGTAAGTATTCTTTATCCATTATTCTTCTCTATTCTCTTCTTAACATTCAATTCAAAAGAGGTTATATTAATGGAGTTTTGTCTCCCTCCATGATGTAATAAGAAGTAGATGTGTTGCAATTTTTGATTATTGCTTATGCACTCTAATTGTTTGTGTTCTTGATTCTACCGCTTTATATATTATAAAAATCCTATAACTTTTAATTCCCTCTATGCTTAAGCTAATCTATATATTTTCATTCATTCCCCTTCAACAATTTACTTTGGAATGTTGTGTTGATGCAATTTAAATTCGGGTGAGTTTGCATCACGTATGTTTTAAAAAACCAGAAAATCTGATTTCAGGATTCCCGCATATGTTGATTGCTTTATTTTTCATTGATAAACTGCTACTCCAATAAACTTGAAATTTGGCACACTTTATATACACATACAAGCTCACTTATAATAAAATTTCAAGAATTTTAGGGTCGTGCAACCATGTAATAAAAGGTCTATAAGATAGGAAAAAATCGAGAAACGTTTCTGTCAAAATTGTTTTTCTGCAATAGAGCCTGGGTAATCATCCCATAACTCTGTTTGTAGTTATTCAAATTTAGTAAAACTTGGTTCATTGGAAATCTGACATCCATATATTTCCAACAAGACTAAGTGTACAAAAATCGAAGCTCTGTGAACTGAGATAATACCTTTCTTTGGGTCTCTGTATTTTTTGTAACAAAACAATTTCAAGTGTCTGAGCAGAGACACTTCCCTGATTTAATTTTGGATCACCATAGCCCCAAAAAATAATATAAAAATAGTTTTGGAAGCTTTACAGAGGGATCACTATTAAATTTTCATTATTTTTGGAAATTTGAAAGATAATAAAATAAAATCAGAAATTAAGCTCTGAACAGAACCAATTTTTGTTTTTCAGAACTTGATGAAAACTTATCTTTCAAAAACACTTGGTGCACGAGTTGGTTTACATTTTCTCGGGTTTCTTTTGAAGTGAATTTGAAATCTCACTTACAAATCCTCAAAGCGCTTAGACTGACCCTTGAGCATCGATTGAAGAAGGCCTAAAGCGAAAAGATCTTGCTTAGTCACAATCGTTAAAGTCAGATTTAAAACTTTTGTTAGTTTTTGAAAACTAGTTGGCACGCTCGTGCAACGAAATAGTTTTGAAGAGTTTATTTCAAGTTTCTACATAGGCTTGGAGTGAAACTTTCACATCTACAGTATTATTGAGTATTCTATTGATATCCTTAAGATCGTTTAATGAAAGATCGTTATAATAAGCATTTAAAAGTAATTCCAAGCCTTATAATTTTAATTTGGGATCTAATGCAACAACAACTAAACTAATTGGTGGAAGATCTATATAATAATTAAGCCATTTCTCTATCATCTTTTGCATAATATGAGATAAATAAGATTCAATATGAAATTGTGATAATGAATGAATTACTTCTAAAGCTTGATAAACAAATAAATGACAATTTAGATAATAAACACCAGATAATACATTTGTAGCATTATTAAAAATAAAAAGAAGATTTAAAAGAGATGTACAAATATCCTTATTAGATTCAAACAAATTCAATTGTGAAAAATGAATGTGTATAAACTCCGTTAATAAGTCTCTATAAGGTATAGTGATAGACAACATTTGATAGGTCGAGCTCCAATGATGTCCAACATCTTTTAAAATTTTTCTTGGCCTTCTATCATTTTGTTTACAAAAATCTACCAATTTATTTCTAACATTAGGGTGACTCTAAAGAAAATTAAGTGCATCTCTAATAGGTTATATTTTAAGTTGTATAATCTTCAGACATCTTGTGCACATAGGTTAAGTACATGACAAGCACATCGAATATGAAAAAAAACTATCACTTAAAATCGATTGACATATTCTTTCTAATTTAGAAATAGTGCATGTATTTGCAGTAATATTGTCAAGTAGAATTGAAATTTTTTTACTAGATGATTGATATTCTTCAAAAACTAAAATATATAACAAATATTTTGTGCAGTGTGTGATTTATCAAAACAACGAAGTACAAGAAGATGTTTTTGAATTGCACAACTCTCGTCTATCCAATGAACAATAATATCAATATATGCATGCATCTGCCAATTATCAGTCCATATATCAACACATAGTGACACACTCTACTGAAATAAACAAAAAATGAAGCTAACCATTTTCCCTCTTTATATAATTTATGAATATGTCTACTAAACGATTGCCTAGAAATAGGTGCAGCTAAAGGATTATGAGCATTTTTAACATAATAAATAAATCTAAGTTTTTGACCAAAATTAAAATGAAGGTATTTTACTAAAACAAAATGTGAAAACTCCTCTCTATCTCAAGTGGAGTTGTAGTGAAAAAGCACCATAGAATCAGATTTACTAGCAAAATAACTTTCCTATACAGATAATTTATTCTTAGTGTGTCATAACTATTTCCTAACTTAAAATTATATACCTTATCATAATAGTTACACTTTGCTTGATTCACACTACCTTGTTCATCATATAATCTTATAAAATAAATTTTAAATAAATCAAATCCTTGTAACTCAGCTTTTGGAGGGCATAATTCATGTTTAGATTGTATTTGTTAAACTTATTGTGGCAAAATTATTTCCTAAATAATGATACGTTAATACATGTACCGCTACCTATATCTCTCATGCTTTCTTGACTAAGTGGTATTAACATAATAGGTCTTTGAGGAATATGGCAACTCCGGTTTCTATTCAAAATAGGTTTCCCTTTGTTTTTAGAATTAGAAGAATCACCACCACAGTAAGCCATTAAAAATAACTAAACAAATTAGACAGTAAATAAAATATAAATACAATGATATTGAAAAAATATAGTACAAAATATAAGAACTAGTTAAATGCACTTTCTATATCGGTTACCGAAATATAGACCTCAAATAAATCAAATTGGAGACATAGTGGGACTAATACATTAAGAGCAAATAAAAGAACTGTGAGCAAGAGCGTGAGTTTGTGATTTTCGTTTTTGAAAAGTGCTATTTATAGAAAAAAATACTATTTATTGACAAATAAATTTTTATTTAAAAAAAATATATATTTAAAATCAATCTTGACGTGGTGCATATTAACAGTTGGGACTTGCTGGTACAACCGTTTCGAGTGTTAACGAGCACCGCGTGGCTGTTGATGATTGGTTTATTTGTATTTTTGGTTCCAGATTAGACCTAGAACCAACAGTTTCAAACTCGGATCCAACAGTTCAATTTGGAGTCCTACTTGAAACTGCTAGTTTGATTCAAAACCGGATTCAGAACCGATGATTTGATTCGAAATAGGACCCATAATTGGAACTGCCCCGATTGTTTCAGAACCAGAACTGTCCCTGCATTTCGAACCGGGACCAAAACAACGGTTTTGGTTCTAGGCCAATTTTTCAAATAGACAAATTATAACCTAGGATTTGTCTGGGTCTGGTTACAGTTCTATAACTAGAACCACTGGGTCCACTTTTATCCAATTCCTAGGCCGGTTTAGTTTCATATTGAACTGCCAAGCCGGGTCCGAACTGGCCATGTCTACACAGCCAATCTTTTCGATCGAAATCTTTTATCAAGAAATCGCTTGAGACTGGAAGTTGATTATGGGGTTTGTATTATGACTAGTAATTCCTTTTTGTAAGAATTAAGAACTACAGTAAGGTTGACAAAACTAAGGCAATGACCTTTATTTAGCTTTTACACGAATTAAGAGGATGGAACGGCATTGCAAGATCTAATAATTAAAACATAAGGTATTTTAAGCGAGATGATAATACATTGTTTACCGTCGTCGTCGTTGCCCAATTAGGGGAACTTGAAGCTTGTGTATGACTCGTATTATATTATCACAAGTATCTTAGACAAAGTGGATTTTTTAGAACATAAACAAATCATGAATCATATACAGGAGAATTCAAAAACTCAAATATATGGAAAGCATTCCCTCTTTGGTTATCATCCCATGGTAGATATCAAGAGGAAAGAGAGAATCGACATGAAGATTAAGGGTGGAGAATCTAAGTGATGATCAAAGGATCTTATGGATTATATGACCGTGCTAGCACCGGCAACATCAACAGCAGCTTTGCAAGCCTTGATCACTCACATATTCCACCCTTGGAACGCTCAACCTTCTACGCTAGCCTAATTCAGCCAGTTCCTCACCTAAGGATGATTGCTCTTTCCTCCTTCAAGAACACTCTCCTGTCAGCATTCTTGTTTGGTTAGCAAAGATTTCTCTCATAGGCACTGGAATCCTCTTTCAAGAGGAGGGGCAACAACTCAAGGATGAAGAAGAAGAGGTTTATTGTAGATTTCATGCAAACCAAATTTTATTACATCATGTATGGGTATTTATAGGCATCTACTGCTTCCATGCAACCTTTTTCTAGGAAGTTCCAAGAAGCTTCTACAAGACTGTACCTTGGCCTGGGTCTTACAAGACTCTAGAACCATGTCCAAACTCATTACAAGACCTAAGACTCACAATGCCACCTAACTACTACTAATCGGATCCCACATTGGTTACAAGATCATCAAAGCCACAAGGGCGACCAGACCCTACCTATGGCAAGAATCTTATTTACTTAGACGCACCCATAAGGTGCTTATAAACAACTATGCCCAAAGGCAAGCCATGGTGCTCGTGTGCGGTCCCGATGTGCGTATGTACACTCTTTCTCAAGGTGGCATGCAACGCCTATGGAAACTCCCGCAACATGGTGCACTCAATTCTCGTTGGATTCAGAACGAGGAGTGTGATAACCCTTTCCTAGCTGAAGAGGACCTCGCCCTCAAGGTCCCGGGAAGGATGATCGTGGTCCTCCCCAGCCACTCTCCGGGTTGAATCCATGTCGTCCTCTTGATGGTCCACCGTACTCTACCAGGCCTCCATGCATGTTGTTGGTCTGCACCCCAAGAACAACCCATGTCTCGATCTGGTCGTGCACCTGCATGACCCTTCGTGGCCCGCCCAAGGTCGTGTCGCTTGCATGCCTCAACGCACTTGGAGACCGCCTGCTGCCAGCCATGCTCATTAATGCCGCGCCTTGCAAGAGCACGTCTGCCTTGCTGCATATGTCCAACCTGTCCGCCCCTTCCTCGATGTCTGCCCCTTGGCTCTCGCACTAGATAGCGGTCTACAACAACTGCAACGTCTCTTGCATGAGGCCTAGCATCCCATTCCGCACCCCTGCGGTAAGGTTCCATGCCTTGGAACAGCTGGACTGAACCTCAGTTCAACTAGTCATCGCTCTACTCATGCCTCCAAGGGAGGTCCAAGCCTGCCCTGGAACTCTACTAGGATCTGTCCCAAGCATCCAACCCACATCAAGTCGCACTGCCTCTCGTGCGGTCCCTCACTCCTTAGGGATATTAAGGCATAAGCTCACCTCTACGAACCACATGGCTGCACATGTATCCGTCGCTACTGGATCCAGTTCACAATCCTTTATGAACCCCAGCTAGTCTTCGCTAAAACACAACCAAGTATGGAGCTATGGCTATATTCACCTTTCGAAGAAATTTGCATTCGGGTATCATTAGAAAGCTTGTTATCTCCACAACTAAGAATGACAAGGTATCGACCCAACATCCTACCACGAGCCTGCATAATAGCACTGCACCGACAACCATGAAAGGTGCTGAATTCACTACTTTCATCCATTTATCTGTAGCTTCCACCTGCATCTAATCACCCGTACTATTGCACATGAAACAATAGATTCGGATGCACTCGGGTCCACTATGACTCGGTTCGGATGGTGACCTCTACGAACACTAACTTCACTATTGGATCCTCTTTAAATGATAATGCGTTTAGGAGTTAAAATGATGCTAGCATGATATTGCCCGGTTGCAGTTCTCCCACTTGTGAATCATCTGCGACAAGTGCATTCAATCTTGCTTTTTTGGGATAGTCTATCACGATTGAACTTGTAATCCTCAAGATCAATGATGAATTCGGTCCGTGACTGCACCTAAACAACCAAATTCAGCCATGATCTTGAGGATTAGAAGTTCAATCGTGACAGTTTGATATCAGAGCCTTCTTAGGCTGTTTTCCATGGAAAAAATATACAACAAGAACATAGGCGACACAACTCGGAACAGATCGGGCATTTCTGTAGAAATTCTGACAAACAGACGATGGAAAAGTGCAGAAAACCGGTTAGATCTGGAGTGATTTCAACACGATCCGAGAAAGGTGAGTGTTGATTCGAATTTCTTCTCATTAGATCTACTAAGGAGGAGTAGATCTAAACTCATATCGAATCAATTTTATTTGATCTACAGCAATCAAAGTGAATTCCGACAAGACAATGTCTGACTGACAGAAATTGAGGCAGTATTTCTGTTCGCCTAAAATTCATGAGAATTGCATCGCAATTTTTCAATTTATCACTATGAATTTTAAGATAAAATCTTGATCTAGTAGTAAGGCAACAAAATTTTCCTTGAAAGTGATCAGATACGATTAGATCTAATTGGAACACCATGTGAACTTCCGACGAGACTACAAAAATTCAGCAGATCTAAATTGTGATATGTTTGAGTGAAATTTCAGGACAAATCTGACTTTGATCTTCTTAGAAAAAGCACTTACTAACATTCAGCCATGATTTGAGTGACTGAACAAAGCAAGATCCGGATGCAGAACAGTGACTTAAACAAAAACAGGTAACTTGCAAAAAAACAGAAACGCAGAATCGTGCATAGTTAGTAGTTTATGTATGTAAACGAAGTCTAAATTCAGTGAAATTTTGTGTGTGAGTTCCTAAGAGTCTGTATTCGATCATCAAAGTTGGAATTTAGTCATATCTAAGCTGTGATGTAACAGAAATCATTCTGAATAAGTTTTGTAATTCAGTAGAAATTGAATTTGTAACGAGTACAAGTTTGTAAGGTCTATACAACAGTTCATGCTGAGTTTAGCTGAAGGTCCTAGAAGCTTAACAAGTCCTTGTAATGTAGGTTGAGGTCTTGTAAGTGTAAGGATTCTGTATGGGCCACGGAAGAAAAGAAATTGCTGAAGAAGAAGGACCGACAAGCAGTATAGCAATCAAATCAGTCATGATTCAAATTTTACAGCAGTTGGAAAGTCTACAAGTCACACAAGCGCAGTTGCAGGAGAGCCAAGAGAGACTAACCCAACACCTAGACTCATGGCAAAGTCAGCAGTAGTCAATCACACCCGAGCTTGAAGCTGAAAGGGTTCAACAACTTAGTCCTATTTCGGCTACACCAATGCATGAATTGACACACATTCTAAACTCATCTTCTTGTCGAATAAAAATGCCCGAACCTACTCCATTCAGGGAGACAGAGATAAGAAAAGGTTGGATAACTTTCTTTGGGATCTTGAGAGACATTTAGAGGTGTCTCAAGTATCCGAAGTCAGCAAGGTGCTGATTGCAATCTTGTTCCTCAAGGAGGATGCAAAACTATGGTGGCGCACGAGGGAACTTGCTGCTATAGAAGGTGGCCTAACTTTGCCCAACTCTTGGGAGGCTTTTAAGAGAGAGTTGAAAGACTAGTTTACGCCAACTAACTACAACCGAAAGATCAGGAAATTAATTAAGCAGTTTAAGCAAACGGGAACTCTTCACGAATATGGGAAAAACTTCAACACTTTGTTATTGGATGTGACGAACATGAGTGAGGATGACACAATATTTTATTGAGGAAGGGCTTCAACCTTAGGCTCAAGTGGAGCTAAGGAGACGAAACCCCTCCATGGTGATGAAAGTCATAGCAATCGTTGAGAGCTTTGTGGATCTCCATGGGACGAAGAATCCTCAAAGAAAAAAATAAAAGCGGGAAAGACAACAAAGAAAAGGAAAAGAAATGGAAGAAGAGAAAAGAAAAGTTTGAAAACTCTAAAGAGGAATCGGGTGAACCTAAGAACAAGGGTGGCCAAACCATCAAAAAGGGGTCGGGTGCCTATTTTATATGCCAGGGACCGCACTTAATAAAATTCTTTCCAAAACAGACAAAGGTGGCAACCATCCTAACCGAGATAGACATTGCGGGGTAGGCGCCAGTGCAAGCACTAGTGACGTGCAGGCTGGAGGGTTCCAGTTGTTGAGCGCAGCACGCGTGAGTGAGGAACCGTGACATAGCCTTGTCTTTGTTGAGGCACACATCGGAGCTATAATGGTTACACACTTGTTGATACTAGTTCTTCTCATTCTATTATGTAGACTGTCATGGCCAATCAACTTCATCTTCGCTTAGGGCCTTCGAAGCAAAGGCACAAAACCGTTAACACACAAGCTAATAAAGTGGCTGGGGTGGCAAATGCATGCTGGGTTCAAGTGGGAAGTTGAACCGGAAATATGGACTTCATTGTAAGCCATATTAATGATTTTGGAGTCGTCCTTGGTTGTGACTTCTTTAAGACAACCAAGATGATGGTCGCACCACACCTTGGTGAACTGGTGTGTGGACCCACAACAACTGGGGCGATGGTTTTATAAGTTATACAACCATCACCCCAGTTAAGCCATCGGTTGGGTTGACATTTGGGGCGATGGTTTTATAAGTTATACAACTCAAGAAAGGGTTACGTAAGGGACATCCTACTATGTTGGCAGTTTTGAGGAAAAATGATGAGACTAGAACCAATGAGAGTATCCCTTAAGGGGTTGAGGAGGTGTTGTGTACGTATTGAGATATGATGTCAGTTGAACTTCTCAAGTGTCTTCCACCTAGGCTGACCACCGAGAGCGTCGTCCAAAGCTGCCTATAAGATGAGTCCTCTTGAGCTAGAGGATGTCAGGAGACAGCTGGGAGAGCTCCTTGACGCAGGTATGATACAACCTTCTAAATATCCTTATGGATCACCTATATACTCTTTTAGAAGAAGGCATATGGATCTCTGTGAATGTGCATAGATTATCAAGCCCTTAATAAGGTGACTTTAAAAGATCATTACTATTAATAACCAACCTATTCAATCGACTCAGAGGAGCTTTGTGATTTATAAAACTGGACCTTAGATCAGAGTATTGGCAGGTGCGGATTGTGCTTGAGGATGAGGCCAAAATGACCATGGTGACGAGATATGGGGCATATGAGTTCTTAATGATGTCGTTTGGGCTCACGAATGTGCCTGCAACCTTCTGCCGATTAGTAATTGAGGTGTTATAGGGATTCATAGATGAGTTTGTAGTTGTCCATCTTAACGATATTATGATCTATAGTTAGGACTTTGAGGAGCACGTCCGACACTTGTCTCTGGTATTTAAGAGACTTAGATCACACACTCTCAATGTGAAGCGGGAGAAATGTGAGTTTGCAAAGAACACTATCAACTTTTTGAGACATATTATTGGTAGAGGCGAGATCCCCATAGACTCAAAGAAGGTGCGTGAAATTGAGGGATGTGAAACTCCTAGAGACATTGGCGAGTTGAGGAGTTTTCTAGGACTAGTTAACTACTATTGAAAGTTCATCAAAGACTTCTCGAAAATAACTACACCTTTGACCGAGTTGTTGAAGAAAGGAAGAGATTGAGATTGGACATATGAGTGTGTGGACTCCTTTGAGGCCCTTAAGGCCAAGATGTGTAAGGAACCCGTATTGTGTCTTCTCGACTTCACGAAACCCTTTGAGGTGCACACGAATGATAGTGACCGAGCACTATATGGTGTTTTGGTACAAGGAGGACATCTAATTGCATTTGAAAGTTGGAAGTTAAAAGATGCAGAGACTCAATACCCCACATACGAGAGAGAACTGCTGACATTTGTACATTACCTATAGATTTTGAGAATTTACCTCCTAGGTTCACATTTCTCAATTCTCACATATAATGTGGCCAACATATTCTTCAAGACGTAAAAAAATTAAATTGTAGGTATGCTAGATGGCTTTAGATTCTTGAAGAATATGACTTCAATTAGGTATGTAGATCGAGCAAGGAGAATGCGGTAGCCGATGCCTCAAGTCAGAAGAGAGTAGTGAAGACTCTTGGAGCCATAACCAAAATCCATGGAGAGATATTGGATGAGGTTAGGCATCACATGAAGGAAGATTCTTCCCTGTTATGTACATGTTAGAGAGCAAATCAGGACTGGGATAATGGAGAAGTACGAGATTCGTTAAGGCTTGGTATGGATCAAGACACGATAACTCCTTATACATGATGGTGGAGATTTGTGGCATGTGTTGATGTGTGACGTGCATGACACCAAATGCATGGTACACCCAAGCGTAGAGCACATGATAGCACTACTAGTGCACGGGTATTATAAGGCACGCATGGTGCTCGACATAGCTAATTACATACATACGTGTCCCACTTGTTAGCAGGATAAGGTCGAGCATCAAAGACCAATAGGGTTACTCCAACCCTTACCCATACCACAAAGACTGTGGAAGTCAATATCCATGGATTTTATCTTAGAGTTACCTACAGTGAACAACTTTGAGATGATTTTGGTAGTAGTGGACCGTTTCTCAAAATATGAGATCTTCATACCAATACCACGAGAGAGTAGTACCAAAGAGACGTCTCACCTATTTTTGAAAAAGGTGGTCAAGTACTTCGGGGTTACAAAGAAAATTGTGAGTGACAGAGATGCTCGATTAACTAGTCAGTTTTGGATGGAACTATTCATGATGATGGGAACATATCTCCTATTCTCATCAGCCCAACACCCATAGACTGATTGTCAGACTCATAGACTCAATGCAATGCTTAAGGAGTACTTACGCCATTATGTTTCAGCTAGTCAAAAGAACTGGGTTTTACTTTTGGAGGTGGCTAATTACAACTATAATTCCAATACGAGTTCGTCTATTGGGAAGAGTTCCTTTGAGCTCACTTTGGGTTGGTAGCCGTTAGGGCCCTTGGAACTAGTATAGGGAGATGGGAGTCATAATTGCCCAGCAGCCTTGCATGAGATACGTGAGAAATGAATTTTGTACCAAGAAGCAAGAACCTGTCTTGAGAAAACAGGGGCCTGAATGGCCAAAAATGCAAACAAGCATTATCATAAGGTTGAGTTTGTGATAAGAGACCATGTATGACTTTGGATACCTCAGTATACCCAAAACAAGTATATAGAGGTAGTCACATGAGGTTGAAACTGAAGTACAATGGACCATTCAGAGTGATGCAATAGGTGGGACATGTAGCTTACATACTTGAGTTGCTAGATAGATTGAAGATTCACCCAGTGATTCATGTGTCACAACTGAAGAGGTACATGGAGTATTCTAAGAAGTTGGAACGTAGACCACCACCGCTAGTCAGGGAGGATATACTAGCAATGGAGGCTGTAACAACACACAAAGTGGAGGGTGTGAGACTATGACGTTAGACACAATACTTTGTGAGGTTGACAGGCAAGAGTGCTGATGATGACTCTTGGGTACCCAACACACAGTTGTAGTAGTATGAGCATCTGATACGTACTAACCATGGCACCTCAAGGATAAGTCAAGATTCAGTTGAGAAAGAATTGTCATGACCATGACTAGAGCACGCGCACGCCTTGTCGGAGACTTGCGCCACATGTCTTCCATGTGATATTTATTGTCATACATGCTTTGTACATATCACTTGTATATAGTGAGTCATGTAATGTGTTAATCTTGGGTCATGTAAGTGGGCTGGACCTAGGAAGTCCTAAGATCTGGTATCCATGTAATCCAAGAGGAATTCCAGTTAGGATATGACTCCTAACCCAATATGGAAGAGGCCAACCAAAATATTCATTGGAATATTTTGTGGAAGGCTCTAGTGCCTTTCCCTTTATGGGTCTATAAATAGACCAAGGATGGGCTTGTAAGAGGGAAACTGAGAGAGACCGAGAGGAGAATTAGAGAGAGACGTGAAGAGCTTAGTGCTTGAGTCTTTCACTCTAGGAAGTGTCCTAGGTTAGTCGTGTGGAGTCGAGTCTCTTGTACTTCCTTTTCATGTGGAGTAAAGTGCTTCCTTCCTTTGTTAAACTCTGTTGCAGACCCCTGATGGACCCCCTGCCTTGGCGCACGAAAGTGATGCCCGACTGGATGACCCACTTGGAGCACTGCTCCTGGGACAACTCCTACTCTTAGTTGGAATAAAGAAGACTAAGCAAACGTGAGACCGCAATAAGGCTAAGTTACAAAAGGGGATCTCACGGGTAGGAGTTTTAGGGAGTGCATTAGGTAGGCAGTTTGGACCGCAGGGAGCCCTGACAGCCGCACCATCCTGACATCGCTCAGAGGCATGCACTACCACCCCGAACAGTGCCTGCACGGGACCACTTGCAAGAGACGGCATAGCAGGGTGGTCCCGACTCTTAGTTGGAATAAAGAAGACTAGGCAAATGTGAGACCAGAATAAGGCTAAGTTACAAAAGGGGGTCTCACGGGTAGGAGTTTTAGGGAGTGCATTAGGTAGGCAGTTTGGACCACAGGGTGCCCTGACAGCAGTACCATCTTGACACCGCTCAGAGGCATGCACTACCACCCCGAACAGTGCTTGCACGGGACCACTTGTGGGAGGCTCGAACAGGACTATCGTCAGACAACCTATAGGAACTTCCACAGAGATGGCCAAGGCATGACCACAGGGCAGCCGCACTTACCCGGAATGGTAAGGCCAGAGGGCACAGAAACTGACAGGGTGTAGCTGGGCCAAATAAGGAAGTCTGGCACTGACAGTAGGGCACCGAATGGAGACAGGGCGACAATGACGTCTCCTGGTTAGCCGACTGGCCAGCCGCCCCCTGGCCAGAGTTAGACGGCTAGCACAGGGGGAGACCACTGCTAGGACAAGGTATCCTGGCCAGCGTCAGTCTGTTGGTCAGGGCGACTCTACTGAAGGCGTGCCCTGGCCAGCAGAAGGACGGCTGGTCAGGAAGGGTCAGTATGTGTTCAGAAGCATGCTGTCCAGTCCCTTAGTCTATAAAAAGGGCTAGACGACCGGAGGCCAAGGGGGGAGTTCAAAATGAAGAGAGAGGTTGGAGTGTTTGCTGGTTGAATTGGAGTTGCGAAGGAGCCAAGTAGCTGGACGTAGAGCCCCTGAGGGAAGTGAGCTCCAAGACGCCGTCAAGTGGCGAAGGCAAGCGTAAAAAGGGCTAAGGCAAACCGGACTGAGGCGAGGCTTCAAGTGGCGGAAGCAGACCGAAGGGACTAAGGCAAAGACGCGGTAAAAGACCCGAAATACTCAAGGGAAAAGCAAGGGGACGCATTAGGCGCACCCCTTAGGCCGACCCCATTACCGTCAAGCCACTTTGGGTAGAGCCGGACTGTCAAAGGGGCAGACCGTAGGGCGGTGCCTTTGGTAGTCGCGTGGACTCCCCTCATTGGGCTCTAAGGCAGGTCGGGCCTGGTTTCACAGGTAGAGTCTTTTTGTCTGTCTTATGTGCGGAAACTGTAAGGGTCGAACCGGCCTGTGTGGGACAGGGCCGTGCCGGGTCACTGCATGTCTTAGTAAAAACTTGTAAAGGGGCAAGCCGAGGATTCTTAGTTGAATTTAACGTCCGTTAGACGCTGCGCATCCTACATTTCCTTAGCGCCATCTTAAGTTCCCTTTCGTGAAAACGTTAAGGCTGGTTGGTGCTAGGCACCAACGCCGGTTATCGGTACGACTTCGGTAACAGAAGTGGTATCAGAGCCGTGCTAAGGCTTTGCCACCTCCTGTGCCTTGGCTGCACCACAGCGCAAGACCTTGTCCAAAAGCAGCTACCTTAGAGATGGCTCCAACGGTGTTTTGCCAAAAACACTTGGGGACTCCAAGATACCCTAGATGGTACAAACACGCGCTGGCTCAATGAATGTGGATGGTGAAGACGGAGGGATGACTCCCGACTCAATGGAGAGGGTTGCGGCGCTAGAAGACCAATTAAGGCAACTTCAGGAGGAGTTGGCAACAGCAAGGAGTGCCACCCAACCGCCTACCTTAAGTTCGACCCCACCCCAAATCGTTTTGACTGCGGAGGCTCTCCAAGCACTCCTAAGGACGGCAGATTAAGGCACTGTCGCCCTTGAAGGTGCCAAGGCGCAGAGACCCAAAGTGTCGGAACCTAAAAGGTTCAACGGCTTAAGAGACGCCAAGGCTGTTGAAGATTTTCTCTATGACTTGGAGACATTCTTTGAAGCAACCCGAACACTCGAGGAAGATTGACTTCTAACTGTCGTGCTCTATTTGGAGGGTGATGCCAAATTATGGTGGTGGACCAAGCAACGGGTGACATGCCCTAACGACTTGCCAACCATCAACTCGTGGGCGAGATTGAAGATGGAACTCGAAGCCCAGTTCATGCCCACCTACACGAATTGGCAAGCAAGGGAGACAATCCTGCAGGTAAAGTACACTAGGACCCTAAGAGAATATGTAAGGCGGTTCTCATCTGCCTTACTGGACGTTGAAGACGTGAGCGCCAAGGACAAACTGTTTTTGTTTGTGCATGGGCTCCAACTTTGGGCGCAGATCGAAATGAGAAGGCAAAACCCGTTAGATATCTACCATGACATCACGATAGCAGAAGGCTTGGTAGACCTGCGGGGGAGTAAAGGAGATCACAAGGACGGTGGACGGACGAAGGAAGGCTGGTCTGGCCAAAGGGACCGAGGAAAACGATATGGACGTGGAGGATCAAGACACAATAATGGACGTAGAAGCAAAGGTCCAGGTGGGGGAGCTGGCAGGGGCCAGGCTCCTTTCGGCGCTCCCCAACAGGGGGGCCAGGCACCCAAGAACCCAAGACCACCAAGAGGGTTTGGGCGTGGCAGAGGCTGACCCCAAAGGCAAGGGGGCGCGACCAAGGTTGCTTTGAGTGCGGAGGGCCACACTTTGCCAGGGAGTGCCCCAACCGTACGGTGGCCAATGCTATGGTGAAGGAACCGGAAGGGGACCAAACCAATGAGGTAATGGCTACCACCTTTCAGGTGTTGAACGCGGTGACCATAGAGCGACCTGTTCGAATGGAGTTGCTCTATGTGAAGGTTCAAATCGGCCATTGGGTTATACGAGTCATGATAGACACGGGTGCTTCGCACTCGATTTTGAATTCATCTAAGGCAAAAGAAATGGGAGTGATGTTGATGGCATCGGACAAGAGGCTGAAGACGGTGAATGTGCCTGCAGGAGGCATTGACGGAGTGGCTAAGGCGGTGAAGATAGTCGCGGGGTGTTGGAGCGGTCACATGGACTTCATCGTGACGGCATTAGATGACTTCAGTCTAATCCTTGGTATTGATTTCCTTAGGAAAGCCAAGGCCATGCCCGCTCCACATCTCGGCTGCTTGGTGATAGCCGATGAGACACAACCTGGCTTCGTGCCTCACTGCGACCCCAACAAGGTGCTTGCCGAGACCCCAAGTGCGGCACCCCCAAAGGCAGCACTGAGGCCGACGGCTGCGCCCCATTCAAAGGCATCAACACGCCCAACCGCAGCGCCCCTCAAGAGGGCAGTGGCACGACATAGTGTCGCACCACCCACTAAGACCGGCACTAGCCAAGGTGCTAGCACCCCGCCCCTTGGTTGTGCCAAGTTGATGAAGACACCCGAATTGCCTAAGGATCAAAGGGGGGTTGAACCACTAGCTTTTCTTTCGGTCGTCCAAGTAGAAGATGGATTGAAGAAAGGGTTGCCAATGCTATTGGCGGTAAACTTAGAGGTTGAACCCATGGTGGACTCAGCCCCAATCCCCCTAGCCGTTCAAATGGTGTTGAAAGAGTTTAAGGACATGTTGCCCCCGGAGTTACCTAAACAACTACCCCCACATAGGGCAACGGACCACAACATTGTGTTGATGCAGGATGCCCAAACCCCATGTAAAGGCACCTACTAGATGGGTCTTGCGGAGCTCGCCGAGTTGAGGCGACAACTAGAAGAACTTCTTAACGCAGGGATGGTGAGACCCTCAAAGAGCCCGTATGGCTCTCCAGTCCTATTTCAACGGAAGCAAAACGGCACCCTAAGGATGTGCGTGGGCTACAAGGCCCTCAACAAGGTAACGATGCGTGATCCTTACCCCCTGCCCCTTGTGGCAGATCTTTTCGACCAGTTGAGCGAGGCACGCTGGTTCTCAAAAATGGACTTAAGGTCAGGATACTGGCAGGTAAGAATTGCCCTCGGTGACGAACCCAAAACGGCAATGGTGACTCGATATGACGCGATTAAATTTCTTGTAATGCCTTTCGGCTTAACCAATGCCCCAGCCACGTTCAGTAGGTTGATGAACGAGGTCTTACACGGCCTTTTAGATGAGTACGTCGTAGTATACTTAGATGACATAGTCGTGTTCAGTAGAACGTTGGAAGACCATGTGAAACACCTACGTCAAGTGCTTGGACGTCTAAGGGAGCACTCCCTCTACGTGAAAGAGGAGAAGTGCAAATTTGCAAGGTAGGAAATTTCGTTCCTGGGGCATGTCATAGGTCATGGAAAGGTAAGGATGGACGGGCACAAGGTGAAGGCCATCCAAGAGTGGGAACCGCCCCGAGGCTTAACGGAGTTAAGGAGCTTCCTAGGGCTGGCCAACTACTACAGGCGCTTCATAAAGAGGTTCTCTAAGCAAACCACCCCCTTAATAGACTTATTGAAGAAAACTACGGTCTGGGAGTGGACAGACCAGTACCAACAAGCCTTTGAATCGTTGAAGGCGGCCGTGTCAAGTGAGCCGGTGTTAAGGCTCCCTGACTTCTCAATTCCTTTTGAGGTTCACAAAGATGCTAGTGATGTGGCCATTGCAGGAGTCTTAGTGCAAGAGGGCCACCCGGTGGCTTATGAAAGTAGGAAGCTAAAAGACGCTAAACACCGCTACCCGGTGCACGAGAAGGAGCTCCTGGCAGTAGTGCACTGCCTCCAAGTGTGGAGGGTCTACCTACTGGGGGTACCCTTTACGGTGGTGACAGACAACGTGGCTAACACGTTCCTAAAGACGCAGAAGAAGCTCACCACCAGGCAGGCCCGTTGGTTAGAGCTATTGGAGGAGTACGATTTTGAATGGCGCTACAGACCGAGAAGGGAGAACATGGTTGCGGATGCTCTTAGCCGAAAACGGGTGCAGGAGGTGGTAGCAACCCTGTACCGTATCGAGGGGGACATGCTGGACCGTGTGCGTCAGCATGCCAAAGAGGACGAGACTTACGTCCAAAGCCTAGAACAGGTTAAGGCAAATCTAACGGCAAAGTATATGTTGAAGGACGGGTTGCTTTGGACTCATCCTGGGCAGTTGTATGTCCCGAAGGCTGGAGGACTTAGACAAATTTTGCTAAGTGAACTTCATGATGCATCATACTCAGGACACCCCGAAGTGGACCGAACTTTGGCTATGTTGCAACGTTCCTTTTATTGGCCTAACGTGAGTAAGGATGTGAAAGATTATATACGTGCCTGCCCTGTGTGCCAACAGGACAAGATGAAGAAGGCGAGGCCTGCGGGGTTGCTGCAGCCACTGCCCATACCTACAAGACCCTGGAGTTCGGTAAGCATGGATTTTGTTGGGGGCTTTCCATGTGTTGATGGAAAGGAATCGATCCTTGTTGTGGTCGATCGGTTCTCAAAGTATGCGGTCTTCATCCCTACGAGCCGTGACTGCTCGGCTAAGGAGGCGACTAGGTTATTCTTACAAGAAGTTGTGAAATACTTTGGGGTGCCAGAAGACGTAGTTTCGGACCGGGATGCACGATTCACTTCAAATTTTTGGAGGGAGCTATTTAGGTGAATGGGATCTAGGCTACACTTTTCAACGGCAAACCACCCGTAGATGGATGGTCAGACGGAATGCATGAATGTCCTACTGGAAGAGTACCTAAGGCACTATGTCACTGCGAGCCAACGGAATTGGGTAAGTCTTTTGGAAACGACACAGTTCTCCTATAACTCACATAGGAGCTCTGTCACGGGCAAGAGCCCGTTCGAAGTGGCACTTGGTTGGCAACCACTTCTACCGTTGGACGTGGCCCAAAGGGGGGCCGACCGGCATTGCCCTGCGGCGCTTAAGGAGTTGAAAGAGCGCCGCACAACCTTAGAGGAGGCACGGGCTTCGTTGGAAAGAGCCCGCACCCGAATGGTGACTTTTGCAAACAGGCACCGACGTGAACGGGTATTTGACGTTGGAGACAAAGTATGGCTACGGATTCCAGAATACATCTGGAAGTAGGTTTACAAGGGGGTACACCTAGCACTAAAGCCAAGGTTCGATGGACCCTTTGAGATAATTGAAAAGATCGAACGTGTGGCCTATCGGTTGGATCTACCGGAATGTCTAAAAGTTCACCCGAATTTTCATGTGAGTCAATTGAAACCGATGTATGAGGACCCTGGTCGGACTGCAAGATGACCATTGCCCCTAGTTCGGAAAGACGTAGACAAAGTGGACGAAGTGTTAAAGCATGAAGTGCGTGGCAAAGGACCCAGGCGCCTAACGTGGTATCTCATTCGTTGGACGCACAAAACACAGGAACATGACGCATGGCTACTTGTAACGGATCTATGGGAATATGAAGATTTGATCCACAAGTACCACACAGACTCGAGGACGAGCTCGAAAGCAGGTGAGGGAGAATTATTGCAGACCCCTGATGGACCCCCTGCCTTGGTGCACAAAAGTGACGCCCGACTGGATGACTCACCTGGAGCACTGCCCTTGGGACAACACCCCTCTGCACCACACCAAGAGATGGCGCAGCAGGGTGGTCCCGACTCTTAGTTGGAATAAAGAAGACTAGGCAAACGTGAGACCGGAATAAGGCTAAGTTACAAAAGGGGGTCTTACGGGTAGGAGTTTTAGGGAGTGCGTTAGGTAGGCAGTTTGGCCCGCAGGGTGCCCTGACAGCCGCACCATCCTGACACCGCTCAGAGGCATGCACTGCCACCCCGAACAGTGCCTGCACGGGACCACTTGTGGGAGGCTCGAACAGGACTGCCGTCAGACAGCCTGTAGGAACTTTCACAGAGATGGCCAAGGCAGGACCACTAGGCAGTCGCACTTACCCGGAATGATAAGGCCAGAGGGCACAGAAACTGACAGGGTGTGGCTGGGCCAAATAAGGAAGTCTGGCACTGACAGCACCCTGCCGCAGGACAGTAGGGTGCCGAATGGAGACAGGGCGACAGTGACGTCTCCTAGCCAGGAGTAGAGTCAGAAGCCACCCTATGGCCAGAGTTAGACGGCTAGCACAGGGGGGGACCACTGCCAGGACAAGGTACCCTGGCCAGCGTCAGTCTGTTGGTCAGGGCGATTCTACTAAAGGCGTGCCCTGGCCAGCAGAAGGACGACTGGCCAGGAATGGTCATTACGTGTTCAGAAGCATGCTGTCCAGCCCCTTAGTCTATAAAAAGGGTTGGACGACCGGAGGCCAAGGGGGGAGTTCAAAACGAAGAGAGGTTGAAGTGTTTGCAGGTTGAACTGGAGTTGCGAAGGAGCCAAGTAGCTGGACGTAGAGCCCCTAAGGGAAGTGAGCTCCAAGATGCTGTCAAGTGGCGAAGGCAAGCGTAAAAAGGGCTAAGGCAAACCAGACTGAGACGAGGCTTCAAGTGGCGGAAGCGGACCGAAGGGACTAAGGCAAAGACGCGGTAAAAGACCCGGAGTACTCAAGGGAAAAGCAAGGGGATGCATTGGGCGCACCCGTTGGGTCGACCCCATTACCGTCAAGCCACTTTGGATTGAGCCGGACTGCCAAAGGGGCAGACCGCAGGGCGGTGCCTTTGGCAGTCGCGTGGACTCCCCTCAGTGGGCTCTAAGGCAGGTCGGGCCTGGTTTCATAGGTAGAGTCTTTCCGTCGTTCTTGTGTGCGGAAGCTGTAAGGGTCGAGCCGGCCTGTGTGGGACATGGTTGTGCCGGGTCACTGCATGTCTTAGTAAAAACTTGTAAAGAGGCAAGCCGAGGGTTCTTAGTTGAATTTAACGTCTGTTAGACGCTGCGCATCCTACGTTCCCTTAGCGCTATCTTAAGTTTCCTTTCGTGAAAACGTTAAGGCTGGTTGGTGCTAGGCACCAACACCGGTTACCGGTGCGACTCCGGTAACAAACTCTATGCCTTAGATCTAAAGCATGTGTGCGTGCGTAGATGCTAGAGGTGTAGCTAAGGGCTTCCGCAAGATAGAGTAAGTTGTAAACCTCTTTTTCGGTGAAAGAGAGTCGGCCTTACTCACTAGTTGAAGGCGCAACAAGTTGCTAACCTATATGAGAGGATTATGTGCAATCACGGACCGATTTCAGCCTTGATCTCAAGGATTTGAAGTTCAGTCGTGACACAGTCCATCATCATATGGAGACCACTGCAAATGAAGCATGGCCCCGACCCCTTGGTATTCTCTTTAGGTACCGCCTTTCATCCCCTGAAAATTGGAATCGTAGTGCGGTTGTCACCCAAATTCGAAGAAGAAAAGGATGAGTATCCTTCCGGCCAACCACTGTCCCCGAGAGCTACCCTGTTTTGGATCAGCACCCCTCCGGTCTGGTCCATCATGTTTAGAACCACTACCTCCATCGCTGAAAATCCACCAAGGATTCTGTCACAATCATAGCTTGGAGTATAGTCTTTGGATCTTGGTGACGAAGTCCTGCATTCACTCACCGCAAGAAGCCTTGTAAGAGCTTGTCCTCATATTCATGTTGTGGATAACAAGGAGAAGAGAACTGAAGCGCGGCGGTTATATACGCCTTACAATTCCCTCAATAAAACTATACAAGTTTTCCACAGAATTACGGACTCAAAAATGGCAGGAACAATTCAACGAACACTTACAAAACTCAACCGCAACACAAACTGTAACTTCGCTGGATCCTTCTCAATTACGTACTGTAACTTGATTTCTTGGAGTGTAGATCAATTCTAAAACACTAACGAATGATCCACAAGATGAAAATTACAAAATCAGACACCTCACACTGATGTCGATCAAGATTTACAGTGATTTACACAAACAGGAACCGGATTTCAGCAGAAACACTTGTTCAATTGTAAATCAACTTCGCTAGACCACAGTCTGCTTCCGATCGTCGATGAAAGAGACCAAACACTCACGGATCGTCTCAATCACGTCGGAAACTCACTCAAAGTCTACAAAGTCCCACTGTAGCGAATAGAAACGAAAACACAGCAAGATCTTACCCGATCTACTGTTTTTTTCCAACCGATTGCCAGATTTGGTTGCCGTCACCCCAATAGCTATAGATCTCCACCTCCGGTGAGTCTGCAACGTTTCTAACGTCACCATATAATATCAGTTTGTGACCGTGCTAGCACCGGCAACGTTCGCAGAAGCCTTGCAAGCCTCATTCACAGGCTCGTTCCACCAACCTTCTAAGCCTGATTCAGCCAGCACCTCACCTACGACGATCATTCCTTCCTCCTTCAAGAACACTCTCCTGTAGCATTCTTGTTCGGTTAGCAGAGGTTTCTCCCTTAGGCTCACTCAATAACTCAACAGGAGAGGGCAACGACTCAAGGATGAAGAAGAAGAGGTTTATTGTAGACTTGATGGAAACCGAAATTTATTATATCGTGCATGGGTATTTATAGGCATCTACCTGTTCCATGCAACCTGATTCTGTTTCTAAGATTCGATGCAACATGTTTCTAACAAGCTCCAAAAAGCTTGTGCACGACTCTACCTTGAGCTTGGTCTTAGAAGACTCTAGAACCATGTCCAAACCCATTAGAAAGATCGGAGACCCATAATGACACTTAGCTACTCCTAATCGGATCTCACATATGATCCATTGGTTAGAAGATGATCAAAGCCGCAAGAGCGACCATACCCTACCTGTGGCAAGAGCCTAAGGCACACTCGTAAGGTACTTACTGTCATGAATCTAAGTCAAATCTCAGCTAAAGTGTTACTTATCCGATCACGCAAAGAAAACCACGTGTATGTTGGTTTCTGCCATGTTTGGCTTTCGATGCCGATGCGAAAGCTTTTTCTTCCTCTTCAAGCCTTCAACCTACCCTAGTTCTGGTCTTGATCAAGCACACAAGACACAACTCAGTTAGGCTGCAAGAAGATCACTACTTTATTGATCACTCAAGACAATTACACCCGATATGAAACCGCGCCCACTCGCTTGCAATGGACATCACTCCCACTCTCTACGAGCACTCCCACACTCGTAAGGTGCTTACAAACAACTATGCCCGAAAGCAAGTCATGGTGCTCATGTGCAACGCATGCATCTCAACACGCACGTGGCCTATGGAAACTCTGGCTCTCCAAAGCGAGTAAGTCTCATTCGATCCAGAATGAAGAGCGTGACAGATTCCTTAAATCACCAAACACGATGGTAACTAATTGAAAAGAGCCCTTCACCCCTTGAGTATTCTTCTCTTCTCAACTACCATCCTTGATCTCTTTCTTTTCTCTCTTTTCATTCTTATGCATTCACTTAAGTGCCGTATGATGGCAATCTCTTTGTGCTAGCACATCCCCTCAAGTGACTGGTGGATCTATCACCAAGAGAACGACCGATCTACTGTAAGACGGTCTCTCTTGGAGACTGGAGTAAAGTGTTCGGGATCTTGTATACCAACAAAGACAAGCTTGCTACAACAAAAGTTACTTTCAAAATGGGTTGTATCACTAAGTCGCAAGACCGAAAGAACCCCAAAGTCCCAACTGTCTTTGACAAGGTCTACATAAACGATTCAATACACACAGTTGCCTAAACATCACTACACTGACGGTCTGCACTCTTGCGCTCCATTTACATTTTTGGGGCGAAAGTGTAATATGTTTGCCTCCTTTTGTTTTCAAAACATTTTTTGAATTTTTAAATAACATTCTTGTTCCCTAAAAGTAAATTGTGAACACAAGTAGAAGCACTCATATTTCTTAGTCACAATATTTTGTCCTTTTGATAATATATATATAGAGAGAGAAGTAGTTCATACTCAATACTCATTCAGCTCGTTTTGCATGGTTTCACTATTTCAATCACTTAAAAGTTTCATTATTTTAATCACTTTAAAACCTAAATAAAACCATATAACTACCTTTATATAAAAAATTTTAATTAATTTTAGTGGTAGCAACAACAATTTTAATCAGTGAAAGGAGTTTCAGACAATAGAAGAGTTGTGGAAGGTGATTGAAGGTGGTAATTGGTTATTAAAATGATGAATTATGTAAAATGAGCTATTGGGTACGATTGAGTATTGAGTATGGATAATTTCCTCTCTCTCTCTCTCTATATATATATATATAAATAAAAACACTCGATGTGGATATATGAGACAATTTTTTTTGTTTTGTTACAACTGATAGCCAAAGCCAGATAAAACGGAAGCCATTAGATCTCTCTGAAAGGAAATGCTTGTCTGGTCTGCGACTACTAGTTGTGATATTGACAAGTTTAATGTCTCCGCATTGGGTGCCCAAACGTAGAACATGTTGCACTTTTACTTCCAATTCCTTCATCATGTTAGCTATTCGATTCAATATAGAGTTAGTTTTGAAACATTTCAATCGACATGAACATGAAAGCACCAGGCACTTAACCAATTTTCATAAAAGTAATGAAACAATATATACTCAATAATATAAAAATCATAAAATCCTGACACCATAAAACCAACAAGTGTATAGAGTCTTTTGGTTAACGAAAAAGGCAATCCCAACGAAATTACCGTTTCCAGCCATTATTTAGTCAAATCGCAAAAAGAAAGGCCAGAAATCGTTTGTGCCTTAATTTCATTCCTTTTTGGTTTCCCCTCCCTCTCTCTTATATATATATAATATGCAAACAAGAACCATGGGGAATCAGGCAAACCGAAGCATCATATTTTCCCCTTCAGGAAAATGTGGACCCATTGGGTATTGCAAATTTCCTCCAAGCCCCAACTATATTCATTTTTAAGCCATTCTCTTCCCTTCGTCAACACTGGCTTCATTAAATGCCGCCCTTTCCAAGCGACTAGCTGTGTCGCCTTGAATTTCTATACGATTTCAGAAGGATCGCTCTGATAGAATTCTTAAAATGGCTCGCAGCGAAGACAAGTACTTGAAGCCAAAGTGTAGGAAAGGCTTGTGGTCGCCAGAGGAGGACCAGAAGCTAAAGAGATACGTCCTGAGGCATGGCCAAGGACGCTGGAGTGCTGTCCCTGTGAAAGCCGGTGGGTGACATTTCTTATGAACATATCATTTTCTTCAATTTTCGGGTTTAGGTTAATAAAAGTGTCTTTCGAAGCATTGCTATTTTCTCGACTCTCTGTTGAAGTTATGTATAATTCTCCACATTTGAGTTGGATGGCTTACATATGTGGAATTCTCCTTAGGTGGTCTTTATCTTGTTAGGATTTCCATTTGATTTAGAAACCCAGTTGAAGTTAAACTTAGTGCATCTTTCTCCTTGTTCTTTCCATCAATTTGTGTTTTGTGGTGTTCTAGATCTCGTGTTCTACACTCTTTAGATGTATCAATGCAACAAGAAACCTTAATTTTCAAACGGAAATTGCGCATATCAATTCTGTTTTGATCTTGATCATCGTGAATTTGAGACATTTAACAGCTCCCTAGTTATTCCTTCGTAACACGAATTATTTGATTATTTCCTCATAGAACTTAACACTTTCAGCGAGTTGTCATGGTCATCACTGCTGGAAGATGGTCTAAATTAACTTCAGCCTTGTGGCAATTGGCTGATCCTTTTCGTTTTCAGAAGCTTTAGCTCATGCCTGGATATAACCCTTGATCAAGTAGTTATGAATCCGTATCACGATTTCCAATTCTCAAGATTACCACGTTTTTGTTTCTAGTTTAGAAGTATTCCAAATCGTAATCTAATGGCCAAACTGAAAGAATGTAGATTCAATCTCATGATTCATTGAAACGCTAACCATGCATGCATGATGCAGGTTTGCAAAGGACCGGGAAGAGCTGCAGGCTAAGGTGGATCAATTACTTGAGGCCAGGACTAAAGAAAGAAGCCTTCACGGAGGAAGAGGAGAAAACCATCATTAGCTTACACGGTGTCCTTGGCAACAAGTAAATGAAACGTCGTTCATGAATCTCCTTCTCAGTAATGGGAGAAGAAAAGGATTTTTCTTAGTTCTTGACGCTAACTAAGTTGAACATGATGAATCACTTTCCGTCTTCTTTAAGTTGCTTTGCTTTTTATTTTTTTTTCTTTGTTAATCTGTGCAGATGGTCACAAATAGCAACTCACCTACCAGGCCGTACGGACAACGAAATAAAGAATTACTGGAATTCCTACCTCAGCAAGAGAGAGAAGATCATGATCAAGAACAATCCGGGCCATGGAGAAACTACGCTATCATCATCGACGGCAAGAATAACAAGTAAACACCTAATCGGGAACTCAGAGAATGAGGCCATGCGGTCCTTGGGAACCTACCCTGAGAGACGAAACGCAGTCGTACTAACTACAACAGGAACAACAAAGTCTATGAATCCAATATTGCCTAGAATTCTCTTCTCGGAGTGGCTGACTGGCGATGACCAGCTTTGTACGGTAGATGGTCGTGATCTAATGGGTGTCTCTCATTGTAATTCATTGAGTGAATCTGTTCTCGAGACAGTAGGGACGAATGACTTGATGCAGGGTTGCTGTTTCATGGATCCTGATCAAGCTGGGCCATGTGAGAATTCTTTCCAGCTCATGGCAGCAGGAGGATTATATGGCATGTTCTGCAGTGAAGATGCATATAATAATTTTGATTTTGCTAATCATGTAAATTATTAAAACAGTTAACATGTGATTTTATGAGTGTATTGAATTCATTTCTCTATTTGTCATGAGAGGAGTACCCCTGGAAGCTTTCTTGTTTTGGTACTCCACGAACAATAGTATGTGGATTGGCTTTTTTAACTTGATAGCTAGATTTTTCAGAAAAAAATCCTGTTCATTAATTAGTTCTCTCTATTCGAATTTGTCCATCCAAAGCCTTTGAGGTGAGTGAGCTCAGTAGTCAGGTCGTGGCTAATCCCTGCAATTGGCGCAGAAACAGGAAGGAAGGCAAATGAGAATCAAACCCATCTGCAGCAGGACGGCCGACTGCTGAGCATCCGAATTCTTTCTTTAATTTTAGCTTGTAATGCAAACGAAGACAATAAGCAAGCCTTCTATACGGAGAGAATCTTATATGCCGGATTGACTAAGCGATATTTATGATAATATCATATTGTATATCATGTTAAAATTTGAATTATCAAAAAAATGCTAGATTATTTTTCAGTTTTTCGTAAGGTATTTTCGGTAGTCAAACATCGACAAAAGAGATTCTGACAATTTTTTTGCAGTGGTATTCTTGTATATTTGCGACAGCCGGAGGAAGGGTTGGAAATTGATTATTTCAATGGTTTCAATCTAATTGACTATTTTCAGCAGTTTTGTGTGTATTTTTTTAGGGTTGTTTAGGTTTTTTCCAACCCATTTTTTTCCTTGTCAGCCATTTTTTATGACCATCGGAATATTTTTTTTATGGTTTAAATGGTCAAAAATGGGTTTAAGGACCTCAAAAAAAAACTTTTTTGTACGAGTGATGTGATCAAGTTCATCAATGAATATATTATCTTCTGATTTAGAATTTCACAATCAATTGCTAATGATCAAGAAATGATTTTCACAAGAGGAACAATAATGGCTTTTCTTGAGAATTTTGGTGTTAAATTAGTGAATTCAACTCTCATGCTATACACAAGTGAATGGCAAAGCTAAAGCTACCAACACAATGTTTATCAATTTAATTAAGAAATCTCTTGAGAACAATATGTGAAAATGGTAGGAAGTGTTACCTGAGGTCCTTTAGGCATACTGAATCTTTAAATCCTTGGAGACTGACATGACTTTATTTTGGCTTATATATGAACAGGATATGGTACTACCGATAGAAATTAATGTTAAATCTTTGCAGGTAGACAAGCAGAATCATCTACAACTCATGAATATTTGAAGTGATTGATGATGGAACTCAATTCGGTGGATAAAGATTGTTTGATGGCATTAGATAATTTGCTTGCTAATAAGCGAAAAATTGCTCGAGCGAACAACAAATATGTTTGAGTGAAATGATTTCAAGAAGGAGATTTAGTTTGGAAGGCCATCTTACTGGTAGCCCTAAAAGACTTATAATTTGGAAAATAATCTATCAATTGAGATGGACCATATATAGTATCAAAGGTTCTACTAGGAGGAGTGTATAGGCTAACAAAAATTAAAGGGGAAGAACATGAGAGGAATATAAATAGTAGGTACTTGAAGAAGTATTATTTTTCTATTTAGGAAGGACAATTTATTTGAATAACTCTATGAATGTGAGTATACATTTATCAAAAGAATTAAAAAGAATAAAAAGAGAGAGACGATTATTTATCCTAAGGTAAATACCTTATCAAAGCCATAAGTTGTTCCCTACCAAGCCAAATTCGCCTTGGTCTGCAGTCATCCGACACTCTTCATGCTCATGTTATAGAGCCTTGAAATTCTTGGGCACCAAGACCAACCAAAAGATCCATCGGAGGATTGCACAAAATACAAAACATAAGCATTACAATAAGTTAAGCAACTAAAAAACATCATCATAGGGATCATATTTGTTGAGAAACAACCCAAATAATATCAATGACAGAAGAAACTACATCGATGGGAAGCAAGGAGTGAGTCGGCATCTCCATGGGCTGCCGCACCCTCCCTCTCTTATTTCTCTCTTGCTTAGCTTTACACAATTACACTTAGGGCATTACTTATACACGTTTCTAACTTGAAAGATGGAAATGCCCCTAATTATTAAACTAATGATACTTAGATCTCAATGGATTAGATTCTGACCAATGAGATCCATAAGACCCAATTACAAAAGATAAATACAGAAACACAAACAGAAATATATAATCTTCAACACGTCCCCTCGAGTTGGATCTTGAATGCTTGAAACACCCAAATTATTGAGAGCTTTCTCCATTAGCAACTACTGGTTTTGTAAGAATATCAACTAATTGGTCTTTAAAACAAATGTGAATGATGTTGAAAACTCCTTGGAAAACTTTCTCTGTAATGAAATGACAGTCAACTTTAATATGTTTTGTCCTTACATGGAAGAATGGATTAGATGCCATTTGAAGTACAGTTTTACTATCAATGAAGAAATTAATTGAAATGATCCTCTCCAGGCTAATTTCTTTTAATAGTGATAAAATTCATAAACCCTCACACATACTAAGGGCAATAGCATGATACTCTGCTTCAGCACTAGATCTGGCTATCACTTATTGTTTCTTACTTTTTCATGAGACAATATTACCTCCTAGGCCTACAATATACCCTGAAGTAGATCTTCGATCATCCACAGAATCAGTCCAATCAATATCTGAATAAATCTCAATAAAGAGAGATATTAGGAGAGTAGCATAAACTATAAGTAATAGATGACTTTAGGTATATGATAATATGGAACACCATATTTATGTGGTGTGTAGATGGTGAGTGCATCTATCTACTAACATAACTTACTGTAAAGCTTATATATGGTATTATGATGATAAGATATATAAGTTTCCCAACTAATCTTTGATATCTAACCACATTTTCATACAGGTTATCAGAGTCTCCAACCGCCCCCTTTGAACCTCGATGGGAACAGTACATATACGACAATCTTCTTTTAACAGATCCAAGATATAAATATGTTGGCTTAAGAACATACAACTATTACTGTGAATAATTTCAACGCCCAGAAAATAGTGTAGTTTTCCCAAGTAGCATGTGCAACTCTCGCTTTACATTTATAATTCCTTTCACATCATTGTCTGTAATGATAATATATCACCATATACCACTAAGAGAATAGTTTTCTCTCCTTGTCTAATGAATAACGTGTGATCACTCGTGCTTCGTTTGAAGCTCAGGCTAAGAACACTTTCGTTAAATTTTTCAAACCACGCTCTAGGTGATTGTTTTAAGCTATAAATCGATTTCTTCATCTTGCATACCTTATGTGACTCAGTCTTTAGATTATAACCAGGTGGTAAGTCCATATAGATATCCTCGGTAAGATCTCTTTGGAGGAAAGCATTCTTCACATCCAACTGACATAAGTCTCATTTCTGATTAACTGTCATACTTAGAAGAATTCTGATAGTATTTAATTTTGTAATTAGTGAAAAGGTTTATGTATAGTCAATCCCATAGGATTGGCTATAACCTTTAGTCACCAACATGGTTTTCTATCTTTTTATATTCCCATATGCTCTATAGTCTATACTTGATAGTATACACCCATTTGCAGCCAACGATCTTCCTCTCTTGTGGTAACTTTGTAAGTTCTCAGGTTTGATTTTTTTCTAGCGCTTTAATTTCTTTCTTCGTAGCTGCCTTGCAATCTGTAACTTGTTCGACCTCTTCATATATCCTTGGAATATAAGCATTATTTGCATTCATCACAAACAACTTATATTCTTTGGATAATTAGAATAAGATATCATTTTATGAATAGGATATTTCGCTCCTTTTCTTTTTTTATTTCAAAGAGTAATAGGTAAATCATCTGAAATACTACGAGTAATCAAAGTATTTACTTGAGTAATTATAGAAACTGATTCAGGAGCCGTATCTTGGTTGAGGATAGCATTAGGATTTGGTAGGACTTTTGTTTCTCTTCTTGAATAAGTTTGTCATTTTCTTTCTTAAGGGGATTCAATTGTCTCTTCATCCTTTTCTTCTCCTAGCAATATCGGTAAGACAATGAAATTAGGAGAATTTGATAACTTACTCCCATCAACACCAAAGTACTCTAAGTTTTCATGAAATTTAACATATATTGTGATATACTACTACTTCTTCTCAGGGTCATAACATTTATATCCCTTCTGAATAGAGGAGTATCTCAAGAAAATACACTTAACATCTTTAATGTTAGAGATTGTAATAAAACATATAGTAGTCACGTTATGGGTCTTATTCATACTTTATGTCTATTTAGTAGTACTTAATTAAGATTAGGGGTAAATTAATCATTCAAGTTAGATAGTACTTATAAATAGGGTGATTAGGGTTAAGTGTAAGGTTAAGAAAAAGTAGAGAGAGGTGGTACAACAACCAAGAAGAGGGTATCAAAATTCTGATATGGTTAGATTGGAGGAATGCTTCCAATCTTCCAATATTTGTAAGTTCTTATTATCTTTCAATAATTTAATATTTATAATATGATATCAGAGTCTATAATCAGTTTTTTGAGAAAGAAGATCAGTTTTTTATGTGTAAAATTCAGAGATAGTTGGTAATCTAAACATTTGTGAGTGAAGAAGAGTCAGTTCTTGTACTCCAAACAATATGTTCTGACCATAGTTCTGAAATCTGACTTCATGATATTATCTCTTGTTCCTATTAGCCATATTTGATAAGTCTCTAAATCCAACAATTGATGGATAATACAACTAGGTTTTGTGGCAACCAAAGGGATTGATGCTGAACTCAACATCGGATATTGCTGCATCAAATTTCTGCAAAAGAACTTTGGGATGTGGCAGTTGGTATTTTTTTTGGTTCCTCAGGATATGCCTGCACTCATGAAGGTTGCATCATTTTGAAAGGTAGGACATGTCCCACCTGTTGCTTGTTGTTCAATCTAATATGCTAGGTAAAGCTATTATCAACCCTATTTTGGCGTGAACAGCATAGTGCTGGGATCTTAATATTTCTAACACTAAATCTCATCTTGTTATTTAGAAATCGAGGTGTAAAAGGAGTAAGCCTCTTGGGTTATAAGTAATACCAGCAACAGTGTTGAAGATTGGACCTTGGTTCAGAAAAAACTGATTGTGAGAAGTCAATTTACTCGATTTTTGATAAATGGTTGGTAAAGGAAAGGGGGTTGAAAGCCCTTTCATGATATCTAAACATTCCACAAACAAAAAGGTAAAAAAAATTCAAATTACAACAACAAAGTTAGATGGCAGAAACTACTGAATGGTCTAGGTCTGTGTCATTGGTTGTTATAGCAAGGGGAGATGGGCTCACCTAATGGGGCAAATGCCGAGCCCAGACACACAAGATGCACAATACCCTAGTTGGAGAAGAGAAGACGCCTTGATATCATCCTGGTTACTTCAGTCTATAATCTCATCCATAGCAAAAACCTTTGTTTCATGAATATGCCTATGAAATTTGGTGTGCAGTCTCTGAAACTTATTCCAGAAAAATGAATGTTGCAAAAGATTATGAGATATTTGAAAAGATTAGAAAATGTAAACAAAGAATTCGTTTTATTAATGATCATTATAGGATTATGAAATGAACTTCTTTTCTATACAAATATCAAGTGTTCTTGTTACACTGAAAGAAATATTGAAATTGAGAAGAAAGTTTTGATTTATTGTGGGGTGTAAATTGAGAATTTGAGTCAATAAAGATTAACATTTTGGGCAGGAAATAACTACCAACAACATGCACAACAAAATTTCGGATGTGGATGTGGTCGTTTCAATCCTGATAAGAAGGATAAAATTGTGTGTTCTCATTGTGGTAAATCAAGACATTCTAGAGAAAATTATTGGAAATTACATGATAGACCTGATTTTTCTAAAACTCGAAACTACTCTGCCTATGTTGCTGAAAATCCAACGCCTAGCACTGATGGCATTTAGGAACTTATTAAAAGAATAGAGGGCCTAAAAACAAAATTATCTGAAAATTCTTAACCCTCATCTTCTCAGGTTGCATCAGCACTGGTACATATTGTGAATGGTAACAATTTTTCTCTTTCATTTGAAAACTTAGATTAATGTTATTTGATGCATATCGTGTATCATTTTGCTCCATGATACGGGCGTATCGTATCATATCATACTTTAATATATAAAAAAAAACTAGAAAAAATTTAAAAAGAAATAGAAAAAAATTAAGAAAAATCTGGTAATTGCAAAGAATTTATATAATACAAAGTTTAGTATGTATTGATGATTTTATCATTCACCATTGAACAATTGGAAAAAATTTACATATTTTGAAGCAAAAAATGAAATACATTTACATTTACATATTGTAATCATGATCATCAACTAAATAATCTTCATCTTCTCCTTGTTGAAGATCCACATCACCACCTTCTACTTCAAAATCAAAATCTTCATCTCCTTGATAATGTTGTTGCGCTCCTTCCAAATTAATCCATGCAATGTCTTCTTAAGTTAGGAGGATATTTTCTTTGCTATCTTCTATAATCAAGTTTTTTAATATATCAAAATTATCCAAACTTATTTGATCAAATTGGCTTTCTTCTCTATTTACTTTTTCAATTGCTTATAAAAAAAATGATAAGTAATTAGTAAATAACATTAACAATTGAAGTCAAACAATATATTGAATTGAATCTTTAAGTACTAACTAATACAAGATTACCTTTCGCAAAACCGCATGTTACAATGAATGAAAACTAAGTCATTCAACCCCCTATGTTTCAACCTGTTGCGCTTTTTTATATGGATGTGTTCAAAGACACTCCAATTCCTTTCACAACCCGTTGCACTACAAGTTTGGCTCAGAACTGTTACTGCAAAATCTCTAAGGTTTGGGCAATCATTTACAAACCTATTCTAGCAAATATCTATAGAAAAAGACAAACATTAAAGACTTAATCCATAATAATATAAGATTTAAGAAACTTAAATACAAAAATAAACAATTTACCTAGGTGCATATTAGTGCGGTTGCGAATTGCTATAGACAAACCCATTAAGTGAAGAGCATTATCATAGATCTCCATCTCTCGATGTATAGCATATACTCTGCTCTCATCAAGGACTAATCTATCTATATAATCAATGATGCATCGATTAACCTCATCGTCTCTTTTAAAGCTTGTTGAGTACCTGAATATTGGGTTTAGATAATATGTTGCTGCATAAATAGGTTGATGCAATTGTTTGTTCCATGTATTATCTATAATTTTTCATACGGGTACATAATCTCTTTTTCTTCTATTAAAATTATTTCTATTTGCTTCTTTTGCCCTATCCATGGCTTCGCAAAGGTAGTCCATAAATGGTTTCTCCTCACTATCAACCAATCTCAAAACATTTACTAAAGGACATGTAATCATCAATAGTCTAACACATGCATTCCAAAATGTACTTTTGAATATTGTCTCTGAAATCTCATTCAACTTTTTGTTTCTTCTATTTTGAGGAAATTCTGTAAATTATTGTCACTCATCTGAGGAGAACATTCTCTTCAAGGCTTGCTTCTATCTCACATTACTCTGTATTGATAAAAAATTAGTTGCAAACTAAGTTACAACTGTACGAAGAAGCTCTACACCATTTGTATATCTGTTCATCATACACAATACAAAGGCATGGTTGTAGATAAATTTGGTGATATCTTGGCAACACTCAATTGTTGCCTTTATCTCATCCATCTCACCAATATCTTTAAATATCTAAACAATGGGCTATGCATGGTGTCTAATAGAAAGTCTCATAAGTATCTACTAACTCCTTGACAACTGCTTTATAGTTAGTTATATTATCTGTAATCAATTAAACTACATTCTTTAGCTCAACCTCGCATATCATCTTATCAAACTCTTGCCTTAAGATCTCTGCAGTGTGCCTCTCCTCTAACATGTCTAGAGATCTCAAAAATATAAGTCATTTAGGATAGTAGACAAGAAAGTTTAGCAAGGCCATTCCTCGCCTATCTCCCCATCCATCTGCCATGATAGTGCATCATGTTTCCTTTCATGACTCTCTCAAAGTCGAACAATATTCTTATACTTTAATGACGGTCTTATCTGAAATATTTTCTCTCAACTTCTAATAAGAGGGCATCTTGTATCCTGGACCAATATTAGTAATTGTATCTGCCATTTCTTGAAAATGAAAACTATTTGCTGCATTAAATGGAATACATGCATCATAAAACCATCTGCTCACTGCAAGATCTTCCTGATCATGTAGATGTTCTGAAGCCATAGCAGCACAAATTCCAAGTTGAATACCAGGTGTGGTGTTAGGAGGAAAAATGATTATATGCTAGAAGCAGCTCTTCTTCTACTCCTTCCTAAGCTTCCTCTTCTACCACTTCCACTTGCAAAATCTTCAGCAACCCTCTTTCTCCTGTTTGGTGATCAAGAACTACTACTACCAATCTTTGTTCTAGCATCTAAAGGAATATTATCAATGAATCCAATAGCATCATCATCTTTCTCAAACATCCCTAAATCATCATTTTGTTGTCTCCTCTCTTGTACACTCTCAATCATCTAAATACATTGTCATTTAATGCCTTTTAGTAAACTTCTAACTCTGCCTATAAAAGGAGCAACTTCTTTCCTAGTCCCTACTAGGTGGTGTTTCAATCATAAAATTCTATTACTAACCACCTTCTCACAAAACATCTTCAATCTGAAACCCTCAACTAGTATACCCCACAGTCATGTTGCATCATCAGACTGAGAATGAGAGCATCTAACACCCATTCATGTCATCTCAATTGAGCATTTTAATTCAATAAAAAACCTAAAAATAAAAGCACTTCATAAATCCCCATTCTTCACATAACACTCAAATAGAGTGTCTCCCAAAATAACACAGACAACATTGACTTGGATTATTGATTTTGTTGTTACAGATCAAATGGTAGGAGAGTCATCATATTTTTCAAAATATAGTCTTCTTCCAAAACAAGAGCCAATTAAGTTAGCAAATGGCTCACATTCTTATATGATTGGAAGGGAAGTATACCCACATGTTTTAGAGATTTAAAATCACTCTATCATGTCCCCAACTTTCTTATAAATCTACTTTCAGTCAGTTCATTGACTTGTACTATAAATTATAGTGTAACATTTAATCCTACTGGTTGTGTGTTTTAGGATCTGAAGACGGAGAAAATCTTTTATCATGATAGTCTACAGAGGGGCTTATATATCATGAAAGACCACCTTCAACATACTACTTCTTATAGTGTTTCAACTAGTATTGCTCAAGACACGGAGATTCATCTTTGGCATTGTCGTCTAGGCTATCTGCCTATGTCTAAGCTATAATATGTTTTACCTCATCTTAGAGTCAAGTCAAATAAATTTTATTTTGAACGTGAAGTGTGTCAACTTAGAAAATACAAAAGAGCTCCTTATCCCATTGACATGATATTTATTGATCTAGAAAAAAAATATAATAGGGTATGGAGGGAGGTTCTTTGGAGAACTTTGGAAAAAAGAGGTATCCCATTGACATATATTAACCTTATAAAAGACATATATGATGGTGCAAAAACATGTGTGAGGACTCAAGAAAGAACAGCAGACTTCTTTGAAGTTAATATTGGGTTACATCAAGGATCAACTTTAAGTCCATACTTATTTATAATGGTGATGGATGAGTTAACAAAACATATTCAAGATGAAGTACCTTTGTGTATGTTATTTGCTGATGACATTGTGTTAGTGGAGGAGTCTAAGGAAAAAGTTAATAGAAAATTGGAACTATGGAGAGAAACATTAGAAAGGAAAGACCTTCGACTTAGTAGAACAAAGACAAAATATATGGAATGTAAGTTTGATCATTTGGTTACCTCAGAGGACATAGAAATTAAAATTGGCACACATTGCATCCCCCAAAAGGAAAGTTTTAAATACCTAGGGTCAATTTTTCAGAATTGATGGAGATGTTACGCATAGAATTAATGCTGGTTGGTTAAAATGGTGAGGAGCATCAGGTATTCTTTGTGATAAGAAGATATCATTAAAGTTAAAAGGTAAATATTATAGAGCAACAATTAGGCATGCCATGTTTTATGGTTCTGAGTGTTGGTCTATTAATCATCAGCATGTACAAAAGATGTCTGTGAAAGAAATGAAGATGTTGAGATGGATGAGTGGTCATACAAGAAAAGACTGTATACATAATGAGGTTAGTAGAAACAAATTAGGAGTGGCACCAATAGAGGATAAAATGAGAGAATATCGTTTAAGATGGTTTGGACATATAGAAAGAATATCAAAAGAAGATCAAAAGAAGAACTTATAAAAAGGTTAGAAAAACTAAATTTGGAAAGTATTAAAAGAGGTAGAGGACGACCACAAAAGTGTTGGAAAGAAACAATAAAGAATGATTTAGCTTATTGTGAGTTAACTGCTAACATGGCACACGATAGGGATCTGTGAAAACAAAGAATCCATGTAGTCGACCCCGTCTAGTATGAAAAAAGGCTTAGTTGTTGTTGTTTTAGTATATGTTGATGATATCATTGTTATAGGTGATGACATTGAAGAAATATCAAGGTTAAAAAAGAATCTTCACAAATTATTTAACCTCAAAGACTTGGGCCGACTTTATTATTTCTTGGGAATAGAGGTGTAATATTCCACTCAAGATATTTTCATAACTCAGAGAAAATACACTATAGATCTACTATAAGAAACAAATATGTTTGATTATAAACAAAGTGATACTCCTAGGGAGGTAAATCAGAAATTGTTCATTGGACATAGTGAAGATTTCAGGGACATTCACAAATACCAGAAATTGGTTAGCAAACTTATATACTTGACAATTACTTGTCTAGATATTACTTACATTGTGGGTATTGTGAGCAGATTTATGCATTCTCCCACCAAGAATCATATGGATATGGTGTATAGAATTCTTAGATATCTCAAACCAACACCTAGAATGGGTCTTTTTTTATTTAAAATCCTAAAAATATAGTAATGAACTTTATTCTGATGCAGACTGGGTTTGATCTGAAGATGATCGAAAATCAACTAAAGTTGATGTGACACTACTTGGTGCTAATATTATATCTTGAAAGAGTAAAAAACAAACAGTTGTCAGATCTACAGTTGAAGTAGAATACAAAGCGATAGCTCAAGCTATGTGTGAAGGAAAATGGGTATCTTCATTGATAAGTGAACTGGAGTTTACATCTATTCAGCCTATACCATTATATTGTGACAACAGTGCAACACTTGAGATGGCTTCCAATCTAGTATATCATGAAAGAACCAAACACATAGAAATAGACTGTTACTTCATCAGAAAGAAGATATCAAATCAGGAATTCAAATTGGAGTATCTGAAATCAGAAAAACAGAAGATTAATTTACTAACTAAAGCTACTGTTAGCAAACAACTCAAGGATACCTTATCCAAGTTGGGTGTTCTCAATATCTTTCACCCAACTTGAGGGGGAGTGTTAGAGATTGTAATAAAACATATAGTAGTCACGTTATGGGTCTTATTTATACTTTATGTCTATTTAGTAGTACTTAATTAATATTAAGAGTAAATTAGTTATTCAAGTTAGATAGTACTTATAAATAGGGTGATTAGAGTTAAGTGTAAAGTTAGGAAAACATAGAGAGAGGTGGTACGACAGCCAGGAAGAGGGTGCCAAAATTTTGCTATGGTCATATTGGAGGAATGCCTCCAATCTTCCAATATTTATAAGTTTTTATTATCTTTCAATGATTTATAATATCTAGCATTACCAAAAATATCTACAAAACAGGTACACCCAAACACTTTTAATGGTATATGAAATTGTTTTGTATTAGGACATAAAGAGTGAAAGGGAGAATCACCATTAAGGACATTAGTGGGCATGCAGTTTATCAAAATAACAGCAGTTAAGACAGCTTCACACAACTTTTAGGGATATTATTCTCAATCAATAAGGTTCTTACAACTTCCAAAATATGTCAAGTTTCCTCTTAGAAACCCCATTTTATTGCAGGGAATATGGACATGATGTTGGTGTAATATCCCCTGACTCAAAAAATATGAATGTAGAGATTGAGACACAAATTTACCTCAATTATCACTACGGATGATTCTGATGGGTAGTTGAAATTGAGTATTAATGATAATATATAGAAAGGATATTTTTCACTTCATCTTTAGTTTTTATGTGGTAGACCATAGTGAATTGAGTGCAATTGTCTGTAAAGGAGACAAAATATTTGTAACCCTATAGTGAAGTAGTAGAGCATTGACTCTAAACCAGTGTTATCTGTATCGCAACGTATCGTATGATATGGTGCGATACGAATCATATCGTGGCCACCACGAGGTTATCGCACCGTATTGTGTGATACGGGCCATATCGCACGATACGCCCAGGGATAAAGGGTCCTTGGCCAAACCAAAACCCGTATTTTTGCGGGTTTCCTCTCTCTCTTCGAACCTCACCAAGCTCCCTAAGAGTCGTTATTCGCCTCCTTCGTATTCAAGGCTCTAAAAACGTGCTCTACGGTGTCAATGCAAGCCTCCTATCTAGGATTTAGGTATATTTTTAGTGCTTTTCTTCATTTTTTTCTTTTTATTTGTTATTTTCTTTGTTTATTTGTATTTTTCTTTTTTTGAATGATAAAATATAAAGTTATTAAGTGTGTGGATATGATTTTTATTGCATTATAAAGTGGGAGGCACTCTATTTGAGTGTCATTTGATGATTGGGGATTCACAAAGTGCTTTGTATGTAAATGTATTTCATTTTTTTTATTCAAAATATGTAAATTTGGATGCAGTTGTTCAATGTTGAATGCTCAATCTGTACTAAACTTTGCATTATATAAATTTAAAGCAATTACCAGATTTTTTCAGATTTTTCTTGATTTTTTTCAGATTTTTACTAATTTTTCTTGATTTTTTAATTAAATTTTGTATTATTTTAATATTAAAGTACAATAAGGCCAATACGATATGATATGCCCATATCATGGAGCCTAGAGATACATGATATGATACGCGTCAGGCAACACTACCCTAAACAATGGAATGAATAATTTCAAACAATTTAGAAGTTTTAGTTTCATTCAACAGTGGAAGATATTCAAGTCTCTGATGCCATAAGATCAAATCTTCATTCCTTTTTCTATAGTATAGATAGGCTGCATTGATTTTTTGTTGGTCTCCTCAAAGATATAGAGTTCATTCCTCATGCTACCCTGACCAAAGGTCTTTCCCGTCCTCAGTTCCTAAAAAATTCAGCAAGTAGAGTTGAATGTTGCAAGATAATTCTTAGGCAAAGCATGGACTGACAACACATTAACTGAAATGTTGGGAACATATAAAACATTTTTAAGAATCCCAAAATCTGTATCTATACTCCTTTTCTCGCTATGGGAATGTTGGATTCATCAACTAATTGGATATCAATCCCCTTCTGAATTGATTGATAATTATCAAAAATTCTCTCATGCCAACCATGTGATCAGTCGCCCCTGAATCAACTATTAATATTGTGTAATTAGATGAGAGAGTATTACCCAATGCCATAAAAGTGAAGGGATAGGCCATGATAGCTTGAGAATCAACACTAGAAGAGGTTGATACATTTTGTGATTCATTTATTTTGACTTTAAGGTCTTTAATTTCTTTCTTCATCTCAACCAATGAATTCAACCTCGTTTTCATATTTTGTTTTTCACTTTGATCACTGAAATAGGCCTTATTTAGTCAGGTTTGAAAATAGTTAGGCTTGCCCACGAGTTCTCAACACATCTCTTTTTGTGTGTCCGATTTTGCCACAGTGAGAACAAGTCACCTTGTCTTTCTTATCATATCTATCTTTGCCTCTGCCTCCACCACCATATCTACCTCTACCACGAGTATTTGATGAATTTGCTTCATTCCTACAAACACATGCAACTGTCTCTGATTGATTTTTTCTTCTTTGTCTAAGTGTTTTTTTGTCTTCTTCTCGTAGGAGTAGAGAGTATATTATACTTATAGATGAAAGTTTGTCTCTGTTGAGGATATTATTTTTAGTCATTTTATACTGTGAAGAGATACCCCACAAAAGATCAAACACTTTATGTTCTTCAAATTCATCATTTCATTCCTTCATACAATTTTGACATTTTATTTTTGAATAAAATTGCAGCTCCTCCCATAAGCCACAAAGTTAAGCATAATACTCACTCACATACCTTTCTCCTTGTTTATATTTTCTAATCTTTCAGTCATGACGATTTCTCTCCATTTCTAGGGCATAAATATAAATTTTATTCTTTTCCTAAATTCTCTTTTTGTATTGCTGAAAACGTTTTTCAGAATCAACCTTTTTTGAAATATAATTGATTTGATTTAAGTGTCTTTGGATTGCGATTAATCCATACTGCCCTAATCGCCTCTTCTTCTTAAAATTCATCATAGAAATACTCTAATCTCACTAATTAGGCTCTGATACCATATTGAGAAACAAACCAAATAATATCAATGACAAATCAAGAAGAAACTACATTATAGGGAAGCAAGGATGGAGTCGGCATCTCCATGGGCTGCCGCACCCTCTCTCTCTTATTTCTCTCTTACTTAGCTTTACACGATTACACTTAGGGCATTACTTATACAGGTTTCTAACTTAAAGAACAAAATGCTCCTTATTAGTAAAACTAATGATACTTAGATCCAAATTGATCACATTTCTGATCAAATGAGATCCGTAAGATCAAATTACAAAAGATAAATACAAAAATACAAACACAAATATGAAATCTTCAATAATATTCTTAGGTATCATAGCTTATATTTTTTGTCAAACTATGTTCACTAGCATGGTGCATCAAAGGTATTGCATTTCCCAAAAAGGGGGTGCTATATGTTCTACAATAATTCATCACTAAAACATTATTGACTATTGAATAAAGCGAGTATCACATGCTATACTTCCTAATGTATTTTGAAATGTAAAGGTCATAATTAGGATTTTGACCATTACAACATCAATTATAATTGATGTGACAACTGACAATTACTTGGTTACTTGAACTCCACAACCATAACCAAGCCTAATCTCGCACTAGGTTGGCTATAATGGATTCTTTTGATTCCATATAGCTTGGTCTTTTGCCATATTAGCATTTAGCTGCACAAAAGCCATACATCGATTTATTGTTTCCTTTGAACACTTTTATGGGCTTTCTCTCTCTTCTAAACTATTCTTATCTAGCTTCTCACATTATACCATGTTGTTAAAATTTAATAGGGTTGGGCTAACAGGGCCCATAAGTCTATGTTTGAAATCAGGTCCCAATGGACCAAGGTCACCCGAACTAGGGCCACTTGACACCAAGGCCATCTGAGCCATCAGGATCACTTGGGGGCCAATGGCTAGTAAAATAATCATTGGGCCCAATTGTTGGCTTTCACTCTCCTCTATAAATACTTTGCATGTATTAATAACATTCAAGCTCTTTGTCGTTGCTTTGTATATATTTGTTTATTTAATAAACTTATTCAAGAACTTACATGTTTCTTTATATGGCATCAGAACTAAAGGTGATGTTCGCCTAAGTTGGGGAGGCATTCGGTGGTCCAGGTGACGGTGTTGGTGTGTCGGTCAGTATCGATGACATGTCGCAGTGATTGGCTCTTGGCGGTGGTTCTGGTGTTAGGTCAAGGTCTTGAAAAGGGGAAACTCACAAAGAAAGGAGGGAGAGCTAAGGCACCCAAATGGCAACGACGGGTAGCTATATAGTGGCAGTGAGTGGCGCCGGTGGTGGCCATGGCAATGGGGACTCTGACAGGTTAGACAAAAGTAGGCAGTTCCCAGAGCCAACGATTTTGAGGTTTTTCAATACGAGAAAAAGGGGGCAACGAGATCAATGGGTGTTTTGGGTGATGGCCGCCAGCGGAAAAAAAAAAAAGATTCGAACAAAAGACTAGGTGGATTTCGATGGGACTCAACAGGTGGTTGATGGGTTGCCAGTGACGAGCTCGACAACAAGAGGTTTGATAGAGGCATTGGTGGCATTCGAGAATGGTTGGATGGATTCTGGTGAAGGAGGAAGGATGCACTAGTGGACGAGCGAGGTTCAAGCGGGTCATGATGGAAACGATCGGTCACTCAAAACTCTCTCATTTTTCTTCAGATTTTTTAATTTGTTAGGATACACAATGAAGTTGATGGATGTCTATGATAGTTATATGAATTAATGGTTGTTGGGAGTTGTCTCTGAGAAGCAGGAGCAAAGCAAACTAATATTTACGAAGAGATGAAGGTTTGTAGAGTTTTTGTTGAAGAGAGAGAGAGAGAGAGAGAGCACCATCGCAGGCTCCCAAAGCATATAATGGAGAATGCTATGTTGCTTTGCTCACAATAGAAAGAGAGGTGAGTGATGGGGATGATCGGTGGCTTCAAGTGTGGCTGGTGTTGGAATGTAGCTAGTGATTTTGGCAAAGGTAGTTGGGGCTAGATGGTGGTGGCAACTGGTCAAGGTGATGGCGAGGAGCTGAATGGTAGGGAGGCGAACAATGACACATTGGATAGTTGGAGAGGTTGATGAAAAATGATTTTTGATGGTTGGGAAGGAGTGGCGAAGGTGGAGCGGCTGGGGTGATGAGCTAAGGCGGTGACCGCACAATAAGGGAGAGGGAGCTAGTCAGTCGATGTCTTCGAGCTTTGAATAGTGTGGTGACAGATAAGGACTCTTTGCTGTAAAGAGAAGACATGAGAAGGAGAGAGAGGGCTTCGGCATACAGAGACGAGATATGTGTTTATATGGAGTCGGGTCGTGGATTTAGTTTTGGATCCAAACCCATTATGTATTAAATATGTGTTTACTTGGTATTTAGATTTGAGTCCATCTAGGTGTGCACTTTCCAACTTGTTTATTTTTTAATATTTTTTGGATTAATTGTTTGATGTCTAATTTGCAAGAAAATTTGTTTGTTAGACAATAAGTTGCATCTCTTTGTACGATCAAAATCTCCATATTGTGTATATATGTCACTTTTGTTAGTATTTTGTTGAAAATGAATTAATGATTGAAGATGCACTTATTGTTATTTGAGAATTAAAACTTGTTTGTTGAATGAATTGAAAAATGTTTGTTGACAATAAGTTGCATCTACTTGTTTGACTAAGATCCATGTTGTTGGTCTTTTGTTAAAGACTTTTGTGATTAAGGTGCTTTATGGTGGTGGCTTTTTTGGAAATTAATTGATATTTGAAGATGCACTTATTATTATTTGAGGATTTGTGATCTTGATAACTTTAAGGTTATTTTTTCATGAGATTATGATCTACGTTTGTTAGCATTTTGTTGAAGATCTTTGTGATTAAGATGCTTCACGTTATTTGCCTTTTGGTTGGAGAGTAATCAATATTGAAAAAGTATTTATAGTTATCTTGATTAGCTTGTATTTAATAAAATTATTTTAAGAGAATTGTGAGACAAACCTTGTGAGACTTTTTAAAAAACATGAAGTTGATCCCTTTGACTTATTTTGATCATTTTAATGGATTGCCTAATTTTTGGAACCATAAAATCACTTTTGAGTTTAAAGGATATTTAAGGGCTTCGAGAATTGTATGTATAAAGGTTTTGAGTTTTATCTTCAAAGCTTGTTTGGGTTTGAGTTTATCCTTAAAACTAAGGTTTTGAGCTTAACCTTAAAAAGCTTGTTTAACTTAAAGGTTTTGAACTTTACCTTAAAAAGCTTGTTTGGGTTCGAGTTTGTCCTTAAAACTCGGGTTTGATTTTAGCCTTAAAGCTTATTTGACTTGACAAGTTTTGAGTTTAACCTTAAAAAACTTGTTTGACTTGATAGCTTGAGCATTGCATTAAAAAGTTTATTTGATATACGAAGGTCCCTTTACATCAGAAGTTTGTAGTGATTTATGAACCTATTTATTATAATAGACAATCATATTTGGATGATATCAATGTTTTCTATCAAATAACTTTCTTGAATTAGAGAAAATCAACTTCATGAACTTATTTGACTCGTTTTTTGTTTGCATTCTTGATTAGATATCATAAATTGTCTTGTTGGTTTTAGAAATTGAGTGAATGCATGTATTGATACTTCATTGATCTTCATGCAGGATGAAAAACAAATTGATACTTTGATTGTGGAAAGATGTTTCGAATAAAGTTGTGACCAATTATTAGTTCCTGTTAGCATAGGACCAAATGATCATTGAGAGAGACAAGTTGTGAAGTTAGGAAAGTGACTTCTCAAGAGAGAGCCACATCTAAGGAGGTTAATATATTCATGAGCTTCTCAATATCGGTCAATGTTATCTAGCAAATTGGAAGCTTGAGACGAAAAGGTATCAGGCAATACTCTTGATTGATCTTTTTGTTGTGCAAGGCAGTCCAACTTAGAATAAAGATCTTACATGCGTCGATAGCTCGAAGAGATTCTCGATAATTGATAGGTAGTGATCTTTTAGAGAACAAAGCAAACTTGTCAAGCGTGAAGAGGTATGTTCAAATTGGTAGCTAGCCTTTGAAGGGCAAACGAAAGAGTGTATTGGAGTCTCATCCCTTCCTCGGAGTCCTTACTGAATATGCTTCAAATGGACTTTATATCAATATTCATCCCCAAGGGTAGTGGAGGCATTACTTATGTGAGTACAACCTCATTGTTTAGCACATCTATATTAAGTGGAATTTTCTTTTGAGCAATATTTGTAATACCCTCCATACAAATAGATTGACAAAGTGTTCAAGCGAGGATGTAGGATGCTAGTGAAAACAGACATAAGAGCTCCTTCAAGTCTTGGGGCCCTTAGGACTTTAGTTTTAGTCTCTACCCAAGATGCTTCTTCCAAAGCCGCCTTGTTTACAACCAAAATCAGGATTATAGTGGATTCAACTCGAGTTTCCTTTTCGGAAGCAAACTCTATTACAAGAGGCAGAACAAAAAATTAGGTTTCTTCCTAGTAGGATACATTGATAGTTGTGGTCAGAGTAGCAAAGATGTGTTGCCTCTTGACAAGGTAGTAATTCCTCTAATCAAGGCAGATGCTTGGGGTTCCTCTTGAGGAGTTGTGATATCTCTAGCAAAATTAGAGTCATCATAATGATTGTTGAACTTGACGTTGCTACGCAGGTTGCTAGTATCTCAGTCGGATAAATAGGTCGGGAATTCCTTAGACAAACCCAAATTAATGGGCTAAACTTTGAGAAAAATATCTCTCTATTATTATTAGATTAGTAGAGAGTGAGGAAGATTGATAGTTTTTTCGATATTTGTTGGGTCACATATTTCTCATGACTCAACGGATCAAAAAATTAGAATTATTGTCAAACTCAAAGTGGAGTAGTTTATTGAGGAAGATTGATAGTACCAAAGTTTGAGATCAGAATTTTAATAAATTCCTTCTACACAAAATTCCTCTAGTTTAAGGTTAGCAAGTTGATGACTTGAGAGAGAAAGAGGATATAATTGGGGAAAGTACAGGTATATATAATATTGGAGAAACCACCAAGGATTAGAAGCGGTGTTGAGTATTTTCCTATTGAAAAGTTGGAAAAAGAAAATAAGTATACCCCTATAAAAGAGTACTCAAGAAAATAAACAAAAATTGAAGGGATGATTAGATAATAAAGCATCAACAGTGATGTAGTCTTTTTTTGTCATGAGTTATCTCCTTGTATGCTACATAGTGGCTTCTAAAAATCCTTTATATAAAGGGATTTTTAGAAACCAATGACAAACATAAAAAAGTAGAACCTAAAGAATTTAAAAGGGAGTCCAACGATGGCATGAACATCTAGGAGGATAGAACCTATCATTACCGGCTTCAGAATAAAATAGTTAACTTTACTAGACTAAAAACCTTAGAAGTTGGAAAGAAGAATAAGGCTACATAAAAGTTGGAAAGAACCTTAAAAACCTTAGAACCTATCAAACAATTGAGAGTCTTGAAAAAAGAAAAGACACATAACTTATGAAAAATCGAGACCTCAAACATATAAATAAACATGTCATCTGAAGTTGATCTTATGGATCATTGGATCATTTAACGCACCCCAATTAGTGTGGCGACGAAAAGAGTGGTATGAACATAGAAGTGAGGGAGTCATTGAGGATCACGGCTAAAAAGTTTGGCATGATATGTATTGTTTCTCATAAAGTATGTAAATAGGCATGTTTAATCTATAATAGACATCAGAAATCAATAATACAACTACAATTCTTTCTTCCTTTATCTTTCTTAAGAGGAGAAGTATTGTAATCCTGTCATAACCTCAATACTGTCCCTTTTAACGTAATCACTATTGGCAACTGAGATATGTACAATCACATTATTGGGGATCCAATTCATCACCTGATACTTTAGCCAGCTTTTTCTCCTTAAGAACAAGAGTTAGATTTCTCCAGCATGCCTCCTTATCATCGGAAAATCTAATCTCGTATAACATGCTCTGTCATTCATGTGGAATGTCAATTCAAAGGGCAAGAATATTCAAGTCAAAATAGTTCATCTTGAAGCTACATATCTTTTCCGTTTTTGTTACCGAAGCTACGTGTCTTTGATTTATTATTTTCTAGTATTATTTGTGAAAACTCTACAATCAGACAATGCAGAAGAATATTGCATATTTGAGAATAACTATATCAAAAATAATATAAAATCAGCCTCTCAAGGGGTTGAAGTAGTGAAGGGGCCAACCTGGTGTTGGAGTTTTACCCTCTCGTTTATTCGGGTTATAAATAAGAAAGAAACAAATAAAACACTTGCTTCTGTTTAGAAGGAAGGAACTAAGATCCGAGAATGCCATTGACTTATATCAGATTTTAAATAGAGATGCTCTTGAAAGTGTTGGACGATAAACTATTTTAAAAGAGAACAATAAAAAAGAAAGAAGAAGTACCACATCACTGTCTTTCGTGCTTATATTTATTTTTGGCTGGTAGTAGAACCTAAATGGTATACCCCCGGGCCCCCGTTCCGAATGGGTTGGACTTCTGGGGTAGATATGGGTCTCAAGGTCGGGGATGGAGAAAATAAGGAGTTCCCTAACACAGATCGGTGTGGGAACGGGGATAACTGGTCTCCACAGGGATGAGGAAATAAGGTGCATCATGCTTGAGATTGAGAGATATTGGCATCAAATGACATAGAGAGTATTATTATGGTCACGTTTAATAGCTTAATTTTAATGTGTTCAGTTGGCCTCTTGTCGTGTATAGGTCGTCTCCTCTTGTGATTGCAAATAGCTCTTCACATTGGTTGAAGCCCTCTGCTATTGGTTTGGAGCCTGATATTAACCGGTTGCGTCTTCTTGAGGAAGAGAAAGCCAACCTAATCACCTTAATGGACAACCAACCTATCAGACCGCCTCTTTGATTCGGCAGGAACCGGTCCCTATGGGGGATGCGGGGTGGAAATGAGGGAACTTCTGGTCCTCGTTGTGGAGACGGGGATGGGGACCTTGGTTCCCAGCCCTGCACCGCCCCGTGAACTTCCTTAATCACAAAGCAGTTAATATGTCTCTTCTTCTGAATCTGATCTGAAAGATGACAATTTCTCACTCTTCTAAGCACAGTAACCTTCGAATCCTTGAACAAATTTGGGTCAGCGAGTCATACATACACCTTTCAATCTGCTACAAATTTGGGTCAGGTCTCACAACCAAAAATGTTTCGCAATAGATGCTCTATTGTTTGTTGAAGTTTATGCTTATCTTGCTCAAAATATTGCAACTACCTGTTGGCTGCCATTTATTTACCTAAAATTTTCATTTTGTATAAAGATAAAATAAAAATAGCACCTTGAGATTATTGGCCCAGGAACTAATTAGAATCGGTTAGTTAAGTGCCATTCCTTGAACATGAACTCTTAAGTAGATACTTATTATATTCATACAATATCAAATAATTTCACATGTTTCGCATGCGTCCTGTTTTGAATGAATTGATACTGCATGTTGCATTTACAAAAACTGCACGCCACAACCTTCCCAAGAAATTAAATATACCGATCACCAAATTTTGTGATTTTATTCTCAATACAATAACATGGTACGATCATTCTTTCGTATAAGGAAACGCATGCATTATACGATATTCCGTAAAAAATTGTAACGAAAATTTCTCTTATACAACAAGTAGTAATAAATTAATAATGTCGACATCGATTTAGAACAGTTAGACCTTTAAGAGAGAAAACAAGACTACGAATAGCCCTACTGGCTTCTGTGTATCATTAGTTTGTTTGAATATTTTATCACAGATTCCCTGTTATCGTAAATTTTTCCTTCTGTAATAGGAATGAGAATCACAACCTCTTTTAAGGGATTATAATATTTCAAGTTGATAAATTGGTGAAACTTCTGCCACACTTCTCTGTGTGTGTGTGTGTGTGTTGCCTGGGGGCGGGGGCAACGGTAGAGATAATCCACTCCCTTGTATTACATTGTTTTTCTCGTTGAGTATGCCGAGTCTATATTCAGTGACTGCATATATAACGTAATGATTTCTCATAAACCCTCGAGGGAGGTAAAAATAGCGATTCCTTGTTCACGTTGGGGAATTCAAATAAGTGACATGAGATGAAGGTGAATTTGACATGAGATAACACAAGAATTTGACATGAACACCTTGAGCAACCCATGCGCAGAGTTCAACGATCTGGGCAGAGCTTTAGCTCAGACCACTAGAAAAAAAGTTGTTAGCGACGGTTTACGGCGATGGCTTTAACCATGGAGTAAGGCTTCGGCAATGGTTTAAGCCGTTCCTGAAAGGGAAAACCGTGGCCATGGCTTCCGTTGCCATAAGTATGGTGGCCAATGCGACTGCCTATGGTGAAAACCGTGGTCAATCATGTGATGATTTAAACATGGCGTATGCATCTAAACCATTGCCAATCACACTCAATTTCTAGAACTAATGACAAGTCTATCTGGCCAATCAATGAACCTTTTGTCAAATACACCTGAAAATAATTTATCAAAATTAAAAGTTAAAGGGATTTTTGAATATTCACAGAATTACATTATTGATTAACATCAACTAATTACAAGTCTAAAATACATCTTGTTACTGAATTTAGCCACTGTCTTTACGCAGTGTCCTCTTAGGAAGACAAACTTGAATATGCAAAATCTGCATCTCCTCCAAGTGTGGTCATCTGAAGAAAAAGACACAATTCACCATAAACTCGTTCGGTACAATTGCTGGAAAAATTGTAATGACATGAAATCAAGTGGGAATAATAATGAATTTCGAGTCAGATATATATTGAACACAAGATTGAAATTTGACCATTACTGAAAGGGAACAAGGACGAAGCTCGCCTGTCAACATAAATATGTTTCACCACACCAAAACCGGAGCATTCTTCTTGTACGTGTTTGAGTGCGCAGAAAACTTGGGAGATGCCAACCCTTCTGGTTTTTCTCTTAAAACCTGACCTTGTAGTGCTCACCAACGTTTAGGTTTATGAGAGATCCCAATATCCGGGGTAGCAAAACAACAACAACAACTAAACCTTTTCTCATACTAGACGGGGTCGGCTACATGATTCTTTGTTTCCATATAGCCCTATCATGTGCCATGTTAGCAATTAACTTACAATAAGCTAGATCATTCTTTATTGTTTCTTTCCAACACTTTTGTGGTCATCTTCTACCTCTTTTAATACTTTTCAAATTTAGTTTTTTATACATTTTTACAGGTTCTTCTTTTGATCTTCTTTCTATATGTCTAAACCATCTTAAACGATATTCTCTCATTTTATCCTCTATTGGTGTCACTCCTAATTTGTTTCTAATAACCTCATTATGTATATGGTCTTTTCTTATATGACCACTCATCCATTTCAACATCTTCATTTCTTTCACAGACATATTTTGTACATGTTGATGATTAACTGCCCAACACTCATAACCATAAAACATGATAGGTCTAATTGTTGCTCTATAATATTTACCTTTTAACTTTAATGGTAACTTCTTATCATAAAGAATACTTGATGCTCCTCTCCATTTTAACCAACCAGCATTAATTCTATGCATAACATCTCCATCAATTCTTTCATCACTCTGAAAAATTGACCCTAGGTATTTAAAACTTTCCTTTTGTGGGATGCAATGTGTGCCAATTTTAATTTTTATGTCTTCTGAAGTAACCAAATGATCAAACTTACATTCCATATATTTTGTCTTTGTTCTACTAAATCGGAGGCCTTTGCTTTCTAATATTTCTCTCCATAGTTTCAATTTTCTATTAACTTTTTCCTTAGACTCCTCCACTAGCACAATGTCATCTGTAAATAACATACACCAAGGTACTTCATCTTGAATATGTTTTGATAACTCATCAATCATCATTTTAAATAAGTATGGACTTAAAGTTGATCCTTGATATAACCCAATATTAACTTCAAAGAACTTTGTCATTCCTTCACGAGTCTTCACACATATTTTTGCACCATCATGCATATCTCTTATAAGCTTAATGTATGTTATTGGGATACCTCTTTTTTCCAAGGTTCTCCAAATAACCTCTCTCGGTATCCTGTCATAAGCTTTTTCTAGATCAATAAATATCATGTCAAGGTCTTTCTTTTTTGGTCTAAAATGTTTCATAAGACGTCTCAAAAGGTGAATCGCTTCAATAATAGATCTACCTTGCATGAATCCAAATTGGTTTTCTATTGTACTTGATACTTGTCTTAACCTACGTTCAATAATTCTTTCCCACAATTTCATAGTATGGCTCTTTAATTTGATACCTTGATAATTCGCACAATTCTAAATGTCTCTCTTGTTCTTATATATAGGTATAAGTGTACTCACTCTCCATTCCTCAGACATCTTTTGGTTTCTCCATATTTCATTAAATAGTCTTGTGAGCCAAGTGATTCCTATTTCTCCTAGTATTTTCCAAACTTCTACGTCGGTAGAAATTGTGGTTTATATACTTTCCTGATTTGGCTAACTCCCTAAGCTAATACTAACATCTTTATTTTCATTAAAAAGCTCATTAAAATAGTTTTTTCATCTATTTCTTATATCATCATTTGCTACTAGGATTTTTTCATCCTTATCTTTGATACATCTAACATAGTTAAGATCTTTAGTTTTCTTATCTCTAACCCTAGCTATCATAAAAATATCTCTTTCACCCTCTTTTGAGTTGAGTTTTTTATATAAATCCTCCCAAATTTTAGTTTTTATTTCACTAACGGCCTTTTTCGCTTCCTTCTTTGCTTTCTTATAAGCCTCTAAAGTTTTACTATTTTTCTTAGCATAATGTAAGTTGTAACATACCCTCTTTGCCTTGATTTTATTTTACACTACTTCACTCCACCACCAATCTTCTTTTTGTGCTGGTACATCTCCCTTAGATACACCTAACACATCTTTCGCCACTTTCTTAATATGTATAGCCATATTGTTTCACATATCACAAGGTGTACCAACATAATTCCAAACATCTCCTTGAAGGACTTTTTGTTTAAATATATTTTCTTTCTCGCTTTTGAGGTTCCACCATTTAGTTCTAATAGCTCGATGCACTCTTTTCTTCTTTGTTCATTTTTTTATTTGTAAATCCATAACTAAAAGTCAACGTTGGGTGGTTAAGCTTTCTTATGAAATTATCTTGCAATCTTTACAACACACTCTATCTTTTTTTTTACAAATAAAGAAATCAATTTGTGTTTGATAAGTAATTAAATGTTCATCTCATTTTTTAAAGATTGTGTTGACTATAAAGATATCAAATGCCATAGCAAAATTTAAAATCTTCCTAAAGCTACAGAAGTTTTTTCATGAAAAACATCACATTTTTTTATTAAAAAATAATAGGCATACTCAAACACAACTAGGTCTAAACAAACTGACAAAGAAAAGATGATAATGTTACAAATCCAATTAGAACTATGATAGGACTTATAAATACTCTTAAAAACATGAGTATGAAAGGACTCATACCATGAAAGAAAAGTTTTGTTTAACAACTCCATTATATATAGACATGATGAAGATGTAACTCATGTGGTGCTACTAATGAGTACAATTATCACTTAAGAAAGTATATTTTAGTGTTGTAATATGGTTGTTAATTATACCATAAGTTACAACTACTATCAAGTGTTGCTAATGAGTACAGTTACCACTCAAGAGGTGGCTTTTAATGTTATAACATAGATGGCAATTACACTATAAGTTACAACCATTATGAAGTGCTACTAGTGGGCATAATTATCACTTAAGAGATAGTTTTTAGTGTCATAATATGGGTGCTAATTACACTAGAAGTTAATGGTATCAAGTACTCCTAATGAGTACAATTCACTTATGAGGTGGATTTTAATGCTACAACATGGTTGTTAATTATACTATAAGTTACAATCACTATCAAGTACTACTATCGATTAGCACAATTGTCACTCAAAAGATAGCTTTCAATATCACAACATGGTTGCAACTATAATTGTTCACCAATTATTTGGAATCACCCAACAATCCCTTACCATTTTTAAAATACATTTGAAAAATTATTACTTTGAAAATCTTATAAATTGGATAAAGGTATCTCAATGTTTGAACCTTTACCTAGCAAAACATAGTTTCACTCATCTTAATTGAAAAGTATATAAGCTTCAAACTATCCAATCCGATGTACACATATCTTACATATAAGATTTTAATGTTGATATATATTATGTTAAAATTGATATATTTGTATAGGCCTTATGTCATATATCCTTTCTCATGAGTGCTTTGTGAGTTAAGCTCAAGACTTTAAGAAGCGGTTATACTTCACTGTAGACGCTGGAAAATCCTCACCTCTAGGTTCTTAGGCCTGAAGCGGATCCTTTCGTGTGTCTAAGTCCTATTTAAACAAAAGGGTGTGCCAGCTAGCTTACTTAAGCTAGCGAAGAGATATTTTGAAATCTGACTCCTAATGTGGCGACTGTGAGCAAGCAAGCTCTTTTCATCGCAGACCTTCTTCCACCGATGTGCAAGGATCAGTCTGTACGCTTAGAAAATCGAGTTTTTGATATGATAACCTATGGAAAATATTTCAAGTGTTCGATTCGGGCTGCTTTGTATGGTTTTCAAGTTTTATTTCACGTGGATTTGTACGTGCCTATGTCTTTCTTTTTATCCCTTTTTGGGCCAACTAGGTGTGTGTTATGAATACGTGACCTAAGTGGGGCGACTTTGAGCGGAAGTGTGGGGTTTGCTTTAATGCAATATGCGTCCTAACTCGTGGTATGGCGTATATGCAATGCAAACTCACGCAACTCCAAAGGGAAAACCCGAATTGAAAGACAATGCGGAAGGAAAATGACTTGAATGTAAATTGCAAAAGGGAAATTGCAAAAGGGAAATATGACTATATTTTAAGAGCGGAAAGGCTCAATTGTGCAAGTGTGTGCCGTGTATATATGTAAAGACTACGCACACTGCTGAACCTTAAAACCCAAATCTTAAAGACATAGCCGAAAGGGAAATACTTATAATATATATGGGCCAGAAGGTCGCCAACCGTTGCGTGGGTGTTGTGTGTATATTGAAAGACAACTCACACGACTTAAATGAAACCCAAATATAAATTGCAATATGCCTTGACTAAGGTCTTGGGAGTAAGAGCGAAAGCACAATGTGTGTGAGTGTAGAAATGAAATACTATGTACACGACATGAAATTAAACTGAAATATAATTGCAATAGGCCTTGACTAAGGTCTTGGGAGTAAGAGCAAAAGCTCAATGTGTGTGAGTGTAGAAATGAAATACTACGCACACGACATGAAGTAAAACACCCAAAACGAAATTGTAATAGGCCCTTACTCGGGTCTTGAAAATAAGAGCGAAAGCTCAATGTGTGTGAGTGTGAAAATTGAAAGACAACACACACAACTTAAGCAAAACCCCACGCAACTTAAATTATATACGTATAGCTATATCTTAAGGGTTGATTAGGCCCGAGTGTGTGTCAAAATCATGTGCAACTAAGAGCAGAATAGGCTCAAGTGCACGTGTGTGTGGGTGTGCCAAACCACGTTATTACAAGTGGGGGGAGACAACGCTCCATTATTACAACCCCGTATCAAATTTAATTAAGCTTAAGCAAGTCTATAAACAAGGACCAAGTTAGGCACTTACATATAGCTGGTCCGGGCGTGACTTGCTTGCGCTTGGGCTGGTGAGTCGCCTTGGGCTGCAAGAGGGAGCTCCTCGGAAGGGTGCGGCCAAGAGAGGTGCTGGCTGAACGGCAAGGGTGCGGGTGGCGCCTTGGCGCTAGCCGAGTGATGGGGGCTAGGTTGCTGCCTTGGCTGGGGTAGTTAGGGGTGCTTAGGGAAGGAAAGGGGAGCTAAGGTGTATCACTAAGGTGTGGGCTAGGGAGCTGGTTTAAGGAAAAGGAGGGGCAGGTTTTAGGGAAGATGCGGTAGGTGGTGGAGTCGGGTAGATGGGCCGAATGGGGGAAGGCGGCAGGTGGTGGCCGCCTGGATGAAATGGAGGCTAGGCTAAGGAAGGGTGGCGGGTGGTGGCTAAGAGTGGAGGGGGAGTGAAGAGAGGGTGGTGTTATGATGGGGTACTAACCGGAGTGGGAGGCTGGCCGAAGGGTGAGGTGCTGCGGATGTCAAGGGAGCGGCCGAATGGAAGGAAGGTGGCAGGTTGGTGCAGTCGGGTGGCGTGGAGTGGAGCTGGCCGGGGTTCCAAGGTGGAGCAGGTGAGAGAAGAGAGAAAGGGATGAGAGAGGAAGAACAAGGGCTGGATTTTGCCCAAGCATTCATGAAAAACCCGCCCACTAGGGGGGTTTTATAGGGTTTTGGTGGGGTCGGTTAGGGCTAGTATTGGGGGGCTGGTTTAGGGGTATGGTGGTGGTGGTTTGGGGATATGGTGGGCTGGGCTTTTAGGTGGACCAGATATTTTGTCTTTGGTGGTTTATGGATATGGTGTGCTAGGGATTTAGGTGGGCTGGTTTAGTGGTTTAGGGCTTAGCTAGGTGGGTTGGGCTTAGGGTGAGATTTAGTGAGGTAGGTTAGGTGTTTAGGCTAGGATTAGGTCGGGATTAGGGGAATTAGGCTAGGTTTAGGGAAGGATTAGGGAAGTGGGTTAGGTGATTAGGTTGGGATTAGGGAAGGATTAGGGAAGTGGGTTAGGCGATTAGGTCGAGATTAGGAAAGGATTAGGGAAAATGGCTAAGTAAGGGGGATTAGGCTAGGGTTAGGGTTAGGAGCATCCCTTTGCATGGCCCATGGACCTAGTTGCATCATGTTGGTGCAGCCCTAGGTTAGGTGTAGGTTGATACAAGCTTAAACCCACACTCATTAGGCTAACCCACATGATTAACCCAAAACTTGACACACAAGTCAAGCTTTAACACATTTCACTCACATTTAATCCTCCCCATTCTCTCTCATACCCAAGATTTCACGTGAATTTCTTGTGGGCCCCACCTCCATTTATGAGAAGGTGATGTGGGCCCTGGATGTGGATATTGGATTGGATCTTTGGATCCAAATCCAAATCCAAATCCACATATATGTTTGGATTGGGATCTGGATATATATGGTCCAGATCCAATCCAAAGCTGAATTCTGACTCCTTCAGGGTATGTTCGAAACGAACGGTTTGTGTGGGGCCTGACAGCATCAATACTCCGTCTTGCGTTGGGTCTTCGCCAACATGGTCGTCTGCTTCTGTTTTTACCTTCCGGAGATGATTCCAAACAGTTTTGTTGATAACAGGGGGCTTGGATGTTCGAGATTCTGGGGTTAATCTAACACGAGAGTTGATGTGTCGGGCTCGATATGTGCTTCGGTTCCAGGCTCTCTTTTGTTCCTTTGGTCCTGCTTTCATCAGGCCAAGTCTCTTTCCAGGGTTTCAAAATACCTTTTTAAAGGTTTTAAAACTATATTATATATATTTTAAAGCATATATACAGGGTTGCCTGGAAGGCTCCTAGGTTTCCAGACTCAAAATAGCCCTTTGGGGCGACAAACAACCCTTTCAATGTCTCCCTAGATCTATCCACAAAAATATGGGATCGTCCCAATCTTTAGCAAAATCTCACTTTTAAAAACCCTGGTAGGAGGGGATATCACGCCAAAGGGATCTACAAAATGTTTTCTGGTCCTAAATGAGATCATGTTTATGCAAATGTCCATGCATGGAAATGCAGATGCATGACATGGATAGGGTGCCAAGAGTGGCGACCTCCCAGAGACCAGATATGGTCGAACTCTTGAGACTTACAAGGCCTACTGCTCCAACTGAGCAGATCCTATGCTGTTCAATGTTCGATTTTTCAAAATCTATTTACAAAAGCTATTTACAAAAGGGAAAACTGTCTTGAGTCTCAATCGTAAAGATCTTGAGCTCTTCGTGTTTGCCTTTATTTGAGTCTTGACACTGGCTAATCTAGCGAAGGTTTTATAAGAAAGCAAGCTACATTTCAAAATTCATACGTCTTACTCAAAACGTCAAATCCTCAAACAAAATGAAATTCAAGTAAGTAAATCCTATTTTTACTTTAGGATTCCTCGAAATGAATCATGTTTTAGCTTGGGATAAGCCAGGGATGGGAAAGAGATACCACGGTCCCTTCTGAAGCGTCCCGTGGTTTAAGGCATAGAAGGCGGAAAACTGCTCTTTTTGAGCTTTTTGGCCTCTTTTTCCCTTTTTTTCATAGAGGGTCTCCCTTTGGGAGTATTTTTTCTTTAATCCCTCTCTTCTTCTTCTTTTCACAAGAGAATCAAATTTTTCTTTTGGATTCTGGTTTTTTTCTTTTGGAAAGAGACTTTGGATGGGAAAATCCCTTTATTTTGGCCACATTTTCCTTTTGGAAGGAGAAGAGAAGAGGGGAGGACTTATCCCAAGGTCACACTCGATCCATTCCAGATCAGCCTATTTAGAAATAGCATGTACTACTTGCAAGTATCTTGCTATATTGAACTAGGCCTTTCTTTGTAAGAAGAAGGATTTTGAAATATAACCACGATTTTGAGGACTCCACTCTTTCACAAGTGTGAATTCTCTCACTCAGGGTTATACGATTTACCTTTGAACCTTACTTTCTAAGTCTCAAAGCAGCTATCCCTAAAGGTTTTCGAAAATTGGAATTTAACCCAAATCCTACTCATAATACTTCTTTAAGTATTGGATATTGATAGGATCTGCTAAATTCCTACCTTCTACATCGATCAACCAATACGAGTTGTTCGTGGTGGTTGCACGTACAACATAGGGTCCATCCCACTTGGGGTGCCACTTTCCAAGTGGATGTGGGCCACGATAGTGGATGATTTTCAAAACTAGATCTCCCACTTCAAAGTGGCGAGGTCTCATGTGTTTGCCATAGTGTCGGGCTATCCTTTGCCAGTATGCACGAGCATGATCCATAGCAAGGAGTCGCCTCTCATCTAGCAAATCTAGTTCGGCCATCCTAGCATGCTGAAGCGTCTCTAGGGAGAGGTCGAGTGCAATGGATGTATGGAATGAATGCAATTGTGTATGAATGGGAAGAATGGCGTTTGTGCCATAGACCAATTCGAATGGTGTGGCATTTGTGGGAATCTCGATGGAAGTCCTATAAGCCCATAAGGCTTCATCCAGCTTCTCATGCCATGTCCTACCCTTCTCTAAAGTCTTCTCAATTATACTAATGAGAGTCTTATTTGTGGCTTCGGCTTGGCCATTGCCTTGAGGGTAGTAGGACGAAGAGAAGTGGTGAGTTATGCCATACGTGTTGCACAACTTAACCATCCGCTCGTTTTTGAATGGGGTGCCATTATCGGACACAAGGTCTCGTGGAACCCCAAATCGAGCCAAGATATTCCTCCTAATGAAAGCCACCACATGTTGCCCCTGTACGTTGGTTAGGGAAATGGCTTCCACCCACTTGGAGAAATATTCAGTGGCTGCTAAAATAAATCGATGCCCATTCGAGGCTTTTGGAAAGATTGGGCCTACCATATCAAACGCGCAAATGGTAATGGCCAGGGGCTGACCACGGAATGCAATGAAGATGAGGGGATATGAATGGCGTGCCCATGCACTTGACATGGATGACACTTTCTAACATGATCATGGCAATCCTTTTTCAGGGTGGACCAAAAATAGTCCGCTCTAAGTATTTTCATTGCCATCATGTTGGCATTAACATGACCTCCACATTCTCCATCGTGGAACTCATGCATAACAATCCTAGCCTCCTCTAGATCGACACATCTAAGTAGGATGTCGGTAAAGCTTTTCTTGTATAGAACCCCACCCAGAATGGTGCATCGGGTCGAAATTTTACAGATGAATGCCTTATCTTTAGATGTGCATCCTCGGCGAATCCTTCATTTTCTAGAAAACATTTGATGTCGTAAAACCAAGGTTTTTCAACAGAATCTGGGTTATTTTGGCAAATATCCAAATCGTGTGTGGATGGGTTGGGCACATGCCATATTTCTAAAGATCGGGTCCTTGAGATGGGATCGACCTTTAGGACTGAACCCACGGAGGAGAGGGCATCGGCAATGCCATTATCCTCTCTTCCTACGTGTGTGAGTTTACACGATTGGAATGACTCAACCAATCGAGTGGCCAACTCGTGATATGGAAGTAGTTTCTCATTACGTACTTGCCACATTTTCAAAACCTGGTTTATAACAAGGAGTGAATCTCCAAAGACCTCGATGCATGATGCCCCTAGAGTTTTCGAAATCCTTAAGCCTTGTATGACTGCTTCATACTCAGCTATATTGTTGGAACATTCGAAATCCTTAAGCCTTGTATGAGTGCTTCATACTCAGCTATATTGTTGGAACATTCGAAATCTAGGCGAATTGCTATGGGGATCTCACCCTTTTCAGGGGATATGAGGATGACCCCAGCACCAGCCCCTCGTTAGTTTTATGCCCAATCGAAGTGCATTTTCCACACTTGGTTTTCGAACGCGTTCGCCAAAATGTGGTTTTGAAACTGGTTTTGCAATATGCCTTCATCAGGCGTCTCATCAAGTGTGGGATATGCATCCTCCAGGGGGAACTCAGCCACGTAGTCAGCTAGGGCTTGCCCCTTAATGGAGATTTGGTGATGATATTTTAGGTCATACTCCATTAGAAGGAGTTGCCATATGCCCAATCTACTAGTGAGAATGAGTTTTTCGAATAAGTGCTTGATTGGATCAAGCTTGGACACTATCCAGATCTCATGATCTAGGAAATAGTGTCAAAATTTCTGGCAGGCCCAGACTAGGGCCAAGCACGTCTTCTCCATGGCTTGATAATTTCTTTCATAAGCCAAGAGAGTTTTCGAAATATAGTAGATGGCATACTCCTTATGGGTGTCATCCTTGTATTGAGCTAATAGAGCTCCCAAAGCATTCGCATGCATGGAAATATAGGGTAAAAGCGATTTTCCTTGCTTTGGAGGATTCAAAACGGGGGGATTAACCAAGTATGCCTTTAGTCTCTCGAAAGACTTCTGGCAGTCATCATCCCATGAAAATTTCGTGCCCTTTCTCAACAGTTTGTTGAAGGGTTCGCATCTAGTCGTCAGGTTTGATATAAATCGGTGAACGGACTGTAATCGACCTTGGAGGGTACGAATTTGTGTGAGATTGGAGGGTGGAGGCATGTCTATGATGGCTCGACACTTAGAGGGGTCGACTTCTATACCCCTTTGGCTCACCACAAAGCCTAGAAGCTTCCCAAACTCTACTCTAAATACACATTTTTGAGGGTTTAACTTTACTTTGTAAAGCCTAAGCCTTTCGAAAATCTTTTGCAAACATTCGATATGAGTGCATCGGGTTTTGGATTTTGCCAAGAGATCATCTACATACACTTCTACGAGCTCATAAATTTGATTATGGAAGATCGTGGTCATGGCTCTCTGGTATGTTACGTCGGCATTTTTCAAATCAAAGGGCATGACTGTATAGCAGTACGTGCCCCATGGGGTTGTGAATGTGGTATTACCCTCATCTCGTGGACTTAATTTAATTTGATTATACCCTGAATAGCCATCCATAAACAAAAACATCTCGTGATTTGCAGTACTATCGACTATCAAATCTATGTTTGGTAAAGGATAATTATCCTTTGGAGTCGCTTTAGTCAGGTTTCTGAAATCGATGCATATTCGAATTTTTCCATTGGTTTTTCGAACTACAATGATGTTTGATAACCAATCAGAATATGCAATGGGTTTTATAAATCCGGCTTTTAACAGATCTTCTAAACCCTATTTGACTTGTGCTGTACATTCGGATGTATTTTCCTAAACTTATGCTTTATGGGTTTTACATCCGCATCTAAGGGAAGATGATGTTCGACAATGCTGGGATCTATGCCCGGCATGTCTTCATACGTCCATGCAAACACATCTAAGTAGGTTCGTAGAAATGCAATGAATGTTGATCTTTCATGCTCATGCAAACATGCGCCTATCTTGATGAGTTTGGGATTGGAATCACTCCCTAGGTTTACCTCTATGAAATCTCCTCCTACTGAATTGGAAGGTCTTTCAAAATCAAGAATTTTATGAAATTCTAGGAGTTCAGAAGTGGGATCTTCCTCAAGGGGATCCACTTCTAGGCTTCGATCATTCTTTCAAAAGACCTGGTTTTACACTTGGAATTTCAATTGATTTCGAAATCTTTGGCCTGACTATGCAAACGACGTTCCTTTCAAAATCCTTTTCTTTTTCCAAAGTCCTACCAAGAGCAGTTATGTACAAAATCTTTTTGGTATTTTGTAGATTTTCGATTTTTTTGTGTTTTTGCAAAACAAGAACTTTAAGAACTATATAAACTACTCTATTTTCGAGTTTTTGGTTTTCCAATGTTTTTGGTTTTTGCAATTTTTCTATTTTCTCGATTTTGAGTTTTTCAAATGTTTTTATATTTTTATACAAGAGATCTTCCATCATACCTATAAAGGGAAAACACTACAGGTTAGACTCAGAATAAGAGGTCTAAATCATAGGTCTCTTCTAGGGTAGGCTCCAGGGCACCCTTGACCCAGGTGGTCACAGGGGGTGGCTCTGGTGGTATTTTGGGTGTATAGCCGATCCCATATCGGCTTGGGTTGGCCCTAGGAAGTATTGGCTCTAGGAGACCCTGGTTTTGTGCCCCTAGACTTTTATAGGGCGTATAGCCCATGTTCAACAACATGTTCCACGGTTTTTTTTTTTTTGAAAATTTTGAATATAAATCGTGGTCCTGGAACTTGTTGTCGTCCATATCATGCTCATATGGCTTCTTGTCCAGGGGTTTTGGAAATAAGGGATGTTTGAGTCTTCCTAGAAGGGTCAGGATTTTGAGGGGGCTAAGCTTAGGTGGCTCCTTCACATACGCGACCTTCTTAGGGTTGTTTAACACGAGCCTTGGCGGCTCAACCATGGTCTGCCCCAGGTTAGCCTCATGGGCCTAGGAACTCGACAAACAAGGGGAGTTAATGATCCCCTGAAGCTGAGGGTGATTCTCACTTAGGATCACCACGACTTGGTCCCTGAAAGGGATCTTGACACACCTGTGGAAGGTGGATGGCACAGCGCACAAGCTGTGTATCCAGGGCCTTCCCAAGAACAGGTTATAATGGGGGTGGATGTTCAAGACATGGAACACCCCCGTGTGTGTGATCCCTCCCGTTTCTATAGGGAGTTCGATCGATCCTAAGGGTCTAGACGCATTCCCATCGTATCCAGTGATAACTATGGGACTTGGGTTTACGAAAGTCACGGTGACTCCGATTTGATATGCCACATGAAGTGGAAGGATGTTGAGCCCTCCTTCCCCATCGATTAGGCACCTATCAAGAGAGTGGTTATTTAGAACCACCTCGATATGCAGGGCCTGGTTATGGGACTCATAGGGTCTATCTACATCATCTTCTGAGAAAGTGATGGGCGATTTTGCTCCTATTGACGCCACTTGGTCAGACAGAGATTCCGGGGTTATGTTTGAACTAACCTTGGCTCTTTCTAGAATTTTCTCTAGCACGAGTCTATGCCTAGGCGAAGTTTGTATTAGCTCTAGGATGGACATGTGGATAGGAATCTTTGAAAGATGGTTTTCGAAATCATAAGGATTTAAAATGATTTTCCCATTGTCTACTTTCGGCAGAAGTCTAGGAATACATGTTTTTGAGGGGCCAGGCACACTGACCACCTTTTTAGCACTTTGTAGGTGCGGGGGTTGATAGATCCTCCCGGATCTTGTCACCTCCCAACCTAGGGTTCGCACCTAATATAACTCTAACCATGAGTTTTGGAGCACCTTGAATCTTTAAAATTGGTTTAGCCGGGATTCAGCTCTTGGTGGTCCCCAGATGATTACTTGGGCGGGTTTCTTGTAAAGTACAAGCGTAGACACACAAGTGGATCGACCAGACTCAGATGGATACGCTAGATCTTTCGAAACAGTGAGGGTACATACCTCTTTTCCTTTCCCACTGCTACTGGCGTGCTTGGGAAAGGGTTCTTTAAAGATAACTTAAGCTAGCTCGGGTTCCGTAGTGACCTGGAGCCGGCCCTCCGCTATCAAGTTCTCGATTTTGTTTAAAAGAGAGAAACAACGCTTTGTATCATGGCCTTTGAGCCGATGATACTTGCAAAGGCGGTTTAAATATCCCCCTTTGGAAGTGACTCCCTCGGGGATTTCGGGGAGTTCAATCATGCCTTGGGCAAGTAGGAGGTCTAGGACCTCCGACACAGGTTGCCCCAGCGGAGTGTACTCCCATTTTTCAACAGGTTTTTGGAAGTTTCTCTCCCTTTTGTTTTCTAATTTTTTAAAATTTTTTGAAGTTGTCGTTAGGCTTGGATCCACCCGGACATTGATAATTTTATGGGGCTTTGCCCCTTTGTCTGCGGTGGATGTCCCATAGTTGATGGGCTTCTCCAAGCGAGTTTTTGAAATGGCACTTCCTTTTCATAAGTGATCGTATATCCCTTTCTTCAAATTGGTTTCGAAAAGGGATGCTTTTTTTATCAACTTATGAAAATTTGAGATTTCATGAAGCGAGAGAAGGGTCTTTAGCTCATTTTTAAAATTATCCAGGATGAGCATGACTGCGTATCCTTCGGATATTGGCTCTCGTACTTGCCCTAAAAGGGACCTCCATCGAATAATGAAGGCATGCACGTCTTCGTTCATGCCTTGCTTTGTATCCCTTAAAGTGTTTAAAGTCGGCGTAACTTCTACGTTATGTGCAAACCTTTGCATAAAGTAGTTCGCTAACTCTTCAAAAGTAGTAAACTGGCTTAGATCGTAGGAAGCCAGCCATTTGATAGTTGTGCCTTTAAGGGATAAAGGGAACCAATACACCCATTTCATCGAGTCCTTTTTCTTCTTATGGGCTCGATGTGAGAAAAGTTGCAGGTGAGACCTAGGGTCTCCCATGCCATCATACCGATAGAAGTTCGGTATTTCATCGTCACTATCTGTTTCATAATCCATAGATAGGAAATCAGACAGGACGTAACTCATTTTCTCTTTATTTTGCCCTTTTAGTAGCTGTTGTAGAGGTCCTTTTGTGTGAAGGACTCGTGGTATTGGTTGTCTTCCATTACGGAGGCCTCTTTATGTTTGCGAGGTTTTTCAGTTTTTTTCTTGGCCTTTTGTTCACCATTCGATGAACATGAATCGCCTGCTTTAGCCTCTTGGCTAAGAGCATCGATTTTGGCCTCGAATTCCCTTCTCAAATCTTCTATCTCTTCTAGTTTGATTTTATTTTTCAAAACCCTCCTAGAGTGAGAACTTGATGCGCATGAACCTTGGCTCGACACTTCACTTGGGTTTGATTTTGACATGCTTTCAAGCTTTCAAAATCCTACGCATGAAGTACAAAAAGAGTTAAAAATGATACCTTTGGAAAAATTTTCACAAGGTTCTAATATAACTCGATTTTCAAAAGACTCACGTCTCACCGGGCGTGCCAAATCCTGTAGACACTGGAAAATCCCCGCCTCTAAGTTCTTAGGCCTAAAGCGGATCCTTTCGAGTGTCTAAGTCCTATTTAAGCAAAGGGTGTGCCAGCTAGCTTACTTAAGTTAGCGAAGAGATATTTTGAAATCTGACTCCTAACGTGGCGACTGTGAGCAAGCAAGCTCTTTTCGTCGCAGACCTTCTTGCACCGATGCGCAAGGGTTAGTCTGTACGCTTAGAAAATCAAGTTTTTGATATGATAACCTATGGAAAATATTTGAGGTGTTCGATTCGGGCTGTTTTTGTATGGTTTTCAAGTTTTATTTCACGTGGATTTGTACGTGCCTATGTCTTTCTTTTTATCCCTTTTTGGGCCAACTAGGTGTGTGTTATGAACACGTGACCTAAGTGGGGCGACTTTGAGCAGGAGTGTGGGGTTTGCTTTGATGCAATATGTGTCCTAACTCGTGGTATGGCGTATATGCAATGCAAACTCATGCAACTCCAAAGGGAAAACCCGAATTGAAAGACAATGCGGAAGGGAAATGACTTGAATGTAAATTGCAAAAGGGAAATTGCAAAAGGGAAATATGGCTATATCTTAAGAGCGGAAAGGCTCAATTGTGCAAGTGTGTGCCGTGTATATATGTAAAGACTACGCACACTGCTGAACCTTAAAACCCAAATCTTAAAGACATAGCCGAAAGGGAAATACTTATAATATATATGGGCCAGAAGGTCGCCAACGTGTCCGTGGGTGTTGTGTGTATATTGAGAGACAACTCACACGACTTAAATGAAACCCAAATATAAATTGCAATATGCCTTGACTAAGGTCTTGGGAGTAAGAACGAAAGCACAATGTGTGTGAGTGTAGAAATGAAATACTATGCACACGACATGAAATTAAACCCACATATAATTGCAATAGGCCTTGACTAAGGTCTTGGGAGTAAGAGCGAAAGCTCAATGTGTGTGAGTATAGAAATGAAATACTACGCATACGACATGAAGTAAAACACCCAAAACGAAATTGTAATAGGCCCTTACTCGAGTCTTGAAAATAAGAGCGAAAGCTCAATGTGTGTGAGTGTGAAAATTGAAAGACAACACACACAACTTAAGCAAAACCCCACGCAACTTAAATTATATATGTATAGCTATATCTTAAGGGCTGATTAGGCCCGAGTGTGTGTCAAAATCATGTGCAGCTAAGAGCGGAATAGGCTCAAGTGCACGTGTGTGTGGGTGTGCCAAACCACATTATTAGGTGTGCCAAACCACATTATTACAAGCGGGGGGAGACAACGCTCCATTATTACAACCCTGTATCAAATTTAATTATGCTTAAGCAAGTCTATAAACAAGGACCAAGTTAGGCACTTACGTATAGCTGGTCCAGGCGTGACTTGCTTGCGCTTGGGCTGGTGAGTCGCCTTGGGCTGCAAGAGGGAGCTCCTTGGAATGGCACGGCCAAGGGAAGTGCTGGCTGAACGGCAAGGGTGCAGGTGGCGCCTTAGCGCTAGCCGAGTGATGGGGGCTGCGTTGCTACCTTGGCTGGGGTAGTTAGGGGTGCTTAGGGAAGGAAAGGGGAGCTAAGGTGTATCATTAAGGTGTGGGCTAGGGAGCTGGTTTAAGGAAAAGGAGGGGCAGGTTTTAGGGAAGATGCGGCAGGTGGTGGAGTCGGGTAGATGGGCCGAATGGGGGAAGGCGGCAGGTGGTGGCCGCCTGGATGAAATGGAGGCTAGGCTAAGGAAGGGTGGCAGGTGGTGGCTAAGAGTGGAGGGGGAGTGAAGAGAGGGTGGTGTTATGATGGGGTACTAACCGGAGTGGGAGGCTGGCCGAAGGGTGAGGTGTTGCGGGTGTCAAGCGAGCGGTCGAATGGAAGGAAGGTGGCAGGTTGGTGCAGTCGGGTGGCGTGGAGTGGAGCTGGCTGGGGTTCCAAGGTGGAGCAGGTGAGAGAAGAGAGAAAGGGATGAGAGAGGAAGAGCAAGGGTTGAATTTTGCCCAAGCATTCATGAAAAACCCGCCCACTAGGGTAGGGTTTATAGGGTTTTGGTGGGGTCGGTTGGGGCTGGTATTGGGGGGCTGGTTTAGGGTATGGTGGTGGTGGTTTGGGGATATGGTGGGCTGGGCTTTTAGGTGGGCCAGATATTTTGTCTTAGGTGGTTTAGGGATATGGTGTGCTAGGGATTTAGGTGGGCTGGTTTAGTGGTTTAGGGCTTAGCTAGGTGGGTTGGGCTTAGGGTAAGGTTTAGTGAGGTGGGTTAGATGTTTAGGCTAGGATTAGGTCGGGATTAGGGGAATTAGGCTAGGTTTAGGGAATGATTAGGGAAGTGGGTTAGGTGATTAGGTCTGGATTAGGAAAGGATTAGGAAAAAATGGCTAAGTAAGGGGGATTAGACTAGGGTTAGGGTTAGGAGCATCCCTTTGCATGGCCCATGGACCTAGTTGCATCATGTTGGTGCAGCCCTAGGTTAGGTGTAGGTTCATACAAACTTAAACCCACACTCATTAGGCTAACCCACATGATTAACCCAAAACTTGACACACAAGTCAAGCTTTAACACATTTCACTCACATTTAATCCTCCCCATTCTCTAATACCCAAGATTCCACGTGAATTTCTTATGGGCCCCACCTCCATTTATGAGAAGGTGATGTGGGCCCTGGATGTGGATATTGGATTGGATCTTTATATCCAAATCCAAATCCAAATCCACATATATGTTTGGATTGGGATCTGGATATATATGATCCAGATCCAATCCAAAGCTGAATTCTGACTCCTTCAGGGTATGTTCGAAATGAACGGTTTGTGTGGGGCCTGACAATATCAGTACTCCGTCTTGTGTTGGGTCTTCGCCAACATGGTCGTCCGCTTCTGTTTTCACCTTTCGGAGATGATTCCAAACAGTTTTGTTGATAACAGGGGGCTTGGATGTTCGAGATTCTGGGGATGAATCTAACACGAGAGTTGATGTGCCGAGCTCGACATGTGCTCTAGTTCTGGACTCTCTTTTGCTCCTTTGGTCCTACTTTCATCAGGCAAAGTCGCTTTCCGGGGTTTCAAAATACCTTTTTAAAGGTTTTAAAACTATATTATACATATTTTAAAACATATATAGTTTAAAACATATGTACAGGGTTGCCTGGAAGGCTCCTGGGTTTCCAGACTCAAAATAGCCCTTTGGGGCTGCTTTTACAAAACCAGGTTATTTGAGAAATTCGTGGGATTTTGGGGTGTTTACATTCACATTCACATAAGTAGACTATAAAAGTACCTATATAAGTATTTGAGCATATATGTGTGTGCATGCAAGCTATAGGTCAATTTCAACTTGTTTTTTTGCTTTATAGGACCAAGTACCTTTTCTTTGGGTTACTTTTTTAGTTGGTATTTACAATCACTCTAGTGATGTATTTAACTCATTGAACTTAAGACTTGATGTTACTCAAATATGAATTAAGGTTTCATCACTGGTAATCTTATAAACTAGCTTATACCCCATCATAATTGATGTCTTTCATATCAAATCCTTTATGAGACATTTTTATGCAAGGATCTACAATATTTAGTTTTGATTTTATATAGATAATAGAAATTACTTCGCTTTTTATAAAATGTTTAACATAGTTATACCTTAGGCCACTATGTCTAGATTTTCTATTATTTGTCTAGAAATAAGCATTAATAATATACAATAATTATCATTATTCATTGGTATGAGTGCCATAAGCTTTGGCCATATCTAAATCTCATGAAGTAGATTTCTTAGACATTTTTATTTTTTACCTACCCAAGCTGAAGCTATGAACTCAACATCTATGGTGAAATCGGTTATACATGTTTGTTTCTTAAAACTCCAAAAATAGCACCTTACCAAGAGTAAAGATTCAATCACTTGTAGAGGCATGATATTCTAAGTAGCTAACCCAACCAGCATTTGAATATCCATCAAAAATTGAAGAACTTCCACTATAAACTAAGTTATAGTCAATTGTTTATTTCAAGTATTAAAATACTTGAACACCATGCCAATGGTCCTTCCTTGGATTATTGGCTTAATCTATCCATTGTATAGACAATGTCAAGTTGAATACATGTCATAACATACATCAAACATCTAATAATTTTAGCGTTCTCTAACTATACCACAAGCATCTTTTATTTGATACTAATTTAATATTTACATCAAATATAGAAGAGATAGGACAATAATCAAACTAATAAAATTTCTTTGTAACTTTTTCAATATAATGAGACTATGTCAGTCCTATATTATTTTCTTCGCTTTTATTCTAATACCTAGAGCAACATATGTTTTTCTTATATCTTTTATGTTAAAATTGTTGGACAAATACTTTTTGACATTTTTAACTTCTTTTAAATCAGTTCAAAAAATAAGTATGTGATCAATATATAAACAAATCAGACAACTTTTTCCATATACACATTTGTCTGATTCATCTATTTTGAAACCATTTGCAAGAATAACTTGATTAGATTTTTTATGTCATTTCTTAAAGGCTTGCTTAAACCATATAAGGACTTGACTAATTTGTAAACTTTATGTTTTTATTTGGGTACAATAAATTCTTTGAGTTGTTTCATATACATTTTTCTAATTTACCATTTAAATGTGTTGTTTTAACAACCATTTGGTGAATGACAAGTCTATATATAGATGCAAGTGCTAAAAGTATTTCAATTATAACTATTTTAGTCACCAGTACATACATATCAAAAAAATTAATTCTTTCTTTTGAGAAAAACCCTAGCAATAAGCTTAACTTTAAATTTATCAATTGAAAAAAAATTATTCAAACCTTTATTATTTATTAACTTTAAATTTATCAATTATTCTATCAACTGTTTTTCTTTTTGAAAATCTATTTATAACCAATTACTCTATAATCAAGAGGAAGGTATACTAATTTTCAAATTTTGTTACTTATTATTGAGTTCATCTCATCTTGGATGGCTTCATTCCAAAATGTCGATATCAAGAGACTTTATAGCTCTTTATAAGTCTTAGAATTATTTTTTATGTTATAACAAAATAGCATATAACTCAAAATTGAGTCATCAAGAAGGAATATATGAAAATTTGATCCAAAGGTCTTTTGTCTTTTGTTTAGTCTAGGCATTGAACTCTCTATATTGTCATTATTAGTTTTAACATTGTCTAATCATATTTATTTTCATGAATATGTTTTATAGATTTAGGACTTGGTGTAAATCTATTTTTTTGAAAAATAATCTCTTAACTCTATTATCATATTTATAAGACATGAGTCACTCGATTCAATCACAATGATTCTACATACCGTAATATACCGTGACATATCTTACATATCTTAAGAAGGTACATTCAATTCATCTTTCACCCAACTTCTTTCTTTTGGGTTATATAACTCGGACAATAGTGCTACAATCGCAAATTTTAAAAAAGCTTCGGTTATGACTTTTTTATTTTAGAGTTCTTATGAGGTAATGTGGTTGCTTTTATGTAGTTTGATATATGATTCCTATAGGTTCAAAATAACTAGGATTATAATATTTTCCTTTCCTTCAGTTATCAAATACTTAATGAAAGTTTCATGTTGAAGTTGAATTTAAGTCTTAAAAATCTTAAACTTTTTCAAAAATATTTCATTTATATACATCAAATATATAAAGCAAAATCTAATGTTGAGAGTTATAAAATACTTTTTACTTTCTTTAGTTGGTCAATCATGCAAAACACAAATATCTGAATAATTAAATCCAAAATTGTGGAACTTCTTTCAATTCTTATAAATAAAAGTCTAGTGATTTTGGTATGCATGTAAGTAGAACATGAATACATTGACTTGTCAAATTTTAGAATCAAATATGATTTAATCATGTTAGGCAATTTTTTAAAGTTCACTTACCACAAATGAAAATACTACAAATTAGATGAGTGTACAATATAAGCATAAACATCTTATTATTATCTTATTATTGAGAGTTAACTTGAACATAAACTCGGATAGACAACATTTTCCAACAAATACATCTCCCTTAGGCAAAATAAATTTACCCTCCTTAAATACTCTTTTGAACCCATACTTATTGAGAAAAGAAACAAACATCAACTTTTTCTTAATATCCAGTTCAAAGAGTACATCCTTAAGAGTAAGAGTTTTACCCGAAATAAATTTGAGTTCAACTATTCTTTTGCCTTTCATTTGAGCGTAAAAGCATTACCCATATACAAAATTGGTTTTTCATTTTCTACTAAAGTTTTGAAGAGACTTTAGTTTTTGTATATATGGCGAGTAGTACCATAGTCTACCTAATAAGATCTATTGTCATCTCTCATAATTACTTATGATATTAACCACAACAAGATTGCCTTTAAAAGAATTATGACTCTTATCTTTGTTCAACTTTTTTAAGTCGACATTCACTATTATAATGAGCAAGCCTTTTATAATAATAGCATCAACCTTTCTTTTTCTTAGGCTTAGTGTTTTTACCATTGCTTAAATGCGATTTTCTAAAATCTTGATTTCTTTTCTTTTGGGACTCTAGACTTAGCTTCCTTTGTAACATGGATTTTCTCTTCTGTAGAATGGTCTTTACAATCATCTTACTTTCGGTATTGTTCTCCAAGCCTAAAATGATAAGTCAATTTCTTAAGAGAAATATTGTCCTACTTGTGTTCCAAAGTTCTTTTAAAATCTTTCAAACATAATGATGGTTTCATCAATGCTCATTTTATATTGTTTGAAATTACTCAAGATACATTCGGGCTCATGCAATTTCTCTATAATGGATCTACCATCTACCATCTTATAATTATTAGAATGGGTAACAAAAAAATTCTTATTTATAGAATCTTTCATCATGTACCTCACTTCAAGTTTGTCAGCCAAGCTATTTGCTCATGTTGATGCTTGGTAGGTTATTGAGGATATGATTACATGCAAATATAATTATCATTATCCCACTTTTATCATTTACGACATTCTAAGAGTCTCGTTCTCCTCTTTACAATGAAAACATAGACCTTTAAAGTAAAAAGAAGAAAGTACATCTTATTTTGCCACACTAAGAAATTATAGTTGTCAATGCAGCTTTCTTTTAGCTTTAGTGTGAGTGACCTAATCTCATGCATAGATGTTGGCGTTGGTGTCTCAGCTGCATAGATGGCCTTGGGCAGGCTTATATTTTGCACTTCCTTTGTGGAAATGAGCCCCCTCAAGAAATCTTCATTTCTATTGGGCTGGTCAATATTGTTGCACATCATGTAATTGTTGTTGTTGTTTGTATCGTGTATGAATGAAAGGGAGAGAGGGGGACTCCTCTATGATGTTCTTTGTATGAGAAGAATGTTTCGGACTGTGGCGATTGAGACTTTTCTTTGATAGTAGGACATAATATAAGACTCCAAACTTGATCAATACTTTTTCTACGAATTGAGTTTGCTTGGTTACTCCACGTACTTGTTGCCAATCTTAGGAAAGTTTGCTTCTTCTTGAGAAGTACCCTGATGTATCCAATATCAACGGTAACTGGAAAACTTGCCATATACTTAAAATCAGGTGATAACCAATTCAGGCAGGCACTTCCTGCAATTTTTCCCGTCGCATTATTCATTGCTAGTCTTCTTCTAGCCGTACTCTAAAAGCCATGATTTGGGCATGTAAGAGATGCAGGCTCTTAGGCAACTCTTGCATCATTATGAAGTCTTGACGAGGAAAACTAAGCCCATGTAGAATCTATACAGTAACTCATTTTCTTTTTTCTCTTTTTTGTGATTGATTCAGGAACTCAAGTTGAATAAATGATCATCCCTAATCTCCATTTCTACTTGCATCATCATCTTCATCAAGAACTTGCCTAGCTCCAGATATTTTATGTAGCATGGATGCATCATGATCCCCAACTGACAAAGATCTTGGGAGTCCTTCCTGCTTCACTTTCAACAAATGCCTGACTAAATATTTGTCTATGTTGTGTGCCACTATCTGAAAACTCCGTATCTAGTTTTTGCAACCAATTGGTGTTGGCCTGTTCATCACTTTACAACCGTTTGAAGTCTCATTTCATAAGACACCAAGTGCCCTGAGGCCTATGTGGCATTATTTCTTACTTGGGACAAGGTATGCAATCTGAGTTTGATGCACCCTCATTGAGTTCTTATGATACTTTTATTTAATTAAAGCGAGTGAATTCTCGTTATTGTTCCATGAAATGTATAATGGACAAACTAACTGAAATCCATCTGTAAGACAGTGGAGTGCGTTTGGTTATTCTCTTGTTCTAGTCTTTAAGGAAAGAGAACTGGTATTTCTTGAACACATTATTCTCATTACAGTTCAAAACCCAAGTAGCACACCTTTTCTCAGCAACACTTTCAGAATGTTTCACAGGTCAATCTTGGGGTTGGAGTTGCAGTCTGACTAGTTGTCGATATAATAAATGTAGTTGATTGGTGTTGATGAGCATCTACTAAATTCTAGAGAGCGAATTGAAGGTTATGGGTTCTATACCTGGGGAGTGCATATGGTCTTCGGCCTCCCCATTGTACAAAAAAGAAAAGTTCCACATTTTCAAAAGACTATACTTGCTATTTATGACATCAATTTTTTGCGTTTTTGGCTGAAGGATATACATCTGCTAGCATTTTCTATAAGAGACTATGCTTGCAGTCCTATAGGTGTGACCAAAACTTTTGCACAGTATCTTCGTGTGTTCTCATACTAAGGATGTCAACTCATGGGATGTGTTTTACTGCTAACCGACCTGTTACTTTTCGAAATATTTGGACATGTTGAAGTGTTTTACTGCAAACTAATTTATTTTACAATTCATCCTTATTGGCAACAGTCGAAGTGTTTTATTCGAAGCTCTGACACATGAAACAGCTATACAGCGTTGGCCATGGGTTTCACTGTTGCGTATGTGATACTTGTTATGCCCAAGAGAGATGTGACGCCTAAGAGAGACATGCTTGCTCCTCCTCTTCCACCGTCATGCCATGGCTTTTACAGGGAAGAGGCTTCTAAATTCTCCATTTTCTTATGCTTGCCTTGGCAGAAAAGTGTGAAGAACTCGGTGTTATTGAAGCACAATTGAAGGCATCTTGACGTGGCCACTGTATCTCGCCTGAGAGAGATAGCGTAGCTTGGAGTAGAGCTGGCTTGCCTATACAATTAGTGACATGAGATGACATTTTGGTCCAAAGAAAAAGTACAGCTATTGAAACGGCCAAGCTATCTAAACCCAGATATATATATATATGAAAACCCGACACACCGATGCAGCAACCTTTTCCTTTTGGTAGCCAGATGCACTGCCAGGGTATCGAACTCATGACCTTCAGCTTATCAATCGATCAAGCCCCTAAGCAAGTGGGCTATTGCTCGTTGTTCACTATATAGCAACCATGGTTACTCACTATCCATTCCAAATTGCCATTAATTAGGATATTTGGCACTTCTTCAATTGCTGGGTGAAACCACTCTGAGAAAGAAAAAAAAGAAATTAAAAATCACAATGAAGGATATGGTATCTCTAGAATTTTTCTCCCTACTATCAAGGGACATCCCTTGGAAGGTTGTGTTTGGATCACTAAATGATGTAAAACTTCTAAGTCTCTGACAGCTTTTAATTTGTTTAACAGCCGTCTAGATTGACACCATGGGGCTTCTTACAGCATCTGAAAACGATTTGATACTAGCGATACAATATAAATGTAGGCACGGGTAGGTGCCGTGCGAGCCAGAAGGCGTAATAAGAGAAATTAGCAAAAGTCTCTCTCTCTCTCTCTCTCTCTCTCTCTCTCTCTCTCTCTCTCTCTCTCTCTCTCTCTCTCTCTCTCTCTCTCTCTCACTGTTGCATTATAGATGGCAATCCGATCTTTTACTTCTTCTGTTCTTTTTTCTCTTCCTTCTTCTCTTCCTTCTTCTCTTCTTTGGCTGGACCGACCAAAACGATCTCAGTGTGGCCAATCTTCTTCAGCTTTTTGGCCACCGTAACTGCATCCATTTCACCTATCACTGTAATCTTATGGTCCTTCATGTCTGCAGCGATTGAATCGACTCCTGACAGCATCATGTATATACAATTACTCATAAGTAATATGATAAGCTATTTTGAAGCTATGCATGAAAATGGTAGATGATAAGCTATATGCTTGACGAATCAGGTAACTGGGGATGAGAAAATCTGAAAGAATTGTTCTCCAACTATTTCTTTTTTGGGTCACAAGAGGAGGACAAAGCTTAACACCCACACCAACACATGCACCCTCTGGGAGTCGAACTCCCCACCAGTAACAACAGTGCTATAGCACCCTGCCGTTGAGCTAGGTGCGTTCTCCAACTAGTTTTAATTCTGTTTGTGTAATCTATACATAATATTCTGTCGTGAATATACTCAGTAGAACTTTGCTTAAACCTGCTTGATTTTAAAAGAGAAGAAAATCCCAGTTTGTTTTGTTTAAACACCTCAAATGATGGTGCTCTCCAACCATTTCAAGACCCTGAGCTTTTAACATTTGTTAATGGTATCAGCTGTTAGTGAAGGAGAAAGCCCCATTGATCTCCATCACTCCTTGCTGCAAAGTTTTAAATGTGGTATAGTTGAGTCGGAAAGAACGAAACTGGCCGCAGCCCACTTTCTTTGACCGCACCTTCGTGTCGACTATTTTAAGTGAAACCCCTTATTAATACTGAGAAACAGTCAACCGATTACGGTCTTTTAGTTACTGAAAGGACAAACTTTATCAAAATGATTGCCTAAATATCATCATTCGTGGAGATAATTTTGTTAATGGCATTGATCATTTCGTGAGACTAATATGAAATTTGTTTGAGAATAACTCACGAGAAATAATATTTTCCAAAAAAAATCCCACGCTTGGAAGCACAGATGTTCTTTAGTACATGGGAAAGGCCAAGCCCGATGGATTTGCTGGGTATCAAACTTATGACCTACAACTTGTGAATCACCCCCTTAGCCAGGTGAGAAGGTTTAAGAAACTTGTGTTCCTTAACAAATGCAAGGAATTGAGATAGGGATGGCAATGGCCAATGAGGCTGATCAAGGACGGGTAAACCTATACCCGAATCCAACCCGAACCTTAATGGGTCAGGGCATCTTATTCTCATATCTGTACCTAAACTTGATCCTCATCCGGGTCAGGCCGAATAGGGGTTGGATGGGTCGGGTCAATGTTGTCATTCTTAAGTTGAGAGGATAGATCTCTATTCTTTGCTTTTTCTTTTTTGTTCTTGTTTAATAAACAATGCACAGGACAAATTTAGATTACTTTGACATAAAAAAAAACCTGGTTAATTTTGGTTTCGCTTATTTGAGTGAGAAAGATAGTGAGGCCAAAGAAAGATCGGCTCCATATTTGCAAAAAAAAATTAAAATATAATTTCCTAAAGGAAATGTGAAGTTCCGAAAATCAAGGGAATGAAGAGGTATTGAGAGTTTGATACAGCAACTAGCAAGCCTCAAGTACGACGACTCCCAAGAATCAAGATGCCCTTCCGTCGCTACTTGCAGTAAGAGTAATATAATACCAAAAAATATCAAACTAACAGAAAAAGGCAACCTATCGTCCAAGAAATATCGCCAACAATTAACTTTAATTTACTTAATCAACCGGGCAGATGAATTAAATTAATCCGTCAGCATGAATTCATATCAATTAAGCAGACACACGAGGAAACAAATTCACTGTAAGCAAGAATAACTACTGAGAGAAGGAAGTGGGGGGATTAACTCAAGAAAGCTGATGAATATACCATATACATCGGCAACGGCCTCGATGCATTTCTGCTTCGTCTTGGCATCGCTCATGACCGAGATTTTGATCACCACCTTTTGCTACAGTCACATCAAAAAACAGAGAGAAAAAGAAAAATTAAGTCAATGGCCGCGTGTTTGAAAGAAAAAAAACTGTCTAAAACGGAAAAAGAGAAAGGTATGAAGAATTACCTGCACCATCTTCCTCTCGATCATATAACTGAATGAGAGAAAGATCTCTCTCTCTCTCTCGCTCTCTCTCTCTCTCTCTCGCCACTGGCTTTCACTAGCGGGTGGTTTTATAGGAAGAGGATTGGGTAAGGGACAAATTTCTTCGAGTGGCAGAAATACCCTCTAGTTTTCTTTCATATTCGGATTAATCATCGGATTCGGAGCAGCGTTTTGCTTTTGATTGAACCATGACAAATCCAGCGTGAAATCTGATGACTGCCAGTTAAAGTTTTAGAAGAGACGTTCTCCATAGAACATAAAGTTTTCTGTCTTGTCAGGGTGGGTACGGGTATGATATGGTATAAAGTACAATATTTTAGAAAAATATAAAGTATGGGTATGCCAACATTATACAAAAATAAAAATTATACATACATATAGTAAACATTAAGTAAATTTGATTATAATAATAAAAAAACTCATTAAAAACTAAAGCGTATAAATGTTGACCAAACATATAACTCCAACAGGAAACTAAAGAGAAAATCACATCAGGTAATGGTCTCAATTTCATGACACTTTTGTGTTCTAGAATCAAACCCATATAAACATCAGGTAATGGCCTATTCGACCATTTAAAATACCAAAGAGAAAAACTACACCTTGCAGTTGTCTCCCGGGTTCATATAAACATCAGGTAATGGCCTATTCGAGCATTTAAAATACCGAAGAGAAAAACTACACCTTGCGGTTGTCTCCGGGGTTGTAAAGCATGGTTCGCTCCACCTTCACGGCCTATTCACCCCGACAGGATGCCAATTTTCTAGATCCGCCGCTGCTCGTGGCTTCTAATTAACTTCATTAGAAGCAACAAGTGTGGATTTAAAGTAATCGGTAGAAAAGAAAGAAGCATGACTGATGCTTCATATAAAGCCCTTGGTTATTTATCACAGGTCATGAATAGTCATATAAACATTCTCTGAGCATTTCCACAAGTACTTTGTGTGCATGTCATGAGAATTGTAATAGTGCAGTGCAGAGCTTTAGCTAATCTGGCACGGCTCTCTGGCTCCCACATCGTGGGTGGTGAGTTCGATTCCGGGGTATGCATGGTGTGTGTGTTAGGATTCGACCTCCAATTGTAACAAAAGAAAAAGAAAAAGAATTATAATAGTACAAACAAAAATAGGAACTCAACAAGTCACTTCCATACATTGCCATATAAATTAGTTGTAATCAAGAAATAAGGCCATAGCTGGACGCCATATCAGGAGATCTTTTTGGTCTAGATAACGCTTTTCACTAGAAAAAATATTGGTCATCTAAATTAACTTTTTTGATTATTATCAAATTGAAACTTTTTGCCATAAAGTATATACACCAACTGCACCGAGAGCTTTAGCTTAACAGCAGGATGCTCTGGTGCCGTTCCTGGTGGTGGGGAGTTCAACTCCCACATGTGTGGTGGTGTGCGTGTTAGGCTTCGGCCCCTCTTGTAACCCAAAAAAAAATACACCAAATTAGTCTAAAAACCTATATATCCATACATATTAGATAATTAAACAAAACCTGGCGATCCGAGTCGAAATGAACATCAGTTGTTTTCGAAAAATTAATTGAATGATAGAAGGAGATCTAATTTCACCATAAAGCATTCTCCAAAAAAGAAACTTCAAAATAATGGAAAAAACTAGTGGGGCGGGAGCTTTAACCCCAAAATAGACCGACCCTGATCGAACCGGATTAGATGGGGTCCTCATGGTCCAAACCCAGAAGAGAAGGAAGAAAAGTGAGGCGAGCATTTCATATCCGGATTCAATGTAGATTATATCCGATCACTGCTTTGTGTTGGGTCTGTGTTCATTCCGGACCAAACGGTTTGGTTTGGGGCACCCACCAAGGAGATTTAAGTAATTTCAGTCTGCCTAATGTAAGAGCGTCAAACTTGAGCGGCCCACTAATCCTTTGAAAGATGCTGTCTTAGGTGGCCACTTTATCAACTGGGCCACCTTGGCCGGTGGGTCTGACTGGAACTGCAAATTGGATATGGATTCATATGCACAATTCACGATCGCTCTGTTAAGTAGGGATGACAATCACTGCCTTACTCTTGGGCATCACCTTCCGAGCCTCTAATGAGTTGGGTTCTCAAGAAAAAAAAATGGCCTGCAATGTGGTAGGGCGATCAACAGAAGACCCGCATGTTGATGGGGACAGATAGGATTTATAGTAAACTAATCCTAGAGAGGGAGAGAGCATGCTAGATATTACTTGATCATTATCATTGTTCGTGTGATCAATTGGGTAACGGTGATTAAGGCACTCATAATGTATTGTATTTTGGCATCAATTATCGTATTGATATTGATGAGCAACTTGATCTATATTGTTCGTACAATCACACGGATGATATAGATCATCTATTAGAGTTTGGCATGAAAGAGTATCTAGCAACTCCAGTTTCCATATACATATTATATGGAGTCGGGAAGATAAATTTTTTATTTCCATAGAGTTCAATCATGTGTCATGCTAACATTTAACTAAACATAAGCTCGATCATTCTTTATTGTCTCCTTCCAACATTTTTGTAGTTTTTCTTTCTTCTTTTAATATTTTCATAATCTAATTTCTCATACTTCTTATCAGAGCTTTCTTTGATTATCTTTTTATGTGTCCAAACTATCCTACATATTTTCTCTTGTTTTGTCATTTATTAGTGCAACTATAAATTTGTTTCTAATAATCTCATTACATATACTGTCTTTTCTTATGTGACCACTCATCTATCTCACCATCTTCGTTTATGCTATGTATATCTTTTGTATATGTTGATAATTAATTGTCCAACACTCAGAACCATAAGCATAGCAAGTTGAATTATAGCTATTCACTATAATATTTACATTTCAACTTTAATGATATCTTCTTGTCATATAAAATACATGATGCACCTATTTATTTTAACCAACCTGCATTACTTCTATGTGTAACATCTCCATCAATCTTCCCATTATTCTGGAAAATTGATTCTAGTTATTTAAAACTTTCTCACAAAGGATACAATGTGTACGAAATTTAATTTATGTCATTTGAAATAACGAAATGATCAAACTTGTATTTCATATATTGTCTTTGTTCTATTAAGTCGAAAGCCTTTACTTTCTAATGTTTCTCTCCATAATTTCAAATTCCTATTAACTTTTTCTTTATACTCATCTACGAATAACATACACCAAGGAACTTCATCTTCAATATATTTTTTAACTTATTAATGACTAATGCAAATAAATATAGACAAAGTTGATTCTTAATGTAATCCAACGTTAACTTCAAAGAAATATGTTATTTCTTCATTGGTCCTAACACATAGATGTCTCTTATAATATTGATGTATGTCAATGAGATACCTCTCTTTTTCAAAGTTCTCAAAAGAATATCTCTTAGTATTTTATCGTAACCTTTTTCTATATTAATAAATATCATGTGAAAATTTTTCTTTTTTTTCTAAAATATTTTATAAGATGTCTCAAGAGTTGAATAGCCCCAATAGTAGATCTTCCTAGCATGAATTCAATTTGATTTTCTATTGTACTTGATATTTGTTTCAAGTATTGACAATTTGCAACATGCCTTCCTCGTCTTAGATCCTATCTTGCACCACTTCGCTCCACTACTAAGCTTTCTTTTATGTCAGTACTTAGATTCGCCTAATGCAGATTTTGCTACTTTTCTAATATTCTTAGTCATATTGTTCTACATTGTGAAGTTATACATGCATAATTAAAAGCAACTCCTTGAAAAACTTTCTATTTAAATATGTCTTCTTTCTTATTTTTGAGGTTCCACCGTTTAGTCAAAGTAGATTTAAAACATATGATCACAATCTCTTTTACCTTTTCTCCAACCTGCTTTATATATTGTAAGCATAGAATATAAATCTTTCTCATAATCATAGTATCTACCACCTTTATCAGCTTACCAATCAATATTTCAAAATTCGAAGTATCAATACAAATTTTATTATTTAGTACTAGCTTTCTTAACTCCTGCATTTGTCCATGCTTAAAATATGGAGACTTTATATGATTTGCTCACTATATTCGGGTAACAATATAGTGGAACTAACTTCTTTATCAATACTCATTTACAATATAAAAACCCTCTATGCAATTGATTAATTAGATCTAAGTGTAACTCTTGCTTACTTTTGAATATATTCAGACTTTACAGTGCATCGCTAGGAGAGAATGTCCCAACACAATGCTCATAATGTCTATAATATATGATAGATAAATCCAATAAAGTATTATGGATGTTGGAAGCCTAATGCAACCCTCTTCCTTTATATGGCTTGGGGTTAGCCACAAAAGAATGTTCCCTACATAAGGAGGGTTTATATATATATATATATATATATATATATATATATATATATATATATATATATATATATATATATATATATATATATATATATATATGTAAAAGTCGAAAGGTAAAAGTGTGACCAAGTACACCTACAAAAGTATAAGTGTATTTTTATATTTTGAAACTTAAATCTCAACCATTTATTTTTTTAAATAGACGGTTAATATTTATTTGAATATATTTGCGTGTAATGTTGTTCTTATATAAAAGCAGTACTAAATGCATAATACCTTTCACTCGATAATCTTTCATAAATATCTTTCTTGTTCAATCTTTGAGATAAGGTGAATAAAGACTTTACATTTTAAATGTAAAGTAGAAAAGCATAATAATATTTTTAATTTAAATCTTTGTCATTTATCTCAAAGATTGAACATTCGAGACGTTTATGCAAAATTATACAGTTAAAGATCGAACTGTGAAAATGTTTATACAAAATTATATAATATATAATATTATGTATTTAGCACTATCCCTTTCTCTATATATGTATATATATGCATTTAGCACTATCCTCTCTCTATATATATCTTTATCTATATACACACACAGACAGAGACGTGATGCTCCTTACTATGACATAGGGATGACAATCACGCCTCATGCTGTATGGGGTGGGTTTCTAGGGCTCAAAACCTGCTACGTGGTGGGGAAGGGTTCGCTATAGACTCCCTTGTCCTGTCCCAGAGTATATATAATATATATTAGTATTTATTTATATAAAATATATATTTATTATAAGTATTTTACATATTTATATGTACAAATATAATAAGATTTTGTTTAATTTAGTTTAATAATATAAAATATCATAAACAAAATTTATATTTTATGTAAAATATATATTAAATATTTTTTATTAAAAATGCATTTTATTATGTGAAGTGGGCCGGGTGGGGGTCGATCCAATTCAATGCAGGATGGGTACGGGTCTGATTCCTGAAGACCCGTGGCGCAAGGCTAGGTTGTGATGTGAGGCAGGTGCAGGTGGAGTGAAAATCCGCCCACATTGCCATCCCTACTCTGACACATGCACTTCAAAAATGGTATTGATAGTGGTAGAAAAGTGGCATTTAACTGAAAAAAACAGAAACACTTTTAAAGTATGCACACTAAAATACATAACATATTTATAGAATCACACACTAAAGACCCACTGTTTACTTTCGCAGAACATGAAGTATAATAAGGTTGTCATTCGTATTTATTGAGTTATTCTTACACTTTTCGGAATTATATTATGCTTCGGGAAACTAGTTCTATTTATTTCTCTCTCTCTCTCTCTCTCTCTCTCTCTCTCTCTCTCTCTCTCTCTATATATATATATATATATATATATATATATATATATATATATATATATATATATATATATATATATATATCACCTTTTCAAATCAACCGACAACTCTACGGGTCTAAGTTGTCGAAATTTAGGATGGACGTAAAGCAATGCGTAATGATATTTTAACGGATCTTACCTTCTCAAGATTCATCATTGCAAATGGTTGAGAAAACAGTACTGAATTTAGATTCCATGTAGATGGTCATCATATTTCCGTTTATATATAATTCGATTGAATTTGGGTAGAGCAGTGAACTTGGTTGTGGAATTGACGAGATCTAGAATCGTAACGAAATTCAGCAGTTTGACTAAAGGGATTTGGAAGCATGTTGAATTTGGATCTGGATCCGACCCACTCAGAAAGGCAGCTTGAAGAAACTGAGATACATTTGAAGCGACGAAATTGGCCCCGCATGAGATCTTGCAGTCAATGATGGTGACGCACCGCATGACAACAACTCAATGTGATACGAAGCAAATGAGGACAATCATTCACAAAAGTGAGACACCCACCCTGTTGGGACCTTAGGAAGGAGCAGGATTATTTTTGTTGAATTATTGAGAGTTACTAAAGCCAAGGACACCCCCTTTTCCTTCTTCCCCTCCATATACATTCACACCTCTCTCTCTCTCTCTCTCTCTCATCAGGCTCTTCCTGTTAACCTCATGCACACCCGGCTCTTCTCCTTCTTTGCACACTTCTCTTCTTCTCTCCTCTCTAAGTTGCTGTCAGCATGTCACTCGTTGTCCCGCTGCTTCTCATGCTATCACCGTCAGAAAAAAAACCATTAAAAAAAGGAATGTGTAAAAGTAAAAATGAAAAAGATGCGTGTTAGGTGTACATCTCCGAAAGGTCAGGGTTGCCTCACGCATTTCTTTCGTAGAAATGAGAGATGGAAGACCCCTTTTTCACAGAAAGGCACACTCTTGTTGCGTCTCTACTCAAAATGAGACCCACACAGGTGTACCTCTTCTTTTCAATAGAATCGAGACGCTGTAGACCGTACGTCTTCCTCTAAGTTCTCGTATTGGTGGACGCAATCTTTGTATGTTTATGAGAGCAATCGGTGGTTTATGCAAGCAATCAGGGAGAGAAGATGGAGGAAGGAGAAGGATGACAAGCTGATGAAAATCTTATCGTGTAGGAGCAGTCAGCTTCGACGACGACGAATAGAAGACGGCAAGGAGACGGATGAGTGAAGCACAAGGAGAAAGGGAGATAGAATGGACCTTGCGCAAAATATAAGAACAGAACATATGAGGTGTTGTACTTAGTAATTAGGGCATGAAGAATAGTAAATACATAATTTAATACTCGTATGACTGGAAGCGGAGTGACAGTTTGGACCAGCCCGTTGGGTTTAGCCGAACCCAAGCTGCTCCTAGAACCAACACGAACCTCAACTCTAACTGAATGGGAACTAATGACCCTACAATTGTATTTTGGTCCCACTCATTTTCCTTAAATTAGAAGGATGGTTTAGAACCAATAGTTTCAAGTGAATTGTTTTGGGTTTCGTTTTAAAATCTTCTGTTTGTTTCATGAAATTTTTGAATGAAACCTTAATCAAGAAGAATTGCAGTATGAACCAACGTTTAAGGGGACTGGTTTGATTAGGTTTTTGGTGGAACAAAAACGACCAGTTTGAAATTGAGGTCCTTCTAGTTTACCTGACACCCGCCAGGCTACACAACATCTCGTTTGGTTCTTTGAAAGGCACATCAAACACTCCCACAACCGAGTGCACACTCAACATCGAGCTTTTGACCTTTTATTAGGAAGCAAGCTTTTAGCCAGTGATCTGGGCCTTCACGGGCCTCCTGCATACTGCAAAAAGAGCTGTGATACTACCGGCTGACCTGCTGAACGATCGCCAGCTGCTCTAGGGCTTGGTGATGGCATGGAGTTGTAATGCCGGATGTGGCAATTCTCGATAGTGAATTCATCGAAAACGGGAAGACAAGCCATCTTTCCATTTTCATGAACATGTTACATAAAGATAAAATATATAAGTTAAAAGATAAGGCTTCCAACGGATAGAACAGAACAGACATGGAAGATGAAGTTGTTTTGAGTGAAAGATTTTTTCACTATAAATAATATAGTGAATACCGTAGAAAATAGAGAACATATAGAAGAAAAGAATTTCCTTGGTAATATGTCTGCGAGTAATCATGAATCTCCCTACAGTCTTCCCCGGCCCTTCCACTAATCTGCTGCATCACTAAGAACATCGGATACGATCCTGAGTAAGATGTCACAAAGATATATCAGTGGTATTAGGGTCAGCATTTCAGTGTTTTGAAAAACAAAGAAAGAAAGAAAATACTTTCAAAAAAAAATTCTTGCATAGAGTTTTTTCTTTATGAAAAAGCCAAAAAATTACATACGACAAGGAAAAGAAGAAGGAAGGAGAAAAACAAAATTAGTAACACTCCTTGTGATTGCCACAAAAGGACCAAACAGAGAGAGAAATCAAACATACGGTCAGAAGCCACCGGGTTTAAGATGACTTAAGAATGAAAGACAATCGGAAGCCACCGGCATAGGTTGCCTAAGACTGAAAAAAAAAGGCTTGCGTAGCCAACAAAGGAACTAGAAAGGTGATCGGAGGACGATCATCTTCTCCGATCCCCTCTCACCCTCTCCCTCCCTTGCGGTTTTGGAGAAATTGTCATCGGTTTCTGAGAAACCATCTCGGACAGTGGACTGAAAAATTTGTACAACCCTCAGCTATTCGAAAAAATAATGAATTACCACTGGATAAAATTACAAAAAGTCTCGATATTTTAAAATTAAAAGACAATTTTGCCTTTAAGTAGACGAAAGGATCATTCTATCTTGTATCAATTTGTAAAAATTATCAAATACCAACCTATTGAATTATGAAGTTATCCTTAAATGTGAGGTATGCCACCAAGTTAAAAGATAATTTTGTCCTAGGTCTTTAAGTAGAATTACAAATTTAGATTAAGGGACAAAATTATTGTTCTGTCCCCAATCAATTTAAGAAATCTCTAAACAACCAAGCATCATTTTTCTCTCTCATTTCATTAATCAATTAGGACTGAACATTTGTAAGACCTTAAAAAGAGGTTTAAATATTCAACCCTAAGAAATAAAACCGGATCTTAAGAAACTGGGTCCTCTACGGACTCAAACCAAAGCAACTTGACTACCTAGATCCGCGTCTCATAGTTCTTTATTACATAAACCCAAGCAAAACCAAATGATCGTACAGTAAACCAAATGTGGAGGAGAAAATCTCCTCCAAAAACCAAATGAACTAGGTACACCCGACCTGGCGCCAATGCACCCAGGGCCCACGGTTAGTGCGGTAGGCCCGAATCAAACCCGCTGCCATGTAACTAAGAAGAGACTAAGAATTATTAAGGGTGGACATGTCCAGTTCCGGTTATTATTATTAGTTTTACAACAAAGGGACAAAGTACTCTGTGGAGAGTCGAACTCCATTCAAGTGGATAAACAAAGAAGAGTTTTGCCATTAAGCACAAATGAATATGGTGTTGTTTTCCAAATACAAAGGTAATAAAAAGATTTTTATAAGTGTACAACAGCACGTAACCGAACTTCTTGCCACCATAAATGGTGGAGAAAATACTGTTTAGCTAAGACGTTATGTGAAACTGGATTTCAAGAAATATTGGAAGTTTGGAGAAAATACTGTTTAGCTAAGACGTTATGTGAAACTGGATTTCAAGAAATATTGGAAGTTCACTCATATATATATATATATATATATATACATATATATATATACATATATATATATATATATATATATATATATATATATATATATATATATATATATATATATACTGTTGTGCCATAAACTTTATATCATAAACCATATCCAAAATGATAAGTAGAAATTTATCTTTTAGACGATCAGGAATGGAGACGTTTTTGGTTGCACGCGGCAGCGAGGGATTCAATTCGAAAAGGTGCCATTTCGTGCCCAAATAGAACAGAGGGTCAAAGTTTAAGCATAGGGGCTAAGCCCAAGGCTGGCTAGACTCGCATTTGCAGTTTAATCTGTAAGGTGAACTTGGGTTAGGCAAAGAACTACCAGATGCACGTTTGAGAATTGAACTCTTGACCTACCAATTAGGTTGATCTGAACGTTCACCGGAGAGCCATACCCCTTTGAGAAACTCAAAATGGACTTCATTAAAAAAAAAAAAAAAGGAAACTGAGCAGCCCCTTTTTCAAAAAGAGGATTTGGTGTGAAAGGGGTACCACAATATTCTTATATATTTAAATACCCAGTTTCTTCTTTCTTTATGATTTTATGTAAAATCCTGAGTGCTTACCTTCTGCACGAAGGCAAAAGGGACATGAACATCAGTGAAGTCGCATCACTTCATATATATTTAAATACGTACTTACCTTCAGCACGAAGGCAAAAGGGACATGAACATCAGTGAAGTCGCATCACTAGAGATGTCAAAATGGGCTTGGCCCACGTCGTGAAAAAATACAGAGCTGGACAGAGATTTCTAACCTTGGGCGGCCCATTGAGCCACAAGCTTGTTGGATATTAGATAAGACCGGATCTAAATATGCTTGAAATTCAAATTCAATCACAACATTTCACGTTTCAACAAGTCATATACATATGTAATAAAAAAAAAATTATTTACTATATATATATATATGAGCCATATATATTATATATAATAAAAAACTATATATATATACATGTAATGGAAATATATATATATATAATATACATATAATAAAAACTATATATATAGGATGTGGCAGCATTTTAGAGGCCCATCTAAAGTGCGTACCAGACTTAACCACATTTTTCTTAGTCTTTTGGCTTGGCTACACATCACACATGCATATATATATATATATATATATATATATATATATATATATATATATAGAGAGAGATATATATATATATAGAGAGAGAGAGAGAGAAAAAAAATGCATCACACATGCATATATATATATATATATATATATATATATATATATATATATATATATATATATATATATATATAGAGAGAGAGAGAGAGAGAGAGAGAAATTGGATTGTCCACTCGTGCCGATTACTTTTGAGTGGAGAGAGAGAGAGAAATTGGATCCTATCTATATTGATGCTTGTCCGCTCGTGCCGATCACTTTTGAGTGGTACCAATGAACACGAAAGGTATTTTTATTACAACTACCGTGGGAGATCCCGTCACTATATATATATATATATATAGAGAGAGAGAGAGAGAGTAAACACTGGAGCACATCATTGATACTCATACATTTCAGCATTGTAGATGTGAATTTTTATTCCTAAGGCCATGTAGAGACTTGAAATTAAATTCCCGAACTACGTCGTGTGTGCGAGTGTACTAGTTAGTTTACTCAAACTAACAAAGATGATTTTCTGACTTTGTGTAGCGATTGTAGGTAAATGAATTTTTTTTGACATAGGCCTTCTTGAACCGATGCTCAAGGGTCAGCCAAGATGCTTTGAAAATCGTTCGAAATCCGGTAAGTTTTTGAAACCAAATTCCAATTTCAAAATATTGACAAAAATCGTGATTGAACTTCTTAACTTAAAAACATTCTAAGTCTTGAAAAACAGAAACTGGTTCTGTTTTGAGAGGCTTGTTCTGATTTTTTTACATAACTTCTAAATTTTCAAAAGTTCTAAAACTTTTATAGAAAACAAAATTTATGTACATATTCAGAAACTATTTTTATTTTTATTTTATGTGTTGTAGATTTATTCAATTAAATCCGAAAAGAGGCTCACACATTCGGGAGAGACCTTTGCCAAAAAATCAATACTTTAGAAAAACAATTGTATCTTTATGCGTAGACCTCCGATTTCAATGAAATTAATCTTGTTGGAAAGTTGTGGATTTCAATTTTTCAATGAGATTATTTTCAATCAAATTAGTTTATTGTGTATAAAGATAATTGATAATAACCCAACTTTTATTGTAGGAACTTCTGGTTTTTTAGAATCTGTTTCGATTTCAATAAAACTTCTTTGATTTTATTTGTAATGTTTCACAAGCCTAAAATTCTTAAAAATTTTATTAAAAGTGTGTTGGTGTGTTACATATTAGACGTGTAAAGTTTTGAAACATTTAGAGTATGGGATCTTGAAATAAAATTCATTCATCTGACATGTGTAGAGTACAGAAAAATAGGTTCTCAGATTTTTAGATTCATGCATGTGTTTTCGTCCGAATTAAAATTTAATCTACAACTATTCAAAATAAATAAAATCTTAATTACCACGTGAGCATAAGAGGATTAAGAGGTCTATAATCTTATATTATGTTATGGAGCAGAAATAATCGAAATTAAAATATATAACGAATAACATATGAATGAAAGAGAGATAAGACAGCGTATGAACCTTGATTAATACATCATAATGGAGACATAAGCTCTTTAATTACAACTCCATAAATCTTAATGAAAGAAGAGATATAATTATAAAAAAAAAATAAAGGAATAATGAATCTCTGGCAAAAATATTGGAGGATGGCCAAGAGTTAGCGGCGGCGCACCTTCTTCTTTCTCTCTTCCTCTTTCTCTCCCTATTGCTAGGTCGTGGGATGTTGGATGACTGGATGATTTGTGGATGGGATGATTGAACTCGGATTCATGATTTGCAACCCCTTTTTATGCACTTGGAAAGTGAATGCTGACCCTTCTTGCCAAAAACTACTCCCTTGGATAAAATAAGTGAAGTGTTGGCCCTTCTTGCCAAAAACCTACTCCCTTGGATAAGGTAAGAGAAGTATTGGCCCTTCTTGCCAAAAACATGATCCGTCTGAATTGGTAAGTGCAACTAGGCTCAATTGAGATAAGTGGGTTCAACCAAGTGGGTTCGGCCAAGGTGAATGGAACTAGGTTGGCCAAGGTGAGTGGAACTAGGTCGGACAAGGTGTGTAGGTTCAAGCATAAAAGAAATGACCAATTTTCATTGGCATGAAGAGTTTGCACATACAATATGAAGAACATAGTGACGGTGAAGAGGAATTGCTTTATTTTCACTCTTGGGCTTCGAAAGGATGGTGCTTAATTGATGGACCATGCGGATGTTAACACCTTTCTCATTTGATGTTTATAAGATAATGTTTGCCACGTATTCTCTTTTCTGTTTACTATTGGATTCAGATGTGGTAAATGGACCGAGTCACTGAGGAAATGGTGAATGTCCAAAATGCTAATTTAGTTCTACACCCAAAATAGTGTAACCTGGCAGTCGTTGCCTTTTTTGTTCATGCCATCTCCTCTTTTCGGGAAATTTTTCTCCTTTCAGTCCGAATTTTATATATGGTAGGTTTTAAACATTTTATATAAAAAAATATTTTATATTTGAAAACATCAAATTTAATGAAATCTTCAAATATTATTTTGGAAAAGTGCTAGGTTTCATTCCCAATTTTTGTTTGCAAGGGTGACCTACTTTTGCTCCGTGAGTCAGTCTATAACCACCTTAACCATTTAACCCTTTTCATGGGTGTAGGGTATCGAACCACTTTAACCACTTCAACGGGTGTAGGGTATCGAACTACTTTAACCACTTTAACGAGTGTAGGGTATCGAACCACTTTAACCCTGAGCATCAGATCTCAGAATAAGACTATTCTCGAACGGGCGAATTTCTGAGGTTTGATTTGAATTTAATTTGTTTTTGAATATCAGGGGTTTTAGAACTTCAAAAATTTATCAATTTGCAAACATTTTTTAGTTTGATTCCCAATGTTTTCTTTTTCATTTATTTCTTTAAAGAAAAATTGTTGCCTTCTTAAATGATCGATATTATGAAGGAAGTCATTTAGTGAGTGATTCATGCATGCTAACAAATCCCATGAAGAGTGAGAAATTGGGATGCAATAATTGCTTGCAAAGACCGTTTAGTTGAATAATTGTTTTATCTTATTAGAGCCTTTGTCATTTTTTATGAAGAAGTCTTGCCATTGACATGTTTTTAATACGAAAAGTAATGTTGTTGCTTTGTCATATTGTTAAAAGTAGAGATATCATATTAATGACACCCTCATTTTGTTTATTTTTAGATGTCTAATATGTCTGCTACTGATAGTACTTCGTCTACTTTTATTAGCAAATAATACTCTTTGGAATAGTAGAAAAAAAATTGTCACTTTGGGTTTATGTGACTATATTGCAAGTAAAAAACGGGAGGGAGGGAATGCCATTTGGAAATACGAATTTTTGTGATGGAGATTTATAAGGATCATATTCTGAAAGGTGAAATCTCTCATCTCTTTGAGGGAAAAGAACATGGGATTAGCATAGTATGTACATCTTGTAGATTAGTGACTATCTTCAAGAAAAATGAAGCAAATTAGAGAGAGGCTATTGAGAAGAATGCAAAAGCCAGTACAAGTTCCTTTTGCCTACTTGAACTACAAAGTTTGAACCCTCCTAGAAGGTTGATATGTCTTTCGGTGGGAGCAAGAAGAAAGAAAGAGCTACTGAAGGAGTCACAATAGGGAAGGGCATTTAATAATGAGTGCAAAAGGATCATTTGTCATGTGAAGCAAAGCGGAGACTATTCTGATTCTATTGTGATTTTTGCCATTTCAATGTGGCTAGGAATCCTTTATTCTATGTTAGCTCGTTCACATATCACCCCCCAAATACTACTATCTCGGGTTATCTTTACCGCCTAGCTATAATGCTTTATAAGAAGGCTTCTGATGTTTGCAAAGAGAAAAAGCCCACATATTGAGGTTACTCTTCAACCCATCAAAGACACTTGGCTAGAAAAAGGTGATGCAAGTACCATTGTATAGTTGATAGTTGGGTGATGTCTTTGAGAAGACCATTGATAAACTTCATTAGGCTGCACTCGGATTTGGGGACCTATGTTTCTTGAAGGCGATTGATGGCTCAGGTGAGGTATGAAGGACCGACGATTACATTGTTAATTTGATTTTGTCCCATCAGGTGATGAGGTTGGATCATGAAAATGATGTGCGAAATCATTACTGCGATAATGCACTACACCTGAATTTACTTTGGATCCAATTGTTTGAGTCAATTCATCCTCATATCTTTTGGTCAACATAGTGTGTGGTGTACACTTACAGACATCTGCTTTGAAAAATATTTGTGCTCCTAAAAATAATCCAAATAATAGAGTGTTTATGTTTGAGTGTCATTGGATTACTGGCACATGTTATTGATGATACCATTGCTATTAAAAACTTTATCATGAATCATTCTATGAGGTTAGCAATGTATAACTAGTTTGTGCATCTAAAGTTACTTCTTGTTACTGAAACAAGATTTGTTTTGATGATTATTATGTTAAAAATGATAAGAACAATCAAGCATGATCTTCAAAGAATGGTTATCAATAACTGGTGGTCTCATTATAGAGATGATAATGTTTCAAAGGCTGCAGTATGTGATACTGATAAGTCAGTCCTTCATTTGGTTTATGAGAAATGAGACTCTATGATTGAGCCAGTAAAGGAAACTATTTATCAACATGAAGGCAAAAAGTTGAATGAATATTTCACCTTCTACAAAGTAGCGTATGATATTCTCATTGATAGATGGACCAAAAGTTACACACCACTTCATTGTTTGGTGCATTCTCTAAATCTGAGATAAATTCTTTTAAGTTTTGTGATTTAAATAACTTTATTTTTGTTTGATTATTATGTTGATACTTGATATTTTTGTTTTCTATTTTGTAAGTATTATATAAGGCAATGGATTGAAGAAGTTCATAATAGAATTCTCCCACACAAAGATAATGAAATTTGTGAAGGAAGTAATAAATGTCTTCGAAGGTTCTTTCAAGATCCAAAAGAAAGGCTAGAAGTTACAAAAGAATTTGTCAAATTATCAAGGAATGAAGAAGAACTTGGACAATTCGATTGTTTGAAAAATGGTTGGAGTTTATCTCCAAAAAAATTGTGGGTTATTCACGTATCATCAATTCCTAAGCTTGAAACGATCGCTTTAAAGCTTCTTTCGCAACCATGCTCATTTTCATGTTGTAAAAGAAATTGGAGCATATATTCTTTCATTCATTCTTATAGAAGAAATAAGTTAAAGCCTCAAAGAATTGAAGATTTGGTTTTTGTTCATACATGCAAACCTTTGTCTTCTTTCAAGAAAAAGTAAGGATTACGTGTAAAGTGAGACAAAAATGTGGGATGTTGGTGGCGATGATTGGGATCCATTTAAGGGAGCAGGAATTCTTGAAGTTGCATCATTCTCTTTTGATGAACCAAATATGGAAGCAATCCTTTTTACAGATGATAGTGAAGAAAATATTGAGATCGAGAATATTGGGGTTTGAAACTTAATGGATTTAGATTCAAAGATATTGTGTTTAGAATATGAATTTTGATATGCATTGCAACTTTTTTTGTGCTGATATGAATTTGTAATATTCTGTTAGAATGATATTGTTTCAGTGTATCCGAGTTTGTGTTTAGTGAATATGTAATATATAGAAAGACTGCATTGTAAAGTATGTATTGGTCAACTATGTAATACTGGTTTAAAACTGGTACATATTTTGTAATGTTCGCATATATATACATAGCATGCCAACCTATTCTTTAGCATAGAATGTGGACCAATTCAAATTTCTTATTAAACTAGCTGCTCTTGCTTATATCAGAGTTCTTTAAGCTTCTGTCGATCTCCTCTGTACGCAGCGGATTTGGAGAGAGGATATGAGGTTCCCACACAGAGGCTTTCACGGGATGAGATTCCAGGTGTTTCTATATTTTTTCAAAGTATGTGTTTTCAGTGTATCACTCGACCTATGATGGTTGCCTTTTATAGGCAGCCTGCTCCTCCTCATCCCGGATTTATCCCCCTGCGGCTTCCCTCGTCCGGACCAAATCATAGAGTTGTTACCGGAAATCCCGATAACGGTCATCCGTTACGGTTCGACCCTCATCCGTTCGGGTAACAGACTGGATGACCAGTCCAACCGTTACCTGAGCCGAGAATGGCCACTATTCTTATCTTGTAACACAAGAGACAGCAATTACGTAGTTCTTTGAGAGCTCTTTCTCACCTACTTGCTGGCTGCTATAGAAAGTCCACCATATAATCAATCCATCACAAATTACTAGATGGAGAAATTGAAAAAAATAAAATAAAACCTCCCTCATCGTCGAATTCAATTGTTGAAATGTTTGAAAATATGAAATCATGTTCCACATCTCTAACATTGCGAGGGTTGAAAGATCTTTTTCAGAATTCATCGATTGTCAGCCACTTAACCATCTCCAACGTCGACTTTTTTTATATTTTTATTCTGATGCTCAAACAGCAGGAAGGTTGCTCATAAGGGTCAATATATGAGCTCTTAACACTCTCGATTGCCCAGCGAATGAGAAATCAATCATCTGCTTGGAAAAATGCGATTCATAGAAAATCGAGTCGAATATTGTGGTCCGCGAAGGTGCAATCTATCATCCCCTCCCATGTTCTTTTTCATTGTCCCCTTCATCTCATCGGATTTCTTTCGTTTTTATTGTAATTTCTATAGCATTCTTCATGTTTTCTGGAAATTTCATTGATATTTATTTTAATTTCTTAGAATGCTAATTGTTGTAGTAGAATGCTAATTGTTATATATTATCCTTATTTTTATTTTTCAGTGTACTGTTAATTCCATGTACCCTAGCTTATGCACTAAAATGTGTAGGCCTGCGGGGGGCTGGTTGCGTAAGTCCTGCTAAACGCTGTTCTAAAGTATTGGAACATCCAGCTATTCAACCACACTCACCATTAAATAAAGTAATCTCTCTCTCTCTCTATATATATATATACATGTATATATATATAACAGTATTAAATGCATAATGTTTTTAGGTACATACAAATCCTTAAGCATCTCGACTGTTTGATCTAGATTTGGCTGTTTGATCTAGATTTGGATTAAAAGTATTCTATGTACTTTGTATTTTGCATTTAATGATCATGTATATTAAACACACAGTAATTCAAATCTTAAGCATTTTATGTATCTACGAATACTATGCATTTAGCATACTTCTCTCTATATATGCTTTTTTGAAATTCTGCTCACAACCATATGGTTATCTTTTTTAACTAAAAGAACGCATGAAAATGAAGTAATAAAGGTCAACTGAATTGCACTTGAGTTCATAAGATTCTGTGTGTACAGAATGTTGCCTGTAGAACATATAATTCTTTCGAACTGGAAAGATAAAGGTCAAGAAAAAGCTGAACGTAAAGACGAGCATTCCAATGCTGTGATGTGACCTAGACGAGATGCACTTCATAAGGTCCTGCTGGCTAGCAGACACGTATGGATTCCCTTTCCAATAAGCCGTAGGGTTTCTGTCCTCCCACTTCAACTCCTTCAGCTATGCCTCCCATGGCTTTATGCGCACCTCTGGCCTGCAGCATCACATAAAAAACTGTTTCTATATTATTAATTTGGCGTTATAGAATTTGAATCCGTTCCCGCACAGCATCCATCTAAATGAACTGGTTCTGATCTAGATCCAGACACACCATCTTTACTACACTAAATTGTTAAACCAGATAAGTAGGTAAATAAATTTCATTTGAAAGGCTGATATATAAGAAAAAGGTTTCAATATTCTGAAACCTTATATTTCAAGTGGCACAAAAATGTCAGATCTAATTCCACAAGATTAAGTTCCTTATTCAAGCTGGTTGGATCCTGGCTTCAAATTAGCAACATTCACCCAACACAACAACAACTAAGCCTTGGAATCATCTAACACCGATTCATTGTTTCCATAGAGCTTGATTTTGTGTCATGCTAACACTTAATTGAACAAAAGCTACATTCTTCTTTATTATTTTTTTTCAACAATCTTTTTCTCTCTTATAATATTTTCGCCGTATAGTTTCTCATACATTCTTATCGAAGTATCTTTTGATTGTTTTCCACGTGTTTGTTTCTTCATTTTATTGTTAATTTGTTTCTAATAACCTTCTTAGAATGATCATACATGCATATGAGCATCTTCATTTCTACCACAGTCAATGGCAAACCTACATTCGCGACTGGGGGTGGCCACCCCCAAAAATTTTGAAAATTCGTAAGAGTGCTTGAGATTTTTTTGAAATTTAAAAAAAATTCAAAAAGAAAAGGTGGTTATATGATGCTCATAAATCGCATACCTAATATTAGAAGGCCGTTAGTTATATATGTTAATTCGTCATTGTTTTTAATTAATGGGTCATTACTCCTCTCGTCAAATATTCTCAAAAATGTAATTACATCTTGGGTTTGGCCAAACCCAAGTCTCTGAAGCAGGACTTAGGGTGGCTTGAACCAACACTGAGTTTTATGAACCAAAAGGGTCAAAGATGCATAGATCAACCAGACCAAATGGGTGTTTGTCATAGGATGACAATCGATGGCGTCTTCACGTAATTCATATGGTGAATGGATTCAAACCTGGAGGCGTCAAACTTAGTTTGGATTTGATTTTGTTTAGAGGAGTTTGGATTTCATTTGGATATAACTAGAGTCATTTGGATCATAGTTTAGGTCATAAATTTGGATTCAGATCTATATTAGCTGGGATCTATATTAGTGTAATAGTGATGCATTTGATGTGTCTGTAATAAGTGCTCATGTATCCTTGTGATTAGGTTTTGTTCATATTTATTTACATTTTAGATGCTAGTCTATATAAGGATGTTGATCCTTATCATAGAGACAATTTTGAGAGAATTTCAGTCATAATCCACATTTGCTTTTCGTCTTCTTTCACTAATATTGAGAATCAATCATAAAGGTGTGTATGTGAGTATTTTTGAGCTTATCTTTCAACACAGTCGAATAACACCATCACAGACCAAGTATGCGATGCTTCCATTACAGTTTTTAAGATTTCTGGAGTTCAGTTCATGACAATGTTCGAAATGGGATTTGGGCCGTGGTTAAATTATGTGATTCAATGTAGGCCTTGAAGTGTAAAATTGGGCTGAGCCAGCTTCCTGATGTGGAACTTCTAATAGTGCAGCTCGGCTAGGTGTGGGGCCTACATTCACAAAATGTACCTAGACTCCCTTCTTGGGACTTGCACCGGGGGCTTGGGCGGCTAGAGAGATTGGCAGCTCAGTTTGGGGGCTGCCTTCCTGACGTCGTCATACTGCAAGACAGCCCTTCGTGGATTGAACTGAATCTCCTCTTGAATGATGTATCCATACCTGTATCCGGTATAATTTCTTGTAGGACGGATCTGGGGGTCACCAATTGGATCCAATGTGATGGGAAAATCCAAAATTGAACATGACCTGCTCTTGATGCAAAGTGCTGCACGAGCTCTCCTTGTGAAAATTTATGATTCAAAGTACCATCTCATGTGTTTCGAAACATGCCATTAAATCCAATTCTCTAAGCTAAACACAATTTTCCTAGGAAAATATTGCAGGATTACAGTTAGTCATTAATTTTAAGCTTATTCGCCACCACAGGTATCTTGTTCCTGGTTCAAAAGGCCTCGAAGATCAAATTTACGATGCAATCAATACACTTGATTCATTTTGCACCAACACAATAGTACAAGACGAAGCAATGTTTGGGTATGGATCATTTTTCTACTATTATTCATACACGAAGACAACAACAACAACAACTAAGCCTTTTCCCATAGTAGATGGGGTTGGCTACATGGATTCTTTGTTTCCACAAAGCCCTATCATGTGCCATGTTAGTAGTTAACTCACAATAACCTAGATCATTCTTTATTGTTTCTTTCAAACACTTTTATGGTCGTCCTCTACCTACTTCTTTTAATACTTTTAAAATCTAGTTTTTCATACTTCTTAAAGGTTCTTCTTTTGATCTTCTTTCTATATGTCCAAACCACCTTAAACAATATTCTCTCATTTTATCTTCTATTGGTGCCACACATAATTTATTTCTAATGACCTCATTATGTATATGGTCTTTTCTTATATAACCACTCATCCATCTCAACATCTTTATTTTTGTCATATACATCTTTTGTACATGTTGATCATTAACTGCCCAATACTCAGAACCATAAAACATGACAGGTCTAATTGTTGTTCTATAATATTTACCTTTTAACTTTAATGGTATCTTGTTATCACAAAAAATATTTGATACTCCTCTCCATTTTAACCAACAACATTAATTATATGCGTAACATCTCCATCAATTTCATACATGAAGACGAGATTGAAAATGGGTTCTGAAAGCCATATGAAAAATGACACAAGGTGGAGAAATGCCGTAAGATATCATCGTAAATTCAATGCCATATATGTAGCTCTACTTCTAAAAGTACGGATTTCTGCTCCCCAAGAAAGGAGTCGCAATTCTATATTGGAGCATCCAGAGGTGGCGAGGTTTGGCATTTTGACGTAACATGTGACAATAAGAAACAAGCATTTCTCAACTTACGTATCATCTGTCATTTGTATCACTTCTCTTTCTATCACTTCATGCAAGACATAATTCATATCTTATAAGAGTTGAAAACAGAGAGAGAGAGAGAGAGATCCAACTAAATTATTATCCTTCACCAAGAAATTCGGAAATAGGAAACAATGACAACAGCAGTTCTTCTACCAATAAGTTCAGTACAAGAAAACAACAGATAACCACAATGAAATTGATAATGTTTCCACAACCAATCTATAGACTACCATCATACGAATTGATAATGGTGCTCATAACTATGCGAAATACTCCATGGATTTCTTTTGAACTTTGTTACGCCAAGTTATACAAGAAAACAATAAAAAATTGAGTCCAATCGAAGAACAAATTGGATGACTATGATCCATCTGCTTCAGGATGTGGAGGCTCTTCCTTCTCTTGATCCACATTCTGTTCTGCATCATCCGGAACATGTACTCCATTGACTTCATTTTGTTTCGCGGTTGCTGATTTTATGAGGTGCTCATAATTTCCCTTCTCCATGAACAGCTGAGCAAAATGGTGCTTGCAGTAAATGATGCCATCAAGAGAAGCGTAAGTCGAAATGGTGAGAGCACAACCACCATATGAACACCTAAAGCATTGGTTATGATAACACTGCCCTTCCACTGTTATCTGTCGAATAAATTCAGAACAATAATCAAACAAACTATGTTAGAGAAGGCTTTTTGCAACTTTGAACATTATAAACTCAAACTCGACTTTGTCAATCAAAATTTCGTGTAAGCTGTCCTCCAATTTTCAGCAAATCAGGTAAGAAAGAGACCTATATCCAAACCCAAAACCAAAAGCAAAAATATTTCTCCACAAAGTTTAGCCATTTCATTAAGAACCCCATTGTGTTTCACATTAATCTATTAAAATATGGCACCAAACTGCGAATGATGGAAGACCAAGAACTGACATTATGAGAAGAGAGATCAAAATCAAGACTTGGTTATTTCATGATTCTTAAAGAACAGGGAGCAAGAAGCGTGCAAGTATTTGCTTGGAAATGTGTTAGGTTCCTACCATAAGGGAAGTATAACACTTTAAGTGAGAGAAATTTCTCCTGTAGCGCGTAGAAATAAGAAGGTTTAGTCTTTCAGCTAACAGCTTTTTTTAATTATACATAAATAAGAGCTGTAACAGCTTAGCAAAGTAAGAAGACATCACCCTCAGAATAAGTGTATTGAAGAACTTGTTCTGTCTAATAATGAGGGAGCATAAAAAGATATTTTCTTAGAAAAACTCCTTAGAACATGGAATTAACGTAATATAGAAAAGCACCAGGATCAATTATCTGATTAAGAGATCTCAATATGATATTCCTGCATAACAAAATGGTAATCTTTTTGTTTCCCCTTACTGTGATTCCTCTGATTGTCCTAAGCAATAAATAGTGCTCAATGTGAAACTCCAAATACATAAAACTTCAATCTGGGGATTACTAGACATAATGATGGCAGAATGGAACTTCTACTTAGTACTCCAGTTCAACTATAAGTAGATATCAGTTTCTGCCATATATGTTCACTACATAAACAACTTGAAATCAATCGGAAGATGATAATTTGTTAACAATTTGTTACCGAAGAAAATACAGACGGACCCATTTGGATAACATGTAAAAGCTGGTCACTATATGAATGATTATGAAATCTTTTTGCATACATTCTGATGACCTTGGACAGAATGATGCAGTAGAAGACAGAACAAGGTCATCCTAAAAGGTCATACTAAACAAGGAGCATTCAGACATTAACACAATCGTGGGCAGAGAGGAACTAATCACTGCTCAGCCCATGGCTACAATGTCCTTCTCAATGAGTAGCAATAAGCAAGTCATATGCGTTATACAGCTTAAGAAATACAACTTTCAAGCAATTGAGGCGAACCTTTTCTAAAGGATATACTGTTTTGTTACATTTAGCGCACTTGTCTTGAGTACCCGAAAAGAAGGCAGAAATTTTACTAGGGGCCCTGGTCTGCGATTCCAACACCAAATAGTGATTAAAAAGAACAAAATCAAAGTACTACATTTTCAGAAACGCTATTTCTAACTCCGAGGCAATAAATTAAAGAAGAAGCTGACATAATTTACCAGTTCAGGCCTTTCAGGAGACTTTGGTGCTGAGAAATGGAATATCAAAAGAGATCACGTCAATAATAATGTAGGCAAACCAGATGAGGAATATGAATAAAGAGAAAGGGAAGTGTATCTTACGCAAATGAAAGCTCTTGTTAAAACTCCCTGTTTCCTTGAAAAGCTGCTCAAAATGGGGCTTGCAGTAAAGTACTCCTTCCAAGGAAGAGTAGTTGCTCATCTGATTTTAAATTACACACATATGAAGTGCAAATCAATGTGGAGAAACATATCCTCGTTTGTCTTGGACTTCACTGAATGTGTCCGGGGAAATTAATAGGTCAAAAAAGAGTATGAAGGATGAGAGAATGCAATTTCCATAATATCCCACCAATGCAAGAATTTTCCAAAAAACTAAAGATAAACTAATTTATCGTAGTATTGTTCAAAATAGTGATTGAATTTTCACATACAATAAAGTGTGACAGGATTAAAATGTTATTGCGTTACATTAGCTTTATGATCCAAATGCATTTCTATTGGGTTCTTATCCAAAATACATTGTCAAACATTTTCCAATTAAATTAACTTTATCAAATTTTTAATTCTTCCCAACTGTTTCGATAAAATAAGAGCATAAAATCCAAATTACGAGCACCAGAACTAGATTCAAACATGTGCTCCCCATCCTTCAACCAAATCCCATTCAGTTGTGAGGTAATGACAGTACCCTTACGTGGTGCAAATCGTCACTTTCATGTGATGTAAGATGAGCTCCATGGAAGTTACAAACAGAATTAAGAGCATAAAACCATAAAATAGAACGTTCAATTCCATTGAATCGCATCATAAAACCATAAGAGAAGCACATTTTGGGGTTGAAAAGAAGAAGATGAGGCAGGGAAATTTCAAGTACCACCAACATGCCATGGCAATGGCTGCATCTGAAGCAGGATTTGTGATAGGAAGCACCATCTGCCGTCAAAAGATCGACAACGTAAACTGTCTTGTCGCACGCCTTGCACTTGTCCAACGTCCCCGTGAAAGCCATCCTAGAATCAAAGCCAATCCATTTCGATCAAAATAAAAAAGAAACCCAGAACAAAAAAATAAAGCACTCACACACGATTCCGGGTGAAATCAAGAGACCAACGATGTCAGATTCGATCCCCTAAGAATTGCACAACTCTTGATTTTATGATAGCAATAAATTCTCAAGAGGAAAACGAAAACAGCGAAAAGAATTTCGGGGTTCACCTCCGAGAAACGCTGGAGATCGTCGAAGGGGAGAGAGTTTATATATCAAGGGAAAAGGGGGGATGTGCTAATCTGATGCCAAAACGGATGGTGGGGAAGATAGAACGGAGGAGGGGGAATCGGGGGAGACGAAAACAAATAGGTTGACCAATCCCCCTGAGTCATGGCGGCAACGCCTCTTCATTTTTGAGTCCAACGGTCGATTCTGGTTGAGGCAAGACAAAAGAGGACGACGTGGGCACCGCGATCAATTCTTGAGCGGGGTAGATCGGATCTGAACCGGAAATGAGGTTTAGTCCAGATCCAGATTTCGCTCATTTTTGTTTCTTTGTAGGGTCGGGTGGGCGAAGACAGTTGCACGAAGCGAGTATTGAGCTCATGACCTTCAACTTATGAGTCGACAACCTAACCACACAGTTTTGCTGGCTGGCTCTATTGCGCAAGATACAGATATCGGCACAATTGCCCCAAAGGATCCTAGCTCAATGCCTAGGGGATTGCAAGAAGGTCAAGAGTTCAACACCCAAGAGTGCATCTGGTAGAGGGGTCTGAATCTAAACCCAGTTTCCTTTTAAATAAGAAAAAAGGATGGTACTGCTAATATTACCTCTCTAGATCCCAGTTGAAAGTTCTAGGGGATCCATCCTAGATGACTGGATTCTTCGTCGTTGCATCTCGGTTGGGATTTAAGTTTAGATGACAAATTAATCAATTTCAATGAAAAACCACCCCGAAATAATACTCATGATGTATACGATGGCAATAAGGTGTTGAGTTTGATTCCTAAGGAATGGGTGTGTGCCCTTTAGAGTTCGGCCTCCTCTTGTAACCAAAAGAAGGAAAAAGGTTTTGCATTCTTCCGAAGCAGTGGGATGTCAAAATGCATCGGTAGGGCCGACCGCGCGAGCAGGTGTGGACGAAGCGGAAGCTTGAATGTCGGCTTGAGTCAGGCACAACTCAGTAAGGTGACCCCGAAAACCTCAGGGTTCCTCCGCAAGGTTCGTCCACGGGATTTTAGATGATCATATGGTAAGCAAATATCTAAAATTAAAAGAAATTTTTTTTTGTTACCATTCAAGCTCATTACCTTCATCTTGTAAGGTAATCCCTTAGGTAGGTGAGCTATGAACATGCTTTTAGTTTTCTTTCTTTTATACACATATATAGATATAGATATAGAGAGAGATTGGATGTTGTTGCTCATTCATACATAGATATGTGTGTAGTAATACAACTCTAAGAGCATTAGAAGATGTGATTAGATATTGTTGTTTATAAGAGTTTCGTATACATGGTGGGTTTGGACTTCATGGGAATCTTGACATGAAAGATTCTTCACTTTTGTATATGAATTAGATGTTGCAACTTGCTCATTCTTTAAGTGTTGCATTCCCTTTAGGTGTTGAAAGAGGCCGTTGAAGCCAGCCAAGTCGGTAAAGTTGCATTGATTGGCATAAGTGGGATTCATGACCTATCATATGTAAGTTGTTAGTGGCCGCTTTAAGCCCCAATAATAGCAATCATGAAATGCAGTAAGAAGGGCCTTCTCCCTGAATTTTATGAGTTGCTTTTTACAAAAGACAAACATAAAAACAAAATTTGTTTTGCTTTTGTAAAAGATACAAAAATCTCTCATGGATAAAGAAGAAATGCTTTAACAGAAAGCGTAGGACAAAAAACACAGGAAGAGAAAAAACCAAGTATAAATATAATGTATAAATATAGGAAAATAGTATAACAACTATCTTCGAGGTGAAAACCCTCTGTGGGTAACCGTACGCCTATTTTCTTCTTCTTCCTTTTATTTGTTGTTGCTGATCTCTATTGCAACCAACTTTTGTGGGCTCGCCTAAATGCTAATACAAAACTATCAGTGGTATTAGACCCTATCGATTCTCGATTGTGTCTCATCAAGGTGCACAATTTGTCCTGTTCAAAACAATAGGTAGTTAGAAGACTCTCTAATGTATTTTTTTCTTTTTGATCTATGTCCGTCAAAAGGGATAGGAAATAGTTCTATTTCTAACATATTTTCATCAAAAACAGAGAATGGAAAATAGAGTACTCCCTGTAATGGAAGATCTGCCTGAAGCCACCTCCTATGAGGCAGTCTGAGGTAGGTTACTAATAGACAGTCCTATTTAAAGGATTATCATACTTACTTTACTGAAGAAGAGTATAATTTGGTAGATTTAGATGAGTTGACTGATAACATGTCATATCAGTAGGCTATTAACTTATCTAAATCATCAGATTGAGAAAAACAATGGATAAGAAAATTGAATCTATTGAGAAAAATAAAGCCTAGGAATAAACACATTTGCCAAAATGAAGGAAAGTCATAGGCTATAAATGGGTTCTTAAAAAGAAATATAAAGTCGATGGAACGATCGAAAAGTTTAAGGCGAGATTGGTTACAAAGGAATTTTTGTAAAAAGAAGGGTTAGATTATGTAGACATATTCTCCTATTGCGAAATTTGCATTTATTTGAATTCTTTTGACTATTTCTACATATTATGATTTGAATTTGTATCGGCTAGATGTAAAAATCATTTTTCTAAATAGTGATTTAGGTGAAATCATTTACATGCAACTTCCATATGGGTACGTTATTAAAGGCTAGGAAGATAAAGTATATAGATTGAAGTATGCTATTAGAATCAAGCCTAATGTTCCTTATGCACAAGTTGTTGGTAGATTAATATATGCGGTGTTATGCACAAGACAGATATCAGATTTGTTATTGGTTTTGTCAGTAGATATCAAAGTTATCATGGTTGACAACATTGAATAGTTGTTAAAAGGATCTTGAGATATATTAAAGGAACAAAATATTTAAAACTTTGCTTTCAAGCAGATGAACTAAAAGTGAAAGGATACTCAGATGTTGACTTTGTTGGGACCAAAGATGAAGGCAAATCAACCTCCAATCAAATATTTTTATTTGGAAGTTGTGTTATTTCTTAGACTTATAAGAAACAGGGTTGTGCAAAAAGTTAAGTATATTGCTTGCAGCATACCTGCAATGAGTGTTGTTTGGATAAGATGCTTTATTCGTCATTTGAAGTTGAATATAGCCAATGAGTCTATTGTCATTTATTGTGACAACAATACAACAATTACTCTTATTAAGAGTGGAGTTGATAGGTCAAGGAGCAAGTATATAATGGTTAAATATCAATATGTTCATAATATGCTTAAGAGGGATGAGATATCTATATGTTATATACCAGCGGATGATATGTTGGCTGACCCCTTGACTAAAGGCATCCGAGAAGATATTTTTACTAAATATGTTACACACATGAGTTAGATATATACCTAGTGTTTGACCATAGAAATATACTTTAAGGATTGTTATGCAAGAAAAATATATTGATTATGAAAAACCATATTAGAGGGAAGAGTTGCAATTTACTTGCAATTAAAAATTATACAACTTGGGAAATTTTTCATTAGTGTGGAAGGCAAAACTTGTGTATCATAAATGGACTCAAGTGGCCAAGTAGGAGATATAAATTGTTGGTGGCCACTTTTTTGCCCCAATAAGAGCAACCATAAAATGTGGGAAGAAAGGTCATCTTCTCATATTTTATGAATTGCATTTTACAAAAGATAAATATAAAAACAAAAATTGTTTTATTTTTTATAAAAGGTGCAAAAATCTCTCATAGGTAAATAAGAAATGACTTTAATGGAAAGCCGAGGCGAAAAATATGGGAAGAGAAAAAGCAAGTATAAATATAATGTATATATATAAAAAAGTAGTAGAACACCGACTATCTTTTCTGCGAAAACCTTATGTGGGTAACCGTATGCCTATCTTCATCTTCCTTCTTTCTTTTATCCTCTAGTTGTTACTAGAGGATCTTTGTTGCAACCAGCTTCCGTGAACTCGTCTCAGCGATGCTCAAAGCTATCACTATGAACCAACGCAAGCGGAGTCCCAATTCTTGATTTTTGTGAGAACATTGATTGCTAGCTGTCATAGATACATTCCACCCATAAACCTTACAACAAATGCCTATTGATGCTAATATATAATCTTTACATGGCCCACAAATATGAGCACCCATAACTAATTTTCTGTCTCTCTCTCTCTCACACACACACATATATATATTTGTCGATAGTGGAAGCTTTTGTAAAGTTTGGAATAAGTTGCTTTAGGAAGCTTATATTTGAAGATGAGAATATATATATATATATATATATATATATATATATATATATATATATATATATATATATATATGTGTGTGTGTGTGTGTGTGTGTGTGTGTGTGTTCTCAACTTTACAAGAAGCTTTCACTGTCCAAACCCTACTTGCTTTTTAAATTAATTCACTGCTGTTAGTGGATCTTATAACTGGGAATGTAGCGGAAAAGACAGCACCGATATGATTGAGAACGAAGCAGCAGCACAACGAGCAATAATAAGTCAGCAGTCTAGGGGCTCGACTCACAATTTGAATGTCATGAGTTTGATATCTAGGTTGTGCATCTGGCTTGGGTCTTAACATTGTACAGAAAAAGGGAAATCAAGAAGCAATATGAAATAAACCAAGGGCTGATATGCATACAAACAACATTTATAAATGGTCACTTGCCGATTCTTCACGAGTTCTTCTTCTGTTCTTTTCTTTTTCGTTTACAATAGGAGGCCAAAACCAGTTAGATACACATACATGCACCCTTGGGAAATCGAACTTGCCACCTGCGAGTGGGACTCTGAGAGCCCTATCTGTGAGATGATTCTCTAGGTCAGGACGTAGTGTGGACTTGTTTTTGGATCTAAGTAAGGTGCCAAGTTCGATTCTTATGAATAGAGAAAACCAAATCTGGGAAAGGTTTACGACCCCCATGCCCCAACTCGGCTTGAACTGGATCCTTTTCGCTTCTCGTGGGCTTTCCGACACCGATCGTTTGCACGAAAAGAGTAAAAGGAAAAACTATTTGGGTCCAGATCCAAGGACATAAGAATGTGACAAAAGCAGGTAAAACTAGTTCAAATGAAGGGGAAGCCAAGTATAAGCCCTCAAATCTGATAAGCACCACATTTTGGTCACACACTTACTTTTAAGTCCGATTAAGCAAGATCCGATTTCATTAGATTCAATATTATGGAAACGGATCCGACCCGTTTACCCAGATTTGTTTGAGAGCGATAGGTGGTTTGTAGCCTAGAGTTTGCCACGTGGAACATGATGGTAAAACTAGCTTGTCCTCCAAAAGATCGCCACGTGCTGCTTCGCTGGCAGCAGATTTGTCTGCCGACTTGAGAGGCACGTTGCTTTGAGTCGGGGAGTAAATCGGTAGCCGATTTATTGCCGAGGAATTCTTTTTACACCCTCGAAGGTGCTTTATTTCAGTTGGGACGTCTCCACTGCCAGCCCTATCCGGTTACAACCTGCCTTTGCGGGTTGACCCGAAATTGAACCCGCTAGAACCAAAACCGAAGAACCCCATGGTTCAGTTCTGGTTCTACCTTGAACTGAAGAAGGGTCGCTTTCGTTTCTGGTTTTAGGTTTTGGTGGAACGGAACAGGCCTATCCAATGACTATGTAAGGCCAATTAAAAGCCGACAAGCCAGTAGGAACTGGAACTGAAGCTAACAATTCAAATTGTTGGCTCTGATAAAAATTTTAATGAAAATTATATTTTTCAAACTTTTCTGGTTTTGATTCAAACTAGAATCATAACCGAACCAGCCTTTAAGAACTGCAACCAGAGCGGGTCAAACCTGATTTCGTTACCAGTTTATGGTTCAAGCGAAATAGAAACAACGGTTGGAACCATCAACCGGTTTACCCAGAACCAGAAAGATTTCCCTTACCAAAAAGACTTGCACAAATTCTTGTGTTGGACACGAATAATCTCATGCTTTATCTACAGAGTTAGACGGGTCGGTCAGCTTTCAGGAACTGGACCTGATTCTACTTCACTTGGGTCTGCTTGTCTTAGTCCATGCTGGGCTGATGATTTGTGCGCAGAATCCTGCATTGAAGTAAAGGTCATGAGTTCGATACCGGGGATGGGGGTGTGTATCAGGGTTCGGTTCAATGGCCATACCTAACAGGATTAACTGACAACAAAATTATCTCCAAATATGAAAACCTGAATCGAACCAGACTGTATAAGTAACACAACCAAACTGAGCCAAATTATTTCAATTGGCTCAGTGGTTATCCGGTTTGGCCTCTATAGCTGAATTATAATATTTTATATATAATATATATACATGCATACACACATAATTGGCTCAGTTTGGTTGCGTTATATATATATATATATGTGTGTGTGTGTGTGTGTGTGTGTGTGTGTTTTCTACCCCCCAAAGTCATTGCAAGCACATTCAGTAATAAGGATTCATGTGATTTATCATCTTTTATTTATCTTGAAGTCCCTAAATACGAGTATATTATGTAAGAGATAGACAAAACCTTAAATTGCAACTAAGTAGGTGGAAGGTAACATGCTATAGGGAGGAGTCCTTGTAACTACGACATTTATTCATATTATGAATTCGGTTATTCGGTTGTGAGTCTTTGGAAACCGAATTGAAGCAATAAACTGGACCAAAACCAAATTGATTTTCAATGAAACTGAACCAAATCAGAAATTTCAGTTTGATTACTCTTTTATAACCGAATAATGCTCAGGTAGTGTCTCCCTTCAGATCGATCCGATCTGGATTCAAGAATGCCCAAATCCGAAAACATGAGTAGATCTAGACATGGCCGGTTCCTAACCAGAACCTACTAGACCTGGAACCGAGACTCACCCGGTCTGATTTTGGTTTCACCATTTCCACAACTGGAATCGGTGGTTCCAAACCACCATTTCCAATATATTTTATTTTTTAAAATTTAAATTTGCATTTTTTTACAAATTTACTGGTTACCCTGAACTGGTTCGATTACGGTTTACTCGGAACTGGACATGTCTAGGTAGATCTTCGATATTCCAACAAGTCACAGTGTCTCCGGAAAGCTCATACGATAGATCTTATTCACATAAAGATCCAAAGTCAGAAATATTAACTTCACCGGGGTTGCAGCTTTATCATGACCGGAACCCCAACTTATCGGGTTCAGTTAGGTCGGCCTACTATGGGGTAAAGCTCTTCTAGTACTGGTTTTCTCTCTTCACAAGGCTCGAGCTCGAGACCTTTGCTTAAGGAGAGCAAGTGCCAAACCAGTTGAAGCAACCAACTCAGTGTATAAATACATCAGTGTCCTGATAACATATTATAGGGATTCTTGTGCTTGATCAAGATGTTCATTCACAACATGATTTGTTTTCAACCCTAATGATATAATTAATACGATGAATTGAACCTCATCTTTTGGTATTGACAGTTCTAAGTTTTATTGTACATCAAGCATGAAATCCTATATTCAAATAAAACTATGATTCTATAGGCTTGATATAAGTGAAACATAAGCACGAGGGAGAGGTGGGTCACAAGAATTAGACTCATATATTTCTCATGAAAACCCAAGCACCTCCTTTTTTTTCATGTTTGCTACTCCGTCTTGCACGAAAACCCAAGTATTAGTATCATTCACAAATCAAACCCAGAACCATAGTTCTTTATAGACGTGTCCGATTCTGGATAAACCGGAACCTGAAACAGTAACTGAATTGGTTTAAAGTCGGTTTCAATTTGAGTTTGGAACCGACAGTTTTATTAAAAATTTAAATTTTATAATATTTTTTTTAAATACCAAAACTGGCAGCTTGGAACCGCCAGTTCTGGTTTTATAGAAGGTGAAACCAGAATCTTACCGGGTGAGTCTCGATTCCGGTTTCATTGATTTTGGATACAGCCGGTTCCTGACCTGGTTCGGTTTCGGTTAGAACTGCCGGGCCGGTTGGGATCTGGTCATGTTTAGTTCTTTAGCATCATGGTTACAAGCACCATATAAGTCTAGACTTATAGTTCTAATACCATGGTCCTTATACCACGAATCAAATACAGACTTAATTAGGGGCATTGCTCATTGACTAAGGGGCTGGCTCTCTTAAAAAAGGTCAGGCGTTGAATACCCGAGAAATGAATGCGTCTAGTAGGGCTATGGCTAGAGCCCCAGCTTGCCTATAAAAAACAAGAACATGTTTATAAAGTTACTTACCGTTGGTAGCCCATTCACTGGTTTATTCTACTTGTAGAGAAACCAGCTAATAAGACGAGCGTCATAATTACTCATGCAGATCCATCCAACTTTGGCTTTAAATGGATCTCTCTGGGGCCGTGTTCATGCCAGGGACATGGTTCCCTTTCTCTTCTTTTGGAAGTGGACATGGAAATTACATTGTAATTTGCAAGGGACATGAGTCACGCAATTGCTCTCCCTGGCCCAGGGTGTTTCTTGTCCTCACCCAACAACTTGTCTGGTGACAAGGATGCCTAAACTTTACTACCTTCATATATATATATATATATATATATATGTGTGTGTGTGTGTGTGTGTGTGTGTGAAGCGAATGCTTATATAATGTAAGTGTTTAAACTCAACGCTAACTGGATGCAGAAAGTCGAATCCAAGGGTAATGTTCATCAACTTCACCTTTAACGACAGGATGCAGGCATTCAGAAGCTGAAAGCTTAGAGATGAAGCTGCTTAGGCGCATAAAGTTAGGTTAGATTGCAAGTGAAAAGTCAATAGGTTTCGTAAAATGTAAACAATGAAATTTATAGATGAAGCGTAAAGAATTCTTAGTAGATGCTCCTCGATGAATACGATAACAAAAGACTTCAATCTGATTAAGCTGTATATATATATATATATATATATATATATATATATATATATATATATATATATATATATATATATATATATATATCGAGATCGAGTTCGAGAGAGACCAGCGACTGTTTCATTGTCTAGGCAGGGCTTTAAGACGTGCCGATTGAGGGTGGAAGAAGGTAAAACGCAAATACTATGGATACGACGCAGGGCACCTGTCTACCGTTGGGAATCGTTGTCGGCAATCTCTCTCTCTCTCTCTCTCTCTGCCCATTTGTCGCGACCCCACGAGGCCCACGACGACGCTCCCATAATCATTAAAAAATCCATACGCACCGAAAAATTATTCATTTTCCCTTCCTTTCTTCTCTGCTGCTTCATCTTCTTCCTCTCTCTCTCTCTCTCCCTGAATTGAATTCATTGCTGGTGGTTGTGAAGATGGCTGACGCCGATCAGAAGGTGGCTGAGGTAGTGAGTACACCGGAGCCGCCGAAGCCGGTTCCGGTGCCACCGCCGGAAGCTCCGAAGGACGTCGTGGAAGAGAAGGCTGTTGTCACTCCGACGCCACCGCCGCCAGCTCCAGTCGAATCTGTTGAGAGTAAAACTCTTTTTCACTCTTCTTAATTTTAAACTTTTGTTGTTTCCTGTTGCTGTGCTCATCTTAAATTAGTCTGTTTCCCTTCTTCCATCAATACATTAAAACAAAAAATCTTTGTATTGTGGTTTCCTAATTGTATAGTTCTTTAATTTTGCCTCCGCTTTTGGTTTGGATTTGGTGGTACCTTATGTGATAGACTCTGTGCTTTTGAAATCTTTATGTTGAGCTGCTTAATTGTTCGTGAATAAGTTCCGAAGTCTCTTTGGACTTCTTTAAGATTGTATGGAGCTGCTTCTTAGTATTTATGAACAAAATTTGAGTCTCTCTCCCTCGTTGAAAATCCTTGGGGACAGTCCCAATTTTAAGTTTTGAAGCCGTTGATATCTGTTAAATGAACGAGTATGATGAGTATGTGCTATTGATGCTCGGAAACATTAAATATGGGGCTGTTTGTCTGCAGTTTTTTTAGTGAAAGCTTCTCATATTCTTAACTACCGTCTTTAATGCTTCTGTTGCTACTTTTAGCTGTCTTTGGGAAAAAATAGGTCTACAAATTTCTTTGCTTTTTCATCTGAGTGTGGTTGTTATTTGCTATTTCTTCGGCTCCATTTAGTTGATTCTCATTCTTGTTATAGTCTGAAAAAGGATATAACTTTTCACTGTCTGCTCCCCGATGAACTCAGGCTATTTGTGGTCGCCTCTAATGAAATCATGCCGAATCTTGTCTTCTTTCCGATCTTTTATGGTCGCTGGTTGCTGACATACTGCCGTTCGAATTGATTTTCCATGAATTGGGTGGACATGTCGATAAAAACTACCACAAAGCATGACGTCCCTGCCTTGTCTTCAATAGTTGCCTCTTGTATTTTCTTTTGAAATGGCAGTGCACTTTGTTTATGGGTAGGATCTTCGTATGTCAACAGCTATTCCATGTTCTTAGTGGCTCTGAAAGAAGCCTATAATTGCTGAAGATATCACTGTTATCTGTATCTTTTGTTGATACTTAAGTGTTTCTCTATCACCAGAGGTTGCTGAACCAATTGTCCCTGTCACGGAGAAAACTTCTGCTAACAGAGGTAAAGTTGCTAATGACTTGCAAAAGACTAACAGCCTTTCCCAGAAGATTCATACTTGTTTTTTTCGTTTGGTGTGCGAATTTTTTCTTTGATATGATTTAGTTGGTATCCTCAGATGCCGTCCTCGCGAAGGTTGAGAGTGAGAAGAGGCTATCTCTTGTCAAGGCATGGGAAGACAGTGAAAAGGCAAAGGCGGATAACAAGTACGATTTTGCTTACATGCTATTACAAAAACCGTCTTTACTCTTCAAAAAGGGTTTCACATCAATACTTGAGAAATTGAGTTTAGTTTTCACTAATTGGCCTACTTGTTTTGCACGATCTCTATTTTCATTGAGACTACATTGAAGTTGGTGATTTTAAAGGACTTTCCGGGCTACTAGCTTTTGTTGAGGCTTAAAATTATCCGTTCACTTACAAGTTCCTCATTTGCTCTTTTATGTTTTTATATATTTTTTGATGACACACATACATACACACACACATATTACAACATACACACACACACATATATATATTACACACACATACACATATATTACACATATACACATATATTATTATACACACATTATACATACACACACACACACATACATATTATACATACACACATACACATACACACATACATTACACACATACACACATACACACATACACATACACATACACACATACACATATACATATATACATATACATACACACACACACACACACACACACACACACACACACACACATATATATATATATATATATATATATATATATATATATGAGAGAGAGAGAGAGAGGCTGCTATGCCATTAGGCATGTTAGCCGTGACAACGTCTAGTCTGGCTAGCCGTTACAAGCTAGCTGAACAGGAAAAAGGGAAAACATCAAACAAATAGAAGAGAAAATATTCTCTAAACCCTTATCCTGTATCATATTTAACTCGATGACAATTGGTAGATTCAAGATATCCACAGTATGTTAGAAGGTCATATGATACAAGGCTGTTACTCTTGCTTCTTAATCTTTTTCAATGCTTTACAGGTTCCAGAAAAAACTCTCTGAAATTGTGGCATGGGAAAACTCAAAAAAAGCAGCCCTGGAAGCCGAACTGAAGAAAATTGAGGTATGCATTATTCTGCAAGTTTATCCCTCTGTATGCGTGTGTGTGTGTGTGTGTGTGTGTGAGAGAGAGAGAGAGAGAGAGCCAACGATTCACTTAAACGAGCTATCTTGCTAGCTACAAGTTTCGTTAATCATATTGCAATTTGAATATGTTTTTCCTGTTTGCTGTGCCATGGTCTTTTAGCCTCCTAAAGGATATGTTTATGTGCTAATCCGATAATCCAGTAAATTAGTTAGGTGAAATTTAGTACCTCCGCTGTAAGTTCTTTTGGTTGTTCATCACTGTCAACAGAAAAACAGTTGGTGAACTCTGTTGTAGAAGACATTAAACACTTCTTTACAATGTACAGGAGGACTTTGACAAGAAGAAAGCTGCATACGTCGAGAAAACAAAAAACAAGGTTGCTCTCATCCACAAGTCTGCAGAGGAGAAGCGAGCAATGGTTGAAGCAAAGCGCGGCGAAGAGCTTCTCATAGCAGAGGAGAAGGCTGCAAAGTACCGAGCGTCAGGCCTGGTACCAAAGAAGCTGTTCGGCTGCCTGGGGAGCTAAGGGATTGAACTCGTGCCCAATGAGATCTCTCTGTGCTTTTTCATGTGGGTTGTATTCTCTCTAATGGCTACTTGGGCATGTTGATCTTTGTGTTGTGTGTACATAGTGTTGTATCTTTGTATGTGCAATGGTGTGGGAAATTCCTGGATACTGTTTATTGTTTGTCGCAATCGAAGACCAAGGTTGTTTGATAACAAAGAAGCTCTTTCTTTTATTTCAATTATATCTGTGTTATGGATCATTTCGACTAGCAATATTTTGGATTTCTTAAACCGTAAAGTTCTTCCGTGTTGAGTATAGAGTTTTCCTCAACATTCTATTGACATTTCAAGTATCAATCTGTAGAGCAGAGATTAACAGTTTTTTGCAGCACAGGGAAGTAGCTCACTACAAAAAGGTCAGGAGTTCAGCAACCGGTGGCGCATTTGAACCACTAGGAAAGAGATGATACTTGATGACAACTTCTCGATGTGACAAATGAATGTTACTTTTATTTTACAAGTTAACAAAATCTACAAACCTGTATAATAAGATTCGTATTGGTTCTTGGAATATCGGAACATTATCGGGTAAGCTAATGGAGGTGGTAGATACTATGATTCGGAGAAAGATTCATATTCTATGTTTACAAGAGACAAAATGGGTTGGAGAAAAAGCAAAGGAGATAGAGGATACAGGTTTTAAATTATGGTACTCAGGTAAAGAAAAGGCCCGAAACGGAGTTGGTATTATCATAAATAAAGATTTAAAGGAGAGTGTAGTAGACATACAACGATATGGTGACCGAATCATGACATTGAAATTAGTGTTAGGAGCAGAGGTTTTGAATATAGTTTGTGCTTACGCACCCCAAGTAGGACTAGAAGATAGTATAAAGACAGTTTTTTGGGAAGAGTTAGATAAGGTGTTTCAAAAGATTCCACAAAGGGAGATGATTTGTTTAGGAGGAGATTTAAATGGACATGTCGGTAAAGAGGCATTAGGATATCAAGGGATTCATGGAAACTTTGGTTATGGGGATATAAACGAGAAAGGTAGGGAGATTTTAAATTTTGCTATGTCATTTGATCTCTTTATAGTCAATACAATCTTCAAAAAACGAGATGAACATTTAATTACTTATAAGAGTGGCTTATCACACACACAAATTGATTACTTTATTTGTAGAAAAAAAGATAGAGCGTGTTGTAAAGATTGTAAGGTAATTCCAGGAAAAAGCTTAACCACCCAACATCGACTTTTAGTTATGGATTTACAAATAAAAAAATGGACAAAGAAGAAAAGAGTGCATCGAGCTATTCGGACTAAATGGTGGAGCCTCAAAAGCGAGAAAGAAGGTATATTTAAACAGAAAGTCCTTCAAGGAGATGTTTGAAATTATGTTGGCACACCCTCTGATATGTGGAACAATATGGCTATACATATTAGGAAAGTGGCAAAAGATGTGTTAGGGGTATCTAAGGGAGGTGTACCGGCACAAAAAGAAGCTTGGTGGTGGAGTGAAATAGTACAAAATAAAATCAAGGCAAAGAGGGCATGTTACAAATTACATTATGCTAAGAAAACTAGTGAAACTTTAGAAGCTTATAAGAAAGTAAAGAAGGAAGCAAAAAAGGCCGTTAGTGAAGCAAAAGCTAAGATTTGGGAGGACTTATATAAAAAACTCAACTCAAAAGAGGGTGAAAGAGATATTTTTAGGATAGCTAGGGCTAGAGATAAGAAAACTAAAGATCTTAATTATGTTAGATGCATAAAAGACGAGGATGAAAAAATTCTAGTGGCAAATGATGATATAAGAAATAGATGGAAAAACTATTTTTATAATCTTTTTAATGAAAATAAAGATGTTAGTATTAGTTTAGGAGATTTAGCCAAGTCAGAAAAGTATATAAACCACAATTTCTACCGACGTATTCAAAAGAATGAAGTCAAAGAGGCTCTTAAACATATGAAGAGTGGTAAATCGGTAGGACCAGATAATATTCCTATAGAAGTTTGGAAAATAGTAGGAGAAATAGGAATCACTTGGCTCACAAGACTATTTACTGAAATATGGAAAAACCAAAAGATGCCCGAGGAATGGAGAGCAAGTACACTTATACCCGTATATAAGAACAAGGGAGACATTCAAAATTGTGCGAATTATCGAGGTATCAAGTTAATGAGTCATACTATGAAATTATGGGAAAGAATTATCGAACGTAGGTTAAGACAAGTATCAAGTACAACAGAGAACCAATTTGGATTTATGCCAGGTAGATCTACTATTGAAGCGATTCACCTTCTGAGACGTCTTATGGAACATTTTAGAGCAAAAAAGAAAGACCTTCACATGATATTTATTGATCTAGAAAAAGCTTATGATAGGTACCGAGGGAGGTTCTTTGGAGAACTTTGGAAAAAGAGGTATCCCATTGACATATATTAACCTTATAAGAGACATGTATGATGGTGCAAAAACATGTGTGAGGACTCATGAAGGAACGACAGACTTCTTTGAAGTTAATATTGGGTTACATCAAGGATCAACTTTAAGTCCATACTTATTTATAATGGTGATTGATGAGTTAACAAAACATATTCAAGATGAAGTACCTTGGTGTATGTTATTTGCAGATGACATTGTATTAGTGGAGGAGTCTAAGGAAAAAGTTAATAGAAAATTGGAACTATGGAGAGAAACATTAGAAAACAAAGGCCTCCGACTTAGTAGAACAAAGACAGAATATATGGAATGTAAGTTTGATCATTTGGCTACTTCAGAGGACATAGAAATTAAAATTGGCACACATTGCATTCCCCAAAAGGAAAGTTTTAAATACCTAGGGTCAATTTTTCAAAGTGATGGAAGAATTGATGGAGATGTTACACATAGAATTAATGCTGGTTGGTTAAAATGGAGAGGAGTATCAGGTATTCTTTGTGATAAGAAGATACCATTAAAATTAAAAGGTAAATATTATAGAGCAGCAGTTAGGCCTGCCATGTTTTATGGTTCTGAGTGTTGGGCAGTTAATCATCAACATGTACAAAAGATGTCTGTGACAGAAATGAAGATGTTGAGATGGATGAGTGGTCATACAAGAAAAGACCGTATACATAATGAGGTTATTAGAAACAAATTAGGAGTGGCACCAATAGAGGATAAAATGAGAGAACATCGTTTAAGATGGTTTGGACATATAGAAAGAAGATCAAAAGAAGAACCTGTAAGAAGGTTAGAAAAACTAAATTTGGAAAGTATTAAAAGAGGTAGAGGACGACCACAAAAGTGTTGGAAAGAAACAATAAAGAATGATCTAGCTTATTGGGAGTTAACTGCTAACATGGCACACGATAGAGATCTGTGGAAACATAGAATCCATGTAGCCGACCCCGTCTAGTATGGGAAAAGGCTTAGTTGTTGTTGTTTGTTGTTGTTGGTTCGAATGTTTTTCTCCTCTGAAAAACTTCGTTTTCAAGGCTCGTCTTGCTTTCACAATTATTTCAGTTTGCCTAATGTTAAATTACTCTCTCTGAAAAAGAACTTCGTTTTCAAGACCCGTCTTACTTTCACAATTATTTCGGTATGCCTATATGTATATATATATATATATATATATATATAGAGAGAGAGAGAGAGAGAGAGAGAGAGAGAGAGAGAAAATCCGTGCTCAATCTTAAAACACGTCAATCTCAGTCGAATCCTTGGACCGTCCGATCAAATAGATCGAGGCTGTTCTAAAACCTATATAACCCCTTGTGAAAATCCATTCAGATCTCGTCCGTCGTTGGACTCTCTTTCTCCCCGCAGCTCTCGTTTCTTGTTGGACTTTCTTTCTCCCTAGCCTCCTCCAACTCTCGTCTTTCGTCGGACTCTCTCTCCCTCCCCTCCTCCCCATCGATTAGACTCTCTCTCTACCCATATACCTCCTCCGTCCGTGGTGCAACCTTTCTTTTCCCTCCCTCAACTCTAGTCTCCCTCTGACTTTAGTATTCTGGTTTGGGTTTCTTTTACTCCGTGTTTGATATTAACCTTAATATCTTTCTCTCACGGCTCTAATCATGCGTTCTGATGTTAGCTTTAATCTCTTTCTCTCACAGTTCTAATTGTTCTGTTGTGCTGTTGCTTGCTAGGCGTCTCCATCTGAAAGAAAATCGAGACCTTCAAGTATACATAGTTTGGTATTTTGTTTCGAAACACCCAAATCAAAACGTAGTTTGGTATTCTGGTTCATAATCTTGGTGTTGACTTGTGGTTTCCTTTATTTTTTAATGGTATATCAATGATATGGTGGTTTTCTTTCAGCCACATATGAATGAACGATCTTTTCATTTTATTTTAGTGACGCGAATGAATGATCTTGTGGTTTTTCTTTCACCATTTCCTTCTGTACATGTTTTCTCTTAGTGATTTCTTAGTGACGTATGAATGATCTTGTTGGAGCATGCTATTTCTCTTAGATACTGGCAACTATGTTCTTCATTTTTTCCTCTCTTTTTTTAATAAAATGATGTCATGACACTACTATCAATTTGTTAGCAACCATATTGTAAATATGATTGCTATTTGAGTAATAAAACCATTTCGGCCTACACTAGTTCTATTCTATCCCATCATAGTTCATGTATGGTGCATAAGCCTTTATTGTAAATATTGTTGTTTTTTCCATTTTGTAATTTCAGCGGGTTAGTGGAGAAACTTCCTTTGAACATGAATAGAAGTAAAGGTTCATCAAGCAAGAATGTTGCTGGAAGGTTAGACATGAATGTGAAAGTGGCCTTTTTGATGGATGATAATGGTTGTCCAAGAGACTTGAATGCAGATAAGGATGAAGAAGTAATGGCATTAGTTGATAGTGATCTTCCTATCGAGTTAAATAGTGATAAGAATGACAAAGCAAGGGAAGTAGATGAAGGTCATAACCACAATGCTAATATTGACGATGATAAAAAAGATAAGCTAAGAAAGTTTATTCTAAATATGTCTTTAGAGTTTATATCCTTTATTATTATGGAGTTTGAAATATAAGATACTTTTATAATTCGTGTACTAGGCTAGGGGGTTTAGTATATTAAAACATAACCATAGAAAAGCTATAGGACAGATAGGTTAGGCAATATTTATATGCAACAAGGAAGAAAGAAGCAAAAGGTGATTAAGAGATGTGGTTGCTTGGCAAGAATAATAGTTGTTTCGTGTTCAAAGAAAAAAAAAAGGGTTATTACTGAACTTGATGCCGTCTATCATCACCTCTTACATTTACCTTCAAAGTTTAATATGCATAGATCAATAAAATGACTCACGCCTCTAAATAAGTAGATGATGGTGGTTACTTTTTTTTATGGTTAGACTAAAGGCATCTGATATGATCAAGCTTGTGGCATCTGATGATGTCATTCAATCTAGCTATCTACGAAAAGCAAGAAAGAGTTACACTGGACTTAATTATTTTGAAAAGAAAAATCTAGAAGGTGCAAACATTTATTATGCCATTCAAATTGGTGAAGATGAGAAAATATGTAATTATTTTTAGGTGGATGGTAAAGCTCTTGAGGACTACTACTATTTTGGGGATGTGATTTTATTTAATATAATATAATGTACAAGAATCAATATGAAATGCCATTTGCTCCTTCTACCAGTATCAATCATCACAACCAATAAATTATAATTGTATGTGCATTACTATGGCCTTGTACTGTGTAAAATTTATTTATTGAAGGACCGAATGTTCTTGTTCTTAACTTATTATAGATTCTTCGCTTATTCTTATGGAGTCATGAACCTTTATATTTTTTTATCTTGAATACTTTTAGGATGTTGTAAACTATACCAAATATGCCAACTCCCCATCATATGCTCAATTCCCTGTTGTGAATGTCCCCATCTTTAGAGAAGCAACCTACGAGCATATAATTCTCACGACAATCTCTTATGGCATACAAATATATGCCATCGACGGTCAAAACAACTAGCTACATTAATCTTCAATTATCCATGCCTTGGTGGTATCCACCAGTTAACATTTCTCTATATGCTCACTAATGGATGTGTGGAAAGGATGTGAAGCACTTGTTTCCTCTTTGATGTCAATCATTATGCAATTTATTTGGTAATGTTTAAGAATCGCTTCTTTATATTAAATAGTCATTAACCTGCAAAGTTTTTCATATATAGGTTTGGAAAAGCTAATAGCCATGCCTTGTAGACAAAATGATCTCATGATTTTACTAAGCACCATACTCGAGAACAAGAAGTAAGAAAGAGATTCACTGAAATTTTGGAGTAATGCATAACCAAATTCGTTCATCGAGTACATTAAAGGGGAATTGCAAGTTGCAAACTGCACTTAATGATAGTTGTGTAACTGAAATAATGCAGTGATGCATAACCAAATCCATTGCATAACTGAAATTTTGGATTTGTATTGGTAGAACCACCTTTGATTTCAGAGTCATTCCATGATGATAAGAGATTGAGTGATAATAAGTCCTCTCGTCAAAGACCTTGACCACTCTGAAATTGATGGGAAGCCTCGACACTGATAATCACTGCATTTCATAATTAAATTGACCCATAGATTAGGAAATAAAAAAAATATGGTCTCTAAGAAATTGCTAGCTAACCTCTGAAACATAAACGATAGTAAACAACCGACAGTGAACAACTTAATGGATCTCTGCTATCTGCTAATTAACATCGAGAGAATGGGTGATACTAGTGAGCTATAGAAATGCCGGGAGTCGTGGTGCAAGTAAAGAAAATCAAGGGAATTGTCGTGAAAAAATCATTTTCACCCTATTGAGTCATGTGCTGCAATTTCAATAATGCTATCCTTAAAGTTCTGCTTCTCAGGAATTGTGATGCATGACGCTTCTTTGGTTTTTGTCAGTTCTATCTCCAACTCACAACACCTAGGACTTGTATGGTTTGATGCAGTGACAATATCTTCATCAATATGATTCATTGGTCGTTTTTCTAGTCCTTTGCCCAAATGATACGCTTGCAAGTTTGAAGGACAACATAAAGGGAGGAGAGTCACATTAATATAAATCCTACAATGTATATACTATACGAATAGTAACATAATATATTGGTACTCAAAGTTATTACTACACTGGAAAAAGTGATTGTCAATTGTCCGATGGCAATTGGATATCTTAACTATCATAAAACTACCACATATTACACAAACATAGCAACCAAATTAGCTACTTTGTTAGTTTACACAACATTCTTCAACAAATCATGTATAAATTGCTTTGTTACTTATGTCAGTGTACTATAAACCCTCTTCAAGAAACTGTGCAAAAATATATAATAAACAGAATCGTGGTATCTCAAAACTTGAATTTGATACTCGTTTCATGATTTATATAATCCTGGAAGTCATCCCATGAATACATAATATGTTTTTCTCCCAATACTCTGACAATGGTAATACCATAATCGAAGCTTAGTTTAACTTCCAAATAAAAGAAAATTAAACATCAAATTAAAAAGTGAAAATGTTTTTGCTGAGAGTGCCATGATACATAACAAAATAGACATGGTTGAAATGCAACTATAAGAAACCTTGCATGTGTTTGTATTCGAGAAAAGATTATTCTTATATCAGACACCACACTCAGTAATTTACGTGCCTCGTTCATTCCTTTTTGTAGTTTCCTATTAACTACCATGCAATGACATGTTGCTAAAAAAATCGTCAACAATGTCATGGCACTATTTCATTACAAAAGAAGAGGGGGGAAATGAAGTAGGAAACTTTCAGTATCTAAGAGAAAAAGCATGCGCCAATGAGAGTAGAACAAATTCAAAGAAAATAAAGTCAACCATAAAAGAAAACCATAAGAGTATTCATTCGATCGTATATCGCTAAAAGAAAACTATATGATTATTCATCCATCACAATGGCGAAAGAAAAGCCACAAGATCATTCATTCATGTTGTTGGAAGAAAATCACAATATTATTAAAATCTGAAGGAAACGTCAAACCAACACCAAGATTATGAATCAAATCAGAATACTAGACTACATTTTTATTTGAACTTTTTGAAATAAAATATCAAACTATATAGATTTGGGGTTTTGATTTCCTTACAACAGAGAATGATTAGAGCCATGAAAGAGAGAGATTAGGGCTAATGTCGTAGCACACGTATAGAGTTGTATGAGAGAGACTAGGGTTTATATCGAGCACGGAGTAAAGAAACCTAAGTCAACCCGGAGTAAAGGAAACCAAAACCAGAACCGTAGGGAGAGACTAGAATTGAGGGGGAGAGAGAAAGCACGATGGAGGGGTGTATGGGTAGAAAAGAGAGACAGTCTGGCAAGAGACGAGAGCTCCGAGGTTTGGGGAGAGAGAATTTCATCAGAGACGTATGATGGTTTCAAAAAGGGCTCATATAGGTTAAGATGAACGGCTTGGATCAATTTGATCAGACGATCGATGAGTTTGAGTAAGATTGATCGTGTTTTAAGATTGAGCACAGACTATTCCCTCTCTCTCTAATGCTTGCTACATGCTCGTGCAATGTTCTTTTCCATCCGATTTGAGTTAAGATCAAATGAACACAGAAGATCTTAATCAAATTCTAGATTTGCAAGAGTAGAGAGACGACGAGAGTAGTTGGAAAGGAATGGAGTAGGAGAAAAGAAGAGGAGAAGAGAGCATAAAGAGAAGAGTAGGAAGAGAAAAATAGACTTGAAGAAAAAAATCAGTGATGAAAAACACGAGTACGGGTGAGAAGGGTGGTGGACCAAAATTTGGAGCGAGGTGTACTTTATTTCACGTCTACAAAATATTTGTATTTTCTTATATATAATGGTTGACTCGAGAACTTTTAAATTTTAGGTGAAGCGCACCCTATAAAGTGCGCTTGTCATTGGGTGAGAACACTTCTTTCTATAATGACAAATTAGGAGAGAGTCCCAATTTAAAAAACTAAAACAAGAGACCAACTAAATATTGGAACTCGTGTTTTGTCACCGTGCGAGACCGGTGTTAGCATCCCATGCTAACTAACCTTTCATCCAAACATGAAACCGAAAACGACACAAAAGTAAGATTTTCAACGATCAAGGGGAAGCATAAACTTGCATATCTCTTCAAGTACGAACTCGATGAACACAAGATACCAAACCTCAAAAGTGGTTCCTTTATTGATCAATGGCCAAAATGTACAAAATGAAGGGAGGAGTTTGTGCGATAAATCTCATGACACCGCCTAGTGGTCACACCCGTGTATTGTCAAGCTCTACCATCTAAGAATAGCGAGACGAAGAACGACCATCTAGGGAGTCATGGACTCTACCTAGCACCTCTCTCTCTCCCAAACAATAATGTCTGACCAACCAACCTAATCAAAGACTACACGGTTCCTTATTCAGAGAGAAAACCTGTTACATGGTTCTTAGTATGGAGCGGATCCAACCTGACTCCGTATAAGCATCCTACACCAAACAAACCAAGAACTAGACTTCTGAATGGATTGAACATTATCCAACTCAATCCAATCAAAAGACCTAACTCATGTGCATCCATGTGAGACCTCAAGGTCACTTGCAACCCATTCAATAAACCTAAAGTAGACCAAATGCTATGTAATCAAGAAACCTCCCCAACTCTAGGGTCGTCTCTGGTGTGTGTCAATGGGATGCCGGTCTCAACACTATAACATGTTTAGTTTGAGTGACATGATCAACTCTCCACCATTGGTGATCGATTTCAAAATTCTCCATTTAATTTATTGAAACTTCTCAATTGAATGATCATTGATAGATTCCACTAAATACATTCAAATGGCACAATAACGATTGTGGTTGGAAAATATCAGCACCCATTCAGAACTCGAATGACACCTTAAATGGTGGTTGATTGGTGTAGACATCAAAACAAATCGAGAACTCTTTATGGATGGCTTGGAGCCACAAAATTGTGTTCAATGCTTTGAATTTTCCATCGAATGGGTGGTCACAACACTTTCTAAAACTCTTCAGTGTCATCTATCTTTAAGTTAAAACATATGAGAGAGAAAAATATAATTCAGTCCTGAAAGATTTCACAAGACATCTAATTTTCAGATGAACAACATTTGTAACTAGCAAAAGAAAAGTTAGAGTATCACCTAGACAAAGATCAAGGAGCTAACTTTAAGTGTCATAGTTTTATGTTGGAGAGCATCAGATGCCTTGGATAATCTTCTGTTCGAGGTCGCTTGGACTCGATCCCTTCTTCTAGTTGAGGCTTACTTTGAGATCAATGAGACATGCATGGCTACTCATAAGGATATGATGGCTAACAATATGTCCTATTCTCTAAGTTCCTACTGAGTGGATTCGCTAGCTCAGGCATGGCAGTTCCCACAGCGAGGAACCAACTCGAATCAAAACTGGTGAAATCCTAATCAGAACTAGAGATCACCTGGTTTGGTTCCAGTCCGTTGCTACCTTCCATGGAACCGGACCAGTTTTCAATTTTTTAATTCCAAATTTGTTTATAGTTGTTTCCAATTCTGGAAGGTTTGGAACTCAAACTGGAATCACCTTGGTCTCATTTTGGTTTTGGTTCCTAGTTCTAGGGAAACTGGAAGCATTGGTTCCGGAGCCATGTCCCAACTTTGTGTAGAGTGATTAGTTTTTTTTACTTCATTTCTTCTTAGTTGCTGCAATGGTAGGTATCTTCACCTATTACCTTCTAAGATCAAGTAAATAAGAACTGTGAACGGAGGTTTTATGAGGAAAGGCGAGACGATTGCAAGCTTAACCAATACCGATATGAAACCAGCATAAAATATTGTTTTCCCATAGATCCTTTTGAACCAAATCAATATTGACCTTGTTGGTTGAGTATATAATATCGTGTTAATGGACCCCCAACTTAATCCCAGCTTGATCTCCAACTTTTTCAAGTTTGATCTATGAGGATACTATATTCTTATAGAGTCAATCAAGCGTAGCTTTTGTCTTCAATATGAATTCTTCATCACTGAGATACAAGTCAAACAGACTAACCTTGTCAAAAAACCTGGCAAAGATACTTGAAAAAATCAGCATGCTTGGTTGATGCTTAAAGGCTAAAACCAACATTACCAGAAGATGAATATTTCCATAATTAAATCGATATTCATGAAATTTGATAAATATTGTATAAAAGAAGCCTATGTATTAATAAAGAAGGAAATGAAAAGAAAAGCAATCAAATAATTAAGCAAAACAAAGCAGGCGATTGTTTAGTTTGTAAATGCAAAGGCACAAATGATAAAAAATCCTCCTAGTGGATCAGTGAAGAGATTGTTTCTACGCTTTTCAAAGAATCAAACACTCTACAAATGTCTTGAATACACTCGTCAACCTTACTATGACCGCTTTTATAAGAATCTAATAACCCCACAATAAAAATGAATAAATTCATTCATTGGTATGAAACCCCCTCTCGAATGGTATGCAAAAAAAAGATAACTGCTTTCATCTATACTAAACATGGTGAGACGATAATACTAAAGAAGTCTTAAACCTTATTCGAGAGGACCTAATGGTAATGTTTGCTATTTAGTATAATTACAATTACACCATAAAGGGTTTAGTGTCTTACTTATATATTTAACCTTTTTTTTTTTAAAGTTCACCTCGAATATTCAAAAACTCATGAACTTATTATAGCTCACTTGTTGGAAAAAAGTTGTAAGAAGACCCTTCAAAAAGTTGTAAGAAGTCCCTCCAAAAAGCTTTGAACAACTATCGAAATGAAGTCAGCAGAAAGTGTTATAAGCCTTACTTCGATGCAAATCAACTTCTCCCTCAAGAGAGTCTTGTAATTGATATTCCAACAACCACTTGGTAGAGACATTGCCAGTTGTGGTCAAGTGAAAAGAAAGTATGGGAGACAAAAAAAACAAAGAGAATCATGCAAGAATGATACAAAGCATAGAGAGGATCCATGTCTTTTATTAGCCATTAGTTTACTATGGTATGTATGACTTTGTTTACTATTTGATTAGTTCATACTAATTTCAATATTCTATCTTATTAGGCATTTTATCATAAGAGAGATCATATACAGAAGATGACCCACCAATCATACCATTTGATGCGGACATGAACTATTATAAGGATAATGAAATTGACCAATTTTTTAATGAGACAAATAGTAGAATATGTGTAAGATTATATCAAATTATCTTATATTGGTATTTTATTGTATTATTTATTATATACATGCATCATAATATATTATTTCACATATTATTAGTTTGAGGTACATCATTAATATACGATAAGTTTTAGAAAGACTACGGACCACGTAGGGGGAAGCACCATAGAAGTTGTAAGAGAGAATGAAATTTGGAGCACCCAATAAGACAATGAGAGAGAGTATAAACCATATTGGAGATCAACTTACCCCAACTTTATCAATATAAAAATAACATAATTAGAGGGCACCTTTGGGGATCTTTATGAATCATTTATTACTCTATAATAAAGAATGGATGCTAAAGTAAATTTTGTATACTATAATGAAAATATATATGTATGTACATATCTTGCTTTTGATTATAACTTAAAATATAACATACTAAATCATAACAAATTTATTTTTTAGATCATCGAGATACACCAGGTAGTGCATGACTTAACAGGATCTTCCAATTCTGTACAATAATGATCATTGAAGGTAATTATTTATGCTTGTATTGATCCTTTAGTATTCCACATGTTTGAAATTCTATGGAATCATAATATATATATATATATATATGACATTTGAGACAATGTTCCATATGAGAAGAGTTGTTTTGTTATATTGCTTCTTTTACTAGTGATTATTTTGAAAATGTCGCTTCATATAGATTTTTTATTATTGAATTCTAGGATTGATAGAGAATACAAGAAATTATAACTTTTTGTTATATATTACTTTGATAATGGTGGTCATCTATATTTCTCAACACTTATTATAGTTTAGTGTGTTATTAGAGGAATCACGTAATATAATAAATGTTAGAGATGTTCATCCACAACCTCTTAAATACTAGAATTTTCTTTAAGATAAACATTGGACATTGATATGACATTTTCATACTCATTTCATATTGGTATAGCTATTTGATTATGTTGGACTTGATATATTTCATATGGCTAACTATAAATCTTTACAAAAGTTTATTACATTACTTATTTGCATGATGCTTTTATTTGGGTATATATTAATTTATATGATAAATTGTTTTATGATTATTTTATATTGTATATCAGGTCTATAAAGTGATGAAATCATATTCCCAACAAAAAAAATCTTTGATAGATTAAAACTGTTGGAGTATAAGCGAAAGCATATTTCTAGTGGTTTGATAGTGTGGCGGTTTAACTCCCTCGATATTTCAATGATTCGACCCGCCACAAATGTGTTACGTAAATTTTTCAGGGTCCAACCCTTGCAAAAGCACTTTTTTGGACAATTTTCAAAAAACTAATTCTGACATTTCTTGTTTTCAAAGTTTTTTTCGCAGTACCAGAAATTTATTTTCAATAGGTTTTTCAAATATTTTTGGCAGTTTAAGTTTTTTTTTAAATGGCTTTTTCAGGAAGCAAGAGGTGATTGAATATATATATATATATAATACAACCTCAACCCCACCCCTCCATCTCCCCAAACCACAAACTCAACAAATGCCTAGGCCAACTTTGGGCCACAGAAGATTCCAACTCTCACAAACAACGAACAACAAACAATACAAATAAAATACATAACAACCAAAAACAAAAATACACAACCCAAAACACACAAAACCCCAACTCTCCAAAACCAGAGACCGCAACACAACAACCCGATCTTATTTCTACTAGTTCTAAAGTATCCTCAATTCCGCAACACAACAACCCAAACTTGCTTTTACTGCTTCTAAAGTATCCTCTACTCCCCTATTCTCCTACTTCAAATCATTAACAACCCTAACAAACTCCCATACTCCACAACTCAAACATCAAACCACCCGACCCAAACCAAAATTCAAATGTACTAAAAGCGCACACACACACACACACACACACACACACACACACACACACACACACACACACATATATATATATATATATATATATATATATATATATATATATATATATATACAACATACCCAAAACCACAAACTCAACAAATTCCTCGTCCAAGGGGGCATAAAATTCCAACAACCAAAAAATAAAATACCCAACAACCAAAACACAAAACCCCAACTCCTTAAAACCAAACACCAAAACATAACTCCCCAACTCCAAAACGGGACACCACAACAGAACAACACAGGTTCTAAAGTATCCCCAATGCAGGAACCCAACTCAACAACCTGACCATGATTCTACCGGTTCTAGACTCCCCAACCCAAAATTCAGATGAACTACCCGACGAGGTGGATAGGATGGTATTGGCATCGACTCCTTGTTCATTGGGAGTTGGGTAGTTCATTTTCATTTTGGGTTGGGTCCGGTGGTTTGAGGTTTGGGTTAGAGAGTAGGAGAATTGGGGAGTTTAGAACCAATAAAACCATGATCGGGTTGTTGTGGTGTTGGGTTAGTGGGTTGGGGATACTTTAGAACCTAGGTTGTATTGCGTTGTCCGTTTTTAGAGTTGGAGAGTTGGTGTTGTGGTGTCCAGTTTTGGGCAGTTGGGGCTTTGTGTGTTTTTTCGTTATTTTTGCGGGTTTGAATCTAATGGCAATTTGTTGTTTTGGGTGTTATATATATATATATATATTCCTGAAGACAATTGCAAAAAAAAGTTCAAGTAAATTCGAAAATGTGCTGTTGAACTTCAAGTTATCGATTGTTTCTCATCATCGAAGAACGAGACGGATCCACATCTACACAGGGTACACCCTGTACGGGATACAGCTAATGAAAGCCTTTTATTGCGATGGCGCCTCAAATGTTAACGGCTATTGTGTTATGTATATACATACATTCAAACATATTTGAGCTCCAACAAGCTTTGGCCATCCTCTTTGGTGGTAGATATCAACACAGTTGTGTATTTATTCGTGTGAGAGAGAGAGAAGAGGCGGTGGTAATCCCAACATGTGACGTTGGATTGCTTCTTTTTAGGTAGATGTGAACATATGAAAATGTGGGGTCCTTAGGGTTGGTGGTTCTGATGGTAAACTCATTATAAGTCCTCACATGGCCACGTACCTATGATTGTCTTTTTGTGCTTGGCAAAAGAAAAAAAAGGACGAAGTATGTAAGGTGAATTATCACTTGTTTTTGCTTATCTTCACCAACCTTTACATATAGATATATATATAGAGAGAGTGATTTGGTGTACCATGCATGTGTACAACAAATCTGTGAGGAAATAAAAAATACAAATATATTTTTTGCTTTTCAAATTCATACTATACCTTTCCAAATTCAAAAAATAAACTTTTGTTCTTTTATTTTAACTACTCAATCTCTTTTATATGGTGCACCAAATTTAGGTTCCGTATATGTATAATTCTCACATGTTATCATAAGCATGTTGATTTTGGGTCTTTGGCCAGTTTCTATACATAATTGGGGGTCTGATGAAACAAACAATCTCCACTCCAATTTGGCCATGTATTTTCCATGTTTTCAGTTTTTCTCCATTTGGATTTGATTCAATTGATTCTCAGAAACTTTTTGCCGAAAGGAATTTTTTTTCACAGCATTCGCCGGGAAGCGAAAATGGATAGAGGTCCAATCCATTTTTCTCTGCTGTTCTCTTTTGACCAAGACAGCTATCAAGTACGAGGGCACAACAATGTCCATGAAAGAAGACTCTCCCACCAACTACTGAGAATGAGAGGCACAGGTTGAAGAGAGTAGTGAAACGCTCATCTCTGCAGATCACCTTATCAACTTGATCTGTCCCTTCAATTCAATCTCACTGCGCACGCGCTTACTGCCCATCAAACCCTAGTCAAAGATGTACATCCTCTCCTTCGGAAAATGACAGAAAGATGGTCCTGCAATTCTTGACTAAATTAAAGCTACCTGTTTGACATTGATTTAGGTGACAAAAAGTTGGAGGTTCTTTAACGATATGTTCACCTACCTACTCTTAGTAAGCAAAGATGCTCCAGCTTTGCGTGAGTCCGTAGTTAAATAAATAACAATGGTTTCCACCTAATCACATCAGTATTTTTTTCACATCGATGGGATGAACAAGCACTGATGCAATTCTCATATAGAATGGTTCTTTGCTGTACTCAAAAAGAAAAAACAGACAAACTGATCAGAGCGTTGGCTCACCCGGCAGGGGATGGACTCGCAAGATGTTCATGAATTCGATATTTGATGGATTTCCTCCAGTTGGCTAATGCTTTCTTGTGAATAATGCAACGTTTACTTTGTAAATGCTGCTGTTAATTGATATTTGATGGATTTCTCATTCTAGCTACAAACCTAGCAAACAAGGAGGGAGGGTTACATGGATTCTGTGATACCATAGAGCTCGATCTTGTGCCATAATCTAGTTGCTGTAAAATACAGACTCAAGCACCTTCGTTGCAGTTAACCACGAGTCACCATCAAATCATTGTCTCGGTGTTTTTAGATCATTATACTGACTGTTTAGACCATTGTAAGAACATCACATCTTGGTTCGATAATCTCAAACCATTTTAAACGCTTTCTAACTATTACCAACCCATGGTTATATTACTGCATCATTTCCCACTTATCATTTATCTGCATTAGACAACAAGTACTTCATTGCAAATCAAAAATCTCTTAGGCTCCTGCTCTCCGATTGAATGTAGCATGGAAAGATAGGTTTGGTGGTGCAGGACCCATGGTCTCTCTCTCTCTCTCTCTTGTGCTTTGTGGGTCCCACCAATAGGGCATATTGGAGTTGCTTCCAATATGGACAAGTTCTGAAAAGAAAGGTTGGAAAGAACAGCTAATAAAGTGAGGCCCCGCTGGTTCTAATATTTTGGTGCCAAGGTTGAACGAACGGCTTTGATTTTTTTGTTTATCTCCTATTGAGTTTTAGCCTTTTGGGTAGGCGTTCTTTTGGTCTTTGATTTTTTCTCTGTTTTGATATTTTGGCATTTTGGGTACGCGTCCTTTTTAAAGCAGAGGGATTGGTCGGGACCTCCCATCATTTTGTGAATCATTGCCTCCTCTAGTCCTCTCTCTCTCTCTCTCTCTCTGCTTGTGTGTGAGAAAGCAGGGAGCACCAACCGAAGGAGTGATGGCCGAGACCGTGAGCGGTGCACAAAATGGCATCAATGCCATCGTCCCCGGATGGTTTTCTGAGATGAGCCCCATGTGGCCAGGTGGGTCTCTCTCTTTCATATGCAGACGAACAGATGTTTCTTGTGGTGATATGTTTATTATGAAGCCCTCTCTTGAAGTGATCTTCTCTGGTTATCCACAACTTTTCTTTCTGTTGGCTATAAAGATGATGCAGTGTGTTGTTTTTCACTAAGCCTTCTACTTGGTTTTCCTATTCTTGGCGCAATGCAAGTGTTTTCCTCTCTGTTGATGTTAGCTTTAAGTAGACGATCCTATTGTGAGCTTACCCTCTTCTTTCCTTTTTTTACGTACTTTGGGTATTTCGAAGGAAATCACGAGTAGAAGTTCGTTTTGGTGATGGTGGATCGAAGCATGCGTCAGGACACCCACTGTTCTTAACACCGATGAACGTTATTCTATTCGTACTTGATGTTTGTTCTCTAACGTTTTCTGGCATGTGCTAATTTTAATGAGAATCACAAGATAGCGGTATAGATGTAAGATTGTCTATGTAAGATAGTTGAAAGCAATCGGAACTTGGCTGCTTTCTGAATTCTGCATGTTTACTGGGTAAATAGGCTGCCTCGTTCTCTTGAAGTTGGCTAGGCATTGACCATATTATTAATTAGGATATGGAACTTATGTTGCTGCCTCACCGTAAAGCAAAAAGCTTTGCCAATAAAACTATAATGACCACCAAGTCGCCTTTTGTGAAGTTTTGACCATTCCTGGGAATGGCTTTGCTTAGCATAAGAATGTGAGAATGGTAAACTGTTCTTTATTGGGGAGAATTTTAGTTAGGATCGGACCATCAGCGGTATCCGTGATGGCAAAAATTTGTGTTGCCATTACGTTAGTTGAAATTAGAAGTCTTTAGAACTATAAAAAGATAAGAAAAACATTCAATTGTGTATCAGAAAATGATAGAAGTTATGTTGCGCTCTGTTTTGTCAACGTCAAGTATTAAATTTATATTGGGAAAACAAGTTTTGGTACCTGGAGGTAGAGCCTTTGAAAGCCTTTCTGTACATCTGCACTTTTACTACGAAAACAAGTTTTGATACCTAGAAGTTATGTAACAAAATTGACCATTACCGTCCTGTTTCTTTAGTTGGAAACATTAGGAGGATTGTACATCTGCACTTTTACTACGATATTAGTCACATTATATGCAATAGTGCATCAGCTCTATGTGCTTTCTGTAGATTCTCAAAGTTTTTGTCCGTTAACTTACAGTCAATAGGATTTCAATTTGATATTTGTTGACATCTCATGAATATGCTTCCCAGAACATGCTTGAAAAAGCAGTTCCTTGGCTTATACGGAAGAAGTGCTTGTACTCAAGCAACTTAGATATGTGGCCAGTGAAACAGAAACATGATTTTGTTGCTGGAAAACAAAACTAATGCATGTGTATCGCCAAAAGTTATTGTACTTCATGACTTGACATGACTGTGAAGCAAACTCCATGGGCTACGCAAGTCAACTCAAGTTCGTGGTGTTTCATCTTCATCTGAACCTTCAGTTATTTATGACCAAAGAATTCTCTGTAACAATCAGGGTTGTTAGCACACTACTACCGAAATTCTATAGATATTGACCCTGATGAACTTGGTTATGTTTAATCAATCAAAAGCTATGTAATTTAGACATTTCTACTAGGGTGCCATACCCATGTCCGACACATTTGACACTTGATACCCATACTTCCTCCTTGTCTGACTTATCATTGCTTAGTTTCACCTTTTCTTTGGGTGTTATATCACTAATATACTTCTTGAATATTAACTGGTTGTTATTTCATTAGTGAGTTAACTTATCAAACAGTTGTTTGGATTGATTTACATATTACTACTTTTTGATTTGTTTAATAATCACCAATAGTTTTACAATATCTTATCAAGTATATACTTATGTATAGCTGTGTCCCCACATTCACGATTTTTGAAAATTACCCTGTCCTACACCTGCACCCATGTGAGATAAATGAAAAGCTACTACTGCTCCTTGTGATCAAAATTTCCTTTACAAAATAATAAGCATACACATGGATGGCAAGGATCATGGAAAGTGGTAGTATGATATCCTAATATACAGCATCTTTTTTTTGTGTTAACTCTTTCTCTCTCTCCATCTATCTGTCTATCTATCTATACATATACATACATACATACGTATGTACATAAATATATATGTATGGATGTATTATATATACACAAGCATACAACAACAACAACTAAGCCTTTTCCCATATACACAAACATACATTATTCAAATTTTAATGACAAGTGAAAACATAAAAAAATATTTTCTACATAATTTTTCTTATGGAAAAGTGCATAAAGTAGTTTTAAGACTGTTTATAAAGTTAAATATATGAAAAGTTGGGCTTTCAAATACAAGAAAATTGTGAAACCAATAACTGTCATGAAAATATCACAATAGTATCTGATATAAATGACAATTTTAGTTGACAACAAGAAAGGAAAAGAGTCAGAGGTTCATTATGCAGAGAAGCCAAGCATGTGTGAGGTTATTAGAAATAAATTATGTGTGGCACCAATAGAGGATAAAATGAGAGAATAGTGTTTAAGGTAGTTTGGATATATAGAACGAAGATCAAAAGGAGAACCTGTGAGAAGGTATGAAAAACTAGATTTTGATAGTATTAAAAGACGTAGAGAATGACCACAAAAGTGTTGGAAAGAAACAATAAAGAATGATCTAGCTTATTGTGAGTTAACTGCTAACATGGCACAAGATAGGACTTTTTGGAAACAAAGAATCCATGTAGCAAACCCCGTCTAGTATGGGAAAAGGCTTAGTTGTTGTTGTACATGTTTGGCTTCTCTGCATGAGATCCACATAAGAGTTGCTAGAACTTCTACCAGGTTATGATGCTGCTAGTACCAAATGGGAAATGGGGGATTCCACCAGAATTTTTCATTTCCCACATTAAGGAGTGATACATGAAACCCTTATACCAGATCATTTCTCCCTTTTGGGTTCTACTGTTTCGTACTGATCCCTTCCACTGGCATCAAGATTCAAGATAAAGATTTTCTTTCCTGTTTTTCCTTTCTTGTTGAAAAAATGGTTATGATACAAGTTATCTACAGTATTTCAAGTTGACATGATATATTTATATTGCTTCCATGCAAGGTGAATCATTGATGTCTAGTTTATTCAAGTTATGCTTTTATCACATAATGATTGTTTTTAAGATTGGTGGAATACTTTGATACAACTTTTAGCACTTATCCTATGCTCTTGACTTGGATTTAATGTGGCAATCTACAGGAGAAGCACACTCTCTGAAGATTGAGGAAATCCTGTTCCAAGGAAAGTCTGAATACCAGGATGTTGTTGTGTTTAAGGTATCTGTGTTGCACAGCATCCTCTCCCTGTAAGTTATCGGTTTCTGATTTGCTTAATATTTGCATGGTTCTGAGCGATATTTTTTATGGAATTATTTTCTTCCAGTCAGCAACATATGGTAGGGTTCTTGTTTTGGACGGGGTAATTCAACTCACAGAAAGAGATGAATGTGCCTACCAGGAAATGATTACTCACCTTCCGCTTTGCTCCATTCCAAGTCCAAAGAAGGTATTCTCATTCTCTTGCCTATGGATAATATCATATTTGTAAAAAAGGCCTTGAATTCTGTTGCTTGTGACCAAGCCCCTGGGGCCGGGAATGACATTGGATGGAATTTGAAAATGATGTTTCGCTTGAGACAAAATTTCTTGGCCTAAGTGCAGATTTGCCCCACTAGATGGTCTCTTATCTAGTTATCCTAAGTTACTTGGTTGTTTATTTTATCTTCAATCATTTTTTGAATCAATAAACATTTCCTATAATATTTGAATTGTTGGAGACTTTCTGGTTCATAACTGAAGTGATCTTTCATAAGCACTGGCAAATGATTGAAGATTCCCTTTTTCCTTTTCTTTTTTCTTTTTATGGGAGGGCGGGAAGTGATTGGTGTATCATAGGATACCTTTTCTTCTTTATTTCTTCCTTCTATTTTCTTCTTTTTCCTCTTTTTCCTTTCTGTAACTTTCTGATCTGGTATTCAGGTGTTGGTCATTGGTGGAGGAGATGGTGGTGTTTTGAGGGAAGTGGCACGCCATACCTCCGTGGAACAAATCGATATTTGTGAAATTGATGCAATGGTTGTTGAAGTAAGTTAGCTTACTGAATACTTTTCAGTGCTAATGTTTTCTTTTCAGAATAAACATAATCCATTTCATTCAGTTTCATAGTACACTAAAATTTTAAACTCTGTGCTTCTCTTTTCCAGGTGTCTAAGAAATATTTCCCCAAGGTAGCTGTTGGATTTGAAGATCCTCGTGTTAATCTTCACATTGGTGATGGTATGTGCCTTTTCATTTAAAGTTTGCAAAAAGAATTTAAATGAACATTTTGACCTACACTTACGCATAATACAACAAAAAGAAAACCATTTCATAGTACACTAAACATAACCCATGCAGGTGGTTGTCGAGTTACAGCCCTTAGATTTTGGAGAAAAAAGAATCAAAATTTGCATTTAGTTATGTGTGCATGGGTTTACAGAATTTGGCATAAGAACACACACAGGTCAAGTTGCTTATGCATGTTGGCTCAGCGGACCTGTCAAATCATAGGCACAACTTCTGGTTTCATTTTCAACTTTTCTTTTTGGTGCTTTAGAAACCTTTAAGTGAAATGGATGATGAAATAGAACCAAGTCAGGCATTTTTTACAATAGTTAGTTGATGTGTTCTGACAGTTTGATATGTTTTGCTTATCATCACTGTTCCTCCTGCAGGAGTTGCTTTTCTGAATGCTGTACCGGAAGGCACTTATGATGCAGTTATAGTTGATTCTTCTGATCCGATAGGTATGCAGAAAAATATTAGTTCAATGTATAAAAGGCCAACCAGGGTTTGCAGATGATCTCAAGTTGATTCTTTGTGATTTAGCCTGGATCTTGCTTTGTCTAGATATAATTGTGTAATAAATTTATCTAGAGAAGATGGCCGTAAAATCAAACTCAACCGAATTTTAGTGAGCCCAATTTTGCTTTATGGTGTAGATTGAGCAACTAGAATTTCCATGTTGGTTTGGCTAGACTTTGGATATTGTAGCAGATTTTTCTTTCTTACTATGAACTATGAAGTGCTTCTTCGTTCTGTAGGTCCTGCTGAAGAACTTTTCAAGAAACCCTTCTTTGAATCTGTAGCTAGAGCTCTTCGCCCAGGAGGAGTGGTGTGCACGCAGGCAGAAAGTATTTGGTTGCACATGCACATAATTGAGGACATTGTTTCTAGCTGCCATCAGATATTTAAAGGCTCTGTCAACTATGCATGGACTACCGTGCCAACATATCCAAGGTAGCCTTTGTAGAGAATTTGTTACTTCGTCACACAATTAGTGTCTTATTGTGGTTTTGGGAAATTACATTTGATTGTGTTATCTGTAGTGGTGTTATTGGCTTTATGCTCTGCTCAACTGAAGGTCCAGATGTTGATTTTTGCCACCCGGTGAATCCCATTGGTGATGGCGGGAACGATCCTTTAAAATTTTACAACTCTGAGGTGATTCCTTGTTCTTTAAATGTTTTTTTTTTGGTTGTATTATGCGTAAGTGTAGGTCAAAATGTGCTGAACCCCATCATTACCTGGAGAAGCGGTTAGCTAAAGCCAAAGTCTACTGGTGATTGACAGATAGCATAAGCTGTAAATAGATCTTCTTGTATGCTGTGGCACGGACTCTTTCTCTACTATGTCACATAGACACCCTCACAAGGACAGCGCTCTTGTCTGACAGTCCGAAACTTGACACCCTTATTGAATGTCCAACTCAGCACTACTTATTTTAAACAATTGCAAGTGTTGACACTAATACATTTAATGAATGTCGACTGAGTATTACTTTATTGGTGAATTGACTTACGAAAACTATGTTTATTCATTTGGTTTTAGGAGGTATTGTCAATTATATCTAATAATATATAACTTATATTTGTATATAGGTGTGTTTCCACACCCATGATTTTCAAAAACTGCCACCTGCACCCATGCGACAGTTTCTCTGTATTACTCATGAAATAATTCTCTTTCAGATTCACTCAGCCTCTTTCTGCTTGCCATCTTTCGCAAGGAAGGTAATTGATTCCAAGGCCAAGTAATACTCTATGGAGAGTGAAAATGGATGAAATCTGCTTTTTGTGGGGAGAGTTTGATACTAATAGTGAGGCAATTTAGCTGCAACCAGAATTTTCTTTGTTCAAAGATCTTGTGGAGTCTGCTATGATAATGTTGGTTCGATGTCGCAGCAGCACTATGTATTTCCATTGGAATTTCAAGAGGATGATAACTGCAACAATAAATATTTCCATAATGATATTAGTCTTTTCCTGCTCATGGATATTGGTGCCTTGGCAGCGTTTTTTTTTTATTACATGTTTTTTTTTCAGTCAAATTGGTTTAAGCTTATATGTTAAGGGTCCGTTTTCATTTCTAAAATAAAATACAGGAGCTAGCCATAGTTAAGATTGAGTTTATTTTACAAATAAGGTGTTTGGATGAGCATATTTAACAAAGGATGATGTGGCTATTGGTTATTTAACATTTGAGTAGGCGTATCTGAAAGAGGCCATGTTCTTGGAGGGCTGTTAAGAAGATACTGGACCCTCTTCCTGTAAGTGGTTACATTGTTCTGCTCAAAGACCTTATTGGGCACTTAAGAAATGAAGATGGTTCACTTTCAAATTTCTATCTGTTGGGAAACTTTTGCCCTGGTTTGGACAAGGAAACCCTTCAAACATGGGTACGGCGCATATTTGGCTATGGCGTATGTTTTAGCAAGAACATTTGATGCAAAAGGCCGAGCTAACAAAAATGGTGTTATAAGTAGAGGATGGTAGCCATTAAATTACACTTGTTCTGTCTCCAAGAAGAAACATCAACTCTTCTGGGCCATTTCAATTTAAAAGTAAATGATAAAGTACATTTTGGTGCATGCTCAGCATCTTTATGTTCTATATTTTCCTAATTTAAATTTGAAATGATGCCTCAAAATTACCTTTTGGACCTTGTTACAGTACATAATTGTTTACTGCTTGTCTTCATAAATACTGAGCCTTTAAAGTTGATTTGTTTAAGAGGAGACTTAAATGTACATGTCGGTAACAAGGCATTAGGATATCAAGGTATTGATGGAAACTTTAGATTTTGGGATATAAATGAAGAAGGTAGAGAGATTTTATATGTTGCTATGGCATTTGATCTCTTTATAGTCAATATAATATTCAAAAACTGAGATGTACATTTAAATACTTATAAGATTGGCTTATCACAAACACAAATTGATTACTTCATTTGTAAAAAAAAAAAAGATAGAGCGTGTTGTAAAGATTGAAGGTAATTCCAGGAGAAAGCTTAACCACTCAATATCGACTTTTAGTTATGGATTTAGAAATAAAAAACAACAACAACAACAACTAAGCCTTTTCCCATACTAGACGGGGTCGGCTACATAGATTCTTTGTTAACACAGATCCCTATCGTGTGTCATGTTAGCAGTTAACTCCCAATAAGTTAGATCATTCTTTATAGTTTCTTTCCAACACTTTTGTGGACGTCCTCTACCTCTTTTAATATTTTCCAAATTTAGTTTTTCTAACCTTCTTACCGGTTCTTCTTTTGATCTTCTTTCTATATGTCCAAACCATCTTAAACAATGTTCTCTCATTTTATCCTCTATTGGTGCCACTCCTAATTTGTTTCTAATAACCTCATTATGTATACGGTCTTTTCTTGTATGACCACTCATCCATCTCATCTTCATTTCTGTCACAGACATCTTTTGTATATATTGATGATTAACTGCCCAACACTCAGAACCATAAAACATGGCAAACCTAATTGCTGCCCTATAATATTTACCTTTTAATTTTAATGGTATCTTCTTATCACAAAGAATATGATTAATTGCCCAACACTTAGAAATAAAAAAAATGGACAAAAAAGAACAGAGTATATCGAGTTATTCGATGAAACCTCAAAAGCGAGAAAGAAGATATATTAGTCCTTCAAGGAGATGCTTGGAATTATGTTGGTACACCTTGTGATATGTGGAACAATATGGTTATATATATTAGGAAAGTGGCGAAAGATGTGTTAGGTGCATCTAAAAGAGGTGTACCGGTACAAAAAGAAGCTTAGTGGTGGAGTGAAGTAGTGCAAAATAAAATCAAGGCAAAGAAGGCATGTTACAAATTACATTATGCTAAGAAAACTAGTGAAACTTTAGAGGCTTATAAGAAAGCAAAGAAGGAAGCGAAAAAGGCCGTCAGTGAAGCAAAAGCTAAAATTTGAGAGGATTTATATAAAAAACTAACTCAAAAGAGGGTGAAAGAGATATTTTTAGGATAGTTAGGGCTAGAGATAAGAAAACTAAAGATCTTAATTATGTTAGATGCATCAAAGACAAGGATGAAAAAATTCTAATGGCAAATGATGATATAAGAAATAGATGAAAAAGACTATTTTTATAAGCTTTTTAATGAAAATAAAGATGTTAGTATTAGCTTAGGAGAGTTAGCCAAATCAGAAAAGTATATAAACCACAATTTCTACGGACGTATTCAAAAGAATGAAGTTAAAGAGGCTCTTAAACACATGAAGAGTGGTAAATCAATAGGACCAGACAATATTCCTATAGAACTTTAGAAAATACTAAGAGAAATAGGAATCAATTGGCTCACAAGACTATTTAATGAAATATAGAGAAACCAAAAGATGCCCGAGGAATGGAGAATGAGTACACTTATACCCATATATAAGAACAAGAGAGACATTAAGAATTGTATGAATTATCGATGTATCAAGTTAATGAGCCATACTATGAAATTGTGGAAAAGAATTATTGAACGTAGGTTAAGACAAGTATCTAGTACAACAGAGAACCAATTTGGATTCATGCCAGGCAAATCTACTGTTGAAGCGATTCACCTTTTGAGATGTCTTATAGAACATTTTAGAGCAAAAAAGAAAGACCTTTACATGATATTTATTAATCTAGAAAAAGCTTACGCTAGGGTATCGAGGGAGGTTCTTCGAAGAACATTAGAAAAAAGAGGTATTCCATTGACATACATTAACCTTATAAGAGACATGTACGATGGTGCAAAAACACGGGTGATGACTCATGAAGAAATGACAAACTTCTTTAAAGTTAATATTAGGTTACATCAAGGATCAACTTTATATCCATAATTATTTATAATGTTGATTGATGAGTTAATAAAACATATTCAAGATGAAGTACCTTGGTGTATGTTATTTGCAGATGACATTGTGTTAGTGGAAGAGTCTAAGGAAAAAGTTAATAGAGAACTATGAAGACAAACATTAGAAAGCAAAGGTCTCCAACTTAGTAGAACAAAGACAAAATATATAGAATGTAAGTTTAATCATTTGATTACTTCACCAGACATAGAAATTAAAATTGGCACACATTGCATTTTCGAAAAAAAAAGTTTTAAATACCTAGGGTCAATTTTTCAGAGTGATGGAAGAATTGATGGAGATGTTATGCATATAATTAATGCTGGTTGGTTAAAATGGAGAGGAGCATCAAGTATTCTTTGTGATAAGAAGATACTGTTAAAGTTAAAAATTATAGAGCAGCAATTAGACCTGCTATGTTTTATAGTTCTAAGTGTTGAGCAGATAATCATCAACATGTACAAAAGATGTTTGTGACATAAATGAAGATGTTGAGATGAATGAATGGTCATACAAGAAAAGACTCTATATATAATGAGGTTATTATAAATAAATTATGTGTGGCACCAATAGAGGATAAAATGAGAGAATATAGAATGTATGAAAAACTAGATTTTGAAAGTATTAAAAAAGGTAGAGGACGACCACAAATGTGTTGGGAAAAAACAATAAAGAATGATATAGCTTATTATGAGTTAACTACTAACATGACACAAGATAGGACTCTGTGGAAACAAAGAATCCATGTAACCAACTCCGTCTAGTATGGGAAAAGGCTTAGTTGTTGTTGTTGTTGTTGTTGTTGTTGTAGAGCTAGAAATAAGAAAACTAAAGATCTTAATTATGTTAGATATATCAAAGATGAGGATGAAAAAATTCTAGTGGCAAATGATGATATAAGAAATAAATGGAAAAATTATTTTTATAAACTTTTTAATGAAAATAAAGATGTTAGTATTAGCTTAGGAGAGTTGGACAAATCAGAAAAGTATATAAACCATAATTTCTACCAATGTATTGAAAAAAATGAAGTTAAAGAGGCTCTTAAACATATGAAGGGTGGTATGAAAAACTAGATTTTGAAAGCATTAAAAGAGGTAGAAGACGACCACAAAAGTGTTGGAAAGAAACAATAAAGAATGATCTAGCTTATTGTGAGTTAGCTCCTAACATGACACATAATATGGCTATGTGGAAACAAAGAATCTATGTAGTTGACCCCGTCTAGCATGGGAAAAGGCTTAGTTGTTGTTGTTAAAGTTCCACTTCACAAATATAAATGGTATAGAAGCTTTGTGGTTGATTTACGAGTTCATTGCAAGATCGAAATAAAGAAAAGGTTCACCCACATGCTACCATGGTCCATAACCAATGCTCTCTCTCTCTCTCTCTCTCTCTCTCTCTCTCTCTCTCTCTCTCTGATGTAATTTATTGAAAGGTTAGAATCATCACAAATTCTTTGTTGACCTGGAAGACCTAGTTGCATTGTTCCACAGACCTCCCTTACAACTATTAAATTCAGCTGGATTGGCAGTTTCTCCTGTAGCAAAACGGACTTTCCTTGGTGTTACTTTGTCTACGTCCAAGGGGAAAGATCGCATCATTAATCAGGTTTATTTGAATCAAAATAATGGTCCGATCTTGCTCGAAGACATAAGACGTTTTTAAGCCTTGCGTTTAGTAATTGGTCTTTGCTCAACTGCCAAGGCCCTCTGACGCCCTTGATGCTGGTGGGTAGACAGACTCTTGGGGGTGCATGTGTGTATTAGGTTCGATTCTTTACGATCTTGCTCCAATCAAGCCTTTCATTTTCCATTTTGGCAGATTGTGGTCGATTATCACGACCATGAGTGGTTAAATGGGACTACTCAAAGCTTAAGAATTGACGAAACTCTGGTTTTCAGTAGTATAGAACACACCATAAGCTATCACGGTTTCCATTTCGCACCTTGCATAAATATCAAGAGTACAAACTGTTTTTAGTACCACGACATAATTTTAGTACTTGTAGTATAACGAGTCTTAGAAGTACACTTAGATCAACTTTTCATGACTAAGACTCGTCTGGTAGAAGGCATTCGGAATTAGTTGGTGAACCACGGTGGTCCAATAGACGGCGGTGGTGTGGCTGAATCGGCAATCGGAAAACTTGAGAGATTGCATAAGCGTTCAACTTTTCTTGTAAAAATAGGATTAGATTTCATACAAGTTAACATAGTTACCAGCGATACCAAATTATCGACGAGTATGTAAGCCATCGTTTTTGCATCTTAACAAAGACCAGAAGGCCATTTAAAATACAATCCACGAGATGCTAAACTTACCTACATGCAATACCCCTGTGAAATTAATAGACTTCATGCCCGACGTCCTTGAATACGACGTACGCAGACATGAAGCGATTTGGGTTCGGAGCACCCTACAGAAGGACCACCAAATTTCGAGGGCATTTGGCAATAGACAAGTTTAATGGCGTTTGCTTGGAACATACCATCCATATCAGATACAGAAGAAACGAATGCAGATTATGAAGCACGACTTTTTTTTAAAAAAGAGCTCAGAAAATGATGCAGAACAAAACATATAGAAAGATCATAACAGTTCTACAAGTATCATAACAAGAAATCTTATAGTTGCCACAACTAGAAGAAATCCATGTCACCATAAAAAACAAAACTAGTAAAAATTCTATGACACCTTGAACTGGGAAAACATAAAACAATTAGTTTTTCAACAACTCTCAGAAGAAATCCAGAAGGCCCTACTAAAAGAATCGTCTGCATGGTCATACACATAATATGACACCTTGAACTGGGAAAACATAAAACAATTAGTTTTTCAACAACTCTCAGAAGAAATCCAGAAGGCCCTACTAAAAGAATCGTCTGCATGGTCATACACATAATATCAACTGCCCATATGCCAGATCATCCAAAGAGAGGACGAAACAAAAGATTCATCACAAGATATGGATTCCACCATTATCTTTCCAAAGTACTGCCATAAAATCTGCTTTGCAGACACTGGAAAAACAAGCAGAGGAAGAGAAACAGAAAGGTATGAGCTACAAACAGATATGTTGATTGCAAAGAACCTCACCATGTAAGACCAAGCTAACTTACAAGAGGATATGTACAACACGGGGTTGCAATCCACTCCCTATTGTCGATACACAATCAGCTGCAGTAAAGTGCCTGATCTATCTGTGGCGGGATTGGCTTTATCTCTGTTCCAAGTTCTTGTTCAATCCTATACCTGCTCAAACATATACAGTCCGTAAGAGGATGGGAACAGATTGATCACAACCAGAGCCCCCAGCAGGTTCACAATGGTTCTTTCCTCATAATTGTAAAACCAGCAGCCGATCATCTCACCAAAGACACGATAACCTGTTTCAGAGAAAGCAAAGCGAAACTGGAGGAACCAAGAACTAAAATACTTAAAGGTTCCACTTACACTGCGCCCCATGGATAAGCATAGCACCCTATTTTTCTAAGAACGAAACATAGACAACTAGATTCGACTTCATCATTAATGTTGAGAGAAAATTACTTACAAGTTAAAGCGGTCCTCAAATGTGATCAAGTTAACTGCTAAACCAAGATGACCAAACCTTCCTGATCGCCCAACCTGCAGACATCAATAGAAGATCACTTGTGTGAAAAACAAAATCATGGAGGTCACTGGACGGGGGGGGGACTGTAAATCACATACCCGATGTAAGTAAGTTTCTGAATTTTTTGGAAAATCAAAGTTGATAACCACATTCACTGCTTGAATGTCAATTCCCCTAGTGAACAGATCTGCAAGGGATAGATATCCAATTTACTATTAGCTGAGCATGAGATAAAGAACGAATGTACCTGGCTAGACTAAAAATGTAACAGCATAGTATCTAAGAAACGTCATTCATCTTCAATGTGTTTCCAATTCTGCTAATACCACACATAATTAGGAGAAAAATGGTACATGGTTGCATGTCCACAACCAATAAACCTCACACCTCCCTCCCCAGAACATCTACAAAAACTGTATGTTGGATGAGGAAGGAAGATGGTATAATATGTCACTCATGCCTGCTCCTCCACTACAGCAGCAGAGCAAACCGAAAGGCATGAATCTTAGAACAAACTAAACCAATTATGTAATCAGTCAATTGAACTCCATATATAAGAAATATTACAATGACGAGGTAAGAATTGTACCTGTACACACAAGATTTCTGCAGGCACCATTTCGGAAGTCATGAAAGACTCTATTGCGATGTGCTTGCAGCATCCGTGCATGAATATAAAAGCATGAATAACCAAGCTCCGTAATTTTCTTTGCTAACAATTCCACTCGGGTTACCGAGTTGCAGAAAATTATCGATTGATTGATCTGAAGCTGTATTTATAAGCAAATTTCTATCACTTCCAATTCATGGATTATGAAACATAGTAAACAAAAATTGCTTTAGTAATCAGTAACTTAACCTTTGAAAATAGTGTATTCAAGCAGTGGACTTTTTGTCTTTCTTCAACAAAAGCATAGTATTGAGTTATACCCTTCAGCGTTAGCTCATCCATTAGATTAATGACGTATGGCTTTCTCAAATATCGATCTTTGAAATCTTTGATAGTAATAGGAAAAGTTGCTGAAAACATTAAAATCTGCCGTGTTGGTGGGAGGAAACTGATCAACTGCTCTACTGAAGGTTGAAATTCTGGAGACAAAAGTTTATCAGCCTGAAAGAAAAAAGAAAAGAAAACATTAGAGAACGGTATGAGATTGAAATAGCTTTCCCAAACAACTGAAAAAGCAATGAAACCCACAATATTTCTCATATGATAAGATGGAGAAAAAGTAACTTGCAATAACCCCCTTCTCACACAAAGCTTTTGTTAACACAGCTAATGCCAACAACACTAGTCAGAAATTTGCAAGTAATGCCAACTGCACAAGTCACAGAAACTGAGCAAGTTACAATGTAAATATCTGCAGCCTTGTGAAATGTGTATCTTCATGATTCTTTCTAAAGCTTGTGCAACATAGCAACTGCAATATCAGTTAGCTATATTGGTTGACAAGATGGATGTGCATCGAGGACTTTAGATTTAGCTACATCTTTCTGGAGAACCATGTGCACTACGACAAAGCACTTGGTCAAATCCTTTACTAGTGCAACAATATATAAAGAGACGTTATGACCAGATATAGTCTGCACATAGCATCAAACTGGTTAAGATTCAGGGTGCAAAACAACCAATCCAAGGTCAATCAAACATGAAAGACCAATTTAAACAATGACATCCTGGGGGTCCATGCTCTTATGCAAGTCAATGATGATATTTAACATATTTCCTTCACTAATAAGAGCATTTGAGTATAAAGGATTTGTAGACACAAGTTTGGAATTCAAAAACTCCACCTTGTCAATCCTGGAATTCCTAAAACACAGGATATATTTAGAAATCTGATTCCAAATAGGAAATAAATACTTCAGATCATAATCTGAGATCTTAATATGGTTCTCTCAAGTCATCCATGCAAAGCATAACTGATTACGCGCACACACCAAAAAAAAACATTTTAAAATTGTCACTCAGTGAACCATCTCATTAATTATTTGTCTTCCACGATTGTGCTCATAGCTCCACTGCACTTTCCTCATTAGGGGTAACAAGAAAAGAACTGAGGAAGCTATTGCACCATTGTTCTTCTACATTGATCAAGAACTTTTTTTTTTCAAAATGAAGGAAATTGCTTCTCCAATATAACTTGGATTTGAGAGGCAGTTGGAAATTAAGAGCCTTGAAAAGAGGGATGCAGACTTCAGAACCATATCATATGTATGTCGTACAAAAGAAACATCATTCACATATATATCTTAGAAGTTGTTACCTCATCCATGGCAAACATTGTACAATCTTTTACAATGCACACGCCCTTCTTCACAAGATCAAGAACTCTGCCAGGAGTTCCGACAAGCAAATGCACTGGCTGGTATAAACGCATGATATCGTCTTTCAAACTTGTTCCTCCTGTGGTAACCATTACCTGAATCTTCAAATGCTTGCCAAGGTCCTTACAAACTTGTGATGTCTGAAGAGCCAATTCTCTTGTGGGAACCAGTATAATAACTGAAAGATACAATCAATTCTTTCATGTTGACCACTTTGAATTGAAAGAAAGGATGTCAACAAAGGGAACAAGTTATCGTTCCATGCAAAAAGAACCAACCAAACCACCTAATCCAAAAGTAAAAGCCTGGAAGTTCAACACATGACAGAAGAAAACTTGGCCGGTCAGGCATGCTCCAGTACATGACAGAGGAAGGCTTGGGCAAAAGGAGAGCAAATATGTGACGCCTTACAGCACATAGTGTAGATGGTAGAACACCCAAGTATATTATACAAGTCGCTAGCATATGAAAGCCACCAAATACATGTATTACTATTTCCCATTGCAGGTTAATGTGTCTCTCCAACGCTAGAAGAGAAATGTGCTGATCTTGTGTTGCATATAGAGTACTATCTTCACAAGCACTGTGTGCGTTTTTGTGGATAATCATCACAAACTGGAAATTTTCCTATTACCAAAGCTTCATAGTATACTTAATAGCGAGAATTGGAAATTACATTTAAAATCTTCCAAAAGAAAAATAATGTAACAGGCATACACCAGCCACAATCTTAGAGAACCTTCTGAAGAAAGATTCCCTTTTAATGGAACCCTCGAAAGTGTTTTCTTATTCTTGGTTACTTTTTGTGATTCTTGGCTTGATCACAAGCCTTGATCAACTTCTTGGATCTACCAGCCACTTAGGTGTGTGATTTGTCAGTTTCCTGAAAATGGCCATTACCTGGGAATGGTTCTTGATCAGATATTGGCAGTGTAGGTTGACAGCACTCTTAGATGGTCAACTTGATGCTCCACAGCTTAAGGGATATAGAGAGAGATGAGAGAAGAGAACAAATTAAAGGGATGAGATGGAGAAGAAGGGAGAAAAAAGTGAAGAAAAGAGGGAAAGACTATCAAATAATAATGTTTGAAGCTACTGGTGGATCCTGATCTTCTTCATCCAAGATCTTGGTTTGCTCAGTGTTGTCTGACGCGTATCATATCGCGTATCACTGGGCTCAACGATATGGGCGTATCATACTTTAATATTAAAAAAAAATTAAAACTTTTATTTTAAAAATTATGGGAAAATAGTAAAAATAAAAAAAATCAGGAAAAATCTGGTAATTGCTTTGAATTCATATAATGCAAAGTTTAGTACATATTGAGCATTCAACATTGAACAATTGCATCCAAATTTACATATTTTGAAGCAAAAAAATGAAATACATTTACATTTTACATATTGTAAATTTGTATCAGGATCATTAACTAAATAATGTCGACCCCATCTAGTATGGGAAAAGGCTTAGTTGTTGTTGTTGATCATTAACTAAATAATCTTCATCTTCTCCTTGATGAAAATTCAAAGTTTTTCATCACCTTCTGCTTCAAAATCAAAATCTTTATCTCCTTTATGATGTTGCACTCATTTCAAATTAATTCATGCAATGTCTTCTTCGGTTAGGAGTGCATTTTCTTCGTTATCTTCCATAATTCACTCATCTAATATATCAAAATTATCAAACTGCTACCTTTGTACATGTAGTTGTCATATTTGCTAATTTTCATATGTGAGCAAAACGATGAGCTCCATTTCTTTGATTATTGAGTCTATGACACCTCAGTGATGTGATATTGTTACTTGATGATATCCCCTTTTTCTCTTGTTGGAGACTAGCTTTTTAACTAATGCGTTAGCTTAATTTCTCACTTCACAAACTAAGTTAAGTCTTACACACGTTGATCATGTTCAACTCAATGGAAGTCATGTAAGGTGAACCCTAAAATAGTGAAGTTGTGAAATGCCCACTCAATGAACCGAGACAACCAAATTGTTCTTCTTTGTTGACAACAAAAAGGGAAATGATTTTGTCATAATTTTTATTTGTTGATAAATTATTCTTATTCAATAAATAAAATTATAAACCCAAATTTACATGTTAAATACACAACTTGCAATCCCAAACAAGCATATCAGGGGACGCCTTGGAGAGAAGTGAAGAGAGGCGAAGAGAAGCTAGAAACCTGCAAAAAGATTGAAAAAAAATTGAAAAAAAAATTGAGCGTATCGCCCGTATCGTACGATACAGCACGATAACCGTATCATATCGTGGCCACGATACGGATAACATTGGGTTTGCTCTCTTGGATCCACTGCTGGATATAGATCATCTTTGTTGAAATTCAGCTCCAACCTCCACTCCATCCAGGCTACCTCTACGGAGCATTCTGCCAACAACTCCCTCTACCCATTAGATGAGTTAGTAGGTTTCTTGCAATTCCCTAGATCTCACTAGAAGGATAAACTAAGAAATGTCATGAACATAAGAAGAAAGAGAGTAGGCTAACAAATAGGTGATATGAGAAAGATGTCTCGCAACCGAAACATACATGAAGTAATTGAATGGATAAGTACACCTTTCAATTTTAATTTATGTGAACCACTGACACCCCACTAAAACAATATCACCTTTAGGCAGATCATAGAAAGCAAACACGAGATCCATAAAAAAAACTGTTTCTTGTTGCCCTAATATAAGCCGAACCAATGTGTTATCGAGCTATTCGTCACTGTACAAAGAAGGAAAGCTTTGTCCAAAATAGAATATGGATATAGTACTCTAAAAGGTATACAGATAAAAAGTAGAACTCAAAACCTGGTAACCAAGGTACAATTCTTATTGCTCTGGACTCATGTAGTTCACCACATGCATACAACAACCTTCTATTTTTTCTGAAGTCTAGTGTAGCGTTCTTTTAAAACTAAAGAGAACTTTGCTGAATTTTACGTTGTGTATAGACACTACTGCTTCTTAAGCTTTGTGTGCAGTCAAAATTCCTTAGAGAACATTATGTACATGACAAAACAGCAGTGTGAAACTTAATCCCCTAGAAATACTTCGCATGTATGAGAAGTGATCTCTGCAAAAATAAATTGACTTATTAATGGTACAAGAGAACTCCGCCCATGTAAGGGAGCACCGATCCCAAGCCTGGATAAAGGAGGAGAGTTGTGGTAGGCAGTAGGCTTCCGACGGCCAACATAAAACTTTGTTGGACTTATTTACCATGGATTCTATAAATTATGATAGGGCTTTGTGGAAACAAAGAATCCATGTAGCCGACCCCATCTAGTATGGGAAAAGGCTTAGTTGTTGTAATGGTACAAGAGATTGTCAAAGCCCCCAATTCCCAGTATAAAGTTTATCTCACTATGTCCCTCTGATTCATAAGCACAAAATGCATAACAATATTACCACATAAATACCTTGAATGGCATTTTTGTCTGGATCAATTTTTTCGAGTGCAGGAATGCAGAAGGCAGCTGTCTTGCCAGTTCCATTTTTTGCCCTTGCAAGGATATCACTTCCAGTTAAAGCTATAGGTATACTTTCCTCTTGAATCGGAGAAGGCCTTTCAAATCCTTTCTCATATATACCCATAAGCAATTCTCGCTTCAGAAAATAATCTTCAAATTCATTTCCTTTTGTAGCAGTCACATCCTGCAAAGAACAATGATTGAATCTACAGATTAGAACAAATATTGAAAGATAACATACTTAAGCACCTGGGCTTCAAAAATAAACTAATAATTTTTTTTCAAACAAACATTAACAAGTAAAGATCATAGACATCCAGCAACCATAGGAGATAGGCGGCATAGATACATGATGGGAAAAGTAACTCCCTGAAGGAGATCATAAGATGATTATGAGGTCAAAAAAGTTTGAAGCAATAGAAGTGTTTTTATGCTGCGATTTCACTGATCCAGCATCTATCACACACTACACGAGGCAGCATATGACAGTTTCTGCAGAGAATGACTGTTCAGCTAAACGTTGTACAGTTAAGAACATATTCGCAGGGAAAAAATTGTTCTAACATTCATGCTACACAGATTTTCAGTAGGTCTTTGGAAAAAGTTTGGGTTCAGTGCCCCTTTCAGTAGCAATGAACTGCAGATAAAGAAAGAAGTTGCATAGACCTTAAGAAGAAGGTGACAAGTGTTAATTTCACAGCAATCACACTTGATTGCATGCAGCATTGAGGAGTAGAATCATAGTCTGTTGATCAGCCTCTTTTGATGTATCGGCAGCCCCTCTCTCTTTTATTAATCATGTTCTTTTTAGGGTTGAGACACTAAGAGACTTAAATACATCCGGCTCAAGGCATATTACAAATATGCCATTAATGAATTGAAAATACAAGAACCTTAAAAACAAAAAAAATATTACAGTTGATCATAGACAATTATAGACTTTGACTGCATCCACCCGATCCTCTCCACACTCCCCCTCAAGTTGGATTAAAAACACTACATACACCAAACTTTTTTATAGTCTTCCATAATATTCCTTTTGACACTGCTTTAGTCAACATATTTGCTATTTGGTCACTTGATCTCACATGAATTAACTGAAATCGTTTGTTTAGTATCTTCTCTTGAATAAAATGGCAATCACTTCTATATGTTTTATTGTATGGCAACCTTACTATCACAATATCCATGGATAGGTAATTGTATCTCTTCTCTCAAATCCTTAATAAGTACCTGAAGGCATAATCCTTCACAAAAAAACATGAGCTATTGATTTATATTCTGGTGATAGTTAGATAAATTAGTTTTCCTTCACAAAAAAACATGAGCTATTGATTTATATTCTGGTGATAGTTAGATAAATTAGTTTTCCCACCAGTCTCTAGTATCTACCAACATCTTCATATTTTTTATCCTCGTTAAGAGATTTTTTTTTGTTCACTTCCATTGGTAGATCACATGGCTTAAAATCAATCACTTGAGTATCCTTCAACTGATCCAAAGTATATTTTCCCTGAGTTAGGAATTTGCTTGATGGAATAGAAAACTTCAATACCCAAAAAACAGTGAAGTCTTCCTAAATCTTTCAATGTAATATCATTTGCACTCTTGAAATAACCAAGGCTTATAACCCCCTCACTGAATCTCTTGAACCAAGCCCCAAGATATAAGGCTTTCTTCAACTTACACACATTGATCTTCCCTGTTTGTTTATATCCTGGAGGTAACTTCATATATATCTCCTCTGCTAGGTTTCCATGCAAGAAAGCGTTTTTAATATCTAACTGCCAGAGTTTCCAATTTTTGTTAGTTGTCGTACTAATAATCTATGTTATCAATAGCACACTAGACGCTATAGCGTGCTATAGCGTTTTAGCGGGCGTCGGATCGCTATAGCGCCCATTAAATAGCGGGCATCTTGTTTGGGCGCAAATAGCACCGCTAACACCGATATAACAGACCGCTATAGCGGTCCTCTATATCAAAGTTAGCGTAAAGTATAGTTTGGATTGGGTCGATCCAATATACGTTGGATCGACCCGATCCAAAAAACATAAAACCCTATCCCCACGATAGTGTTCTCCCCGACGCCTCTCGCTCCTCTCGTAGTCGCCTCTACTGCTGTTCTCCCACATCCGACACATCTATCTCCTCTAGCCGCTGCTCTCTCCGCTTCAATCGCAGTCATCAACAATCGTTGTGTTCGTCTTCCGATCTAGGTATGGTTCTGGTTATGCAAGTTGAAGCATGTTTTCACTCATCTTAGATTCATACTATGTTTTCAAAAAACATTATCACCAAATCACTGGTTTTCAAAAAATATTTTCAAGAATGCTGGAACATAGTAGGTCGTCGATTCAGCAAAGTCGTTTCTTTTACAATCAGCAAAGTCGTTTCTTTTACAATAAAACCAGCTTATGGGTCTGATGCTTGCTCTTAGGCAACTGCTCAGACAACCTCCGATCCCCTTAATCAACAACTAGAATAAAACTTTTCCAATGTTACTAAAGGCAGAAGATGCCATCAGAACTACTATCAAGGTGTGCATATTTCAGCGACGGTAACATTGAGATTGCAAACTCATTTGACGTCCTCATGTGCTACACCCTTTAGCACGTTCCAACTACTGTAGAAAGAGCTTGATTCAATATAAGATTAAGACACAAAAAATGCTTTACTCTTGTTAAGATTAAGTGACGGATAGTGGTGGATCTAGAAACTTGTTTCGGGTGAGGTGGACTTCATGGTGAGCTTTAAAATCTTCACTCTTTTAAAAAATTCTATAGAAATTTAGAATTTCAAGATGGTGGTCACATCACAATGTAGATCCGCCTTTGGTGATGGACCATTCAATGTAATAGTCTAAGCTTAAAACCCCATGGCTGGGACTCTCATCGAGACCTATGCTAAACTATAACTTTGTTACAAAGCAAAATTGTCTATAAAAGTACCATTTAGAGAGCCAAAACGTTCTTGTGATTGTGCAACTGAAGGAAAGTTAGATTAGCAAATGGAAGGGCAATTCTCCTTTGGCAGAGGGATGATAATGGGCGTCTTTAATGTAAAAGATATGTTCCCTCTCCAACTACCAAAAGAACTGGATATGGTTGAGTTAGATAGAATTACAAAAGGCCTATCTCGTTATCTTATAGCTCATGAACTTATGGGTTTCACGTCTAGAATTTGCTCTTAGTTGTTGCATCTGATGTGTTATTATCTATTCATGGCAATAATCTACTTAAGATATTGATATTTTTTAGAAATTAGAGTATCCATTATATATATATATATATATAATTTTTTAATCATAACTAAAAGTGTACCGCTAAATCCGCTATATCCGCGCTACCGCTATACCAGGGTCGACCGCTAACAACCCGCTAATCGCTATTGATAACATAGCTAATAATTACTCGAATGGTAGTAAGTTTTGATACCGGTGCAAAGGTCTCATTGTAGTCCAAGACATAAAGTTGATTGGATCTCTTTGCTACCAATCTCACTTTGTATCTATCGATGTTTTCATCTACTTTTACTTTAATGGTGTAAACCCATTTACAGTCCACTGTCTAACTTTTTTATGGTAAGCCCATTATATCCCATGTTTGATTCCTTTCCAAGGCCTTACATTCTTGTTTCATAGCTAGTTGTCACTCAAACATATTTATTAGCATCCTCAAAATTGTGTGGAATATAAATAGAATCCACATTTGCAGCAAATGATTTATAACTAGAGAATGTATTCTCAAGAGAAATATACTTATTTATATGATATGTACATGTCATCTTATCTTTTTGTAGTGCAATGGGTAGATTTGAATCAGACTCTTCCTCTTGTATATCAATCTATCAAGAACCTAAGGGGTGTACCTTCTTGAACCGTGGTAGTCTCTTCTATTGGTAGAATTATTCTTCTCTCACCTCTTACATATTTCTTTATCCCTGTTTCTACCTTAATCATCAATTTCTACTTCTCTAGAATCAAGTTTATCTCTCATATGAGAGTGAATATGCACATAACAAACACATCCAAATACCCTAGGTTGAACATGAAAAGCTTTGTTAGTACAATGAAGCATCATGGAGATTTACCATCTAAGAGAGATGATGGGGCTTTATAAAGTTATAAGAGTTCTCCCCACAAGTATTTAAGTGCATGAGATCAAAGGCCAAAGTTCTTACAACTTCCAAAATATGTCGGTTCTTCTCTTTAGGCACTCCATTTTGTTGAAGAGCGTTTGTGCATGTGGTTTGGTAAATAATTCCCTTACTCATCAAATAATTCTTAAGAGTAATATGACATAAATTCACTCCCATTATCAAACTTGAGAATCTTTACTTAAGTTTAAATTAATTTTTAGCTAACTTATGAAACGAAAGAAATAAAGATTCTACCTCATTCTTTAACTTCATCAAATAAATCATTGTAAATCTTGAATAATCATCAAAAAAATTAACAAAGTAGCATTGACCAGTAATAGCCAAAGGAAAACATGAACCCCATTAAAGAGAACAAACTATTTCAAATGGTTTCATTACTTTAGTCACTTTTATGAAAGGAGTTTCTAAAATGCTTAGCACGTTGACAAACATCACATTTAAGGTTAACTTTCCTAGATTCGTACATATATCAGGTAAGACAACTCTCAACTTAGATAAAGGTAAATGCCTTAATCTACTATGCCACACAAATAGATCTTTGAGTCTTCCATCGGCCATAACACCATGTGCTTGCATAGGATGAAACTCTTCTTCGAGAATATATAGCCTCTTCTTCAGACTATCACGTCCAAAGGTTTCCCCAGTCTTAAGTCTTCAAACACAACTAGATTAGTGAATATCTTGAGTTTATCACCAAAGAACGAACATATAATAAATTTAATAGAATATCAGGCACATGCAAAACATAACATTTCCAAACATTAATTTCAACTTTCCTTTTCTAGCTACTGCAATATAAGAATCATTTGTCAGTAAAACATGTTCATTAGTATATAGCTTTCCATATTCATATATTTTGTGACTACTTCCTACCATATGATCTGAAGTTCCTGAATCGATTATCCAAACACGAAGCCCAAAAGAACATATGTTACCAAATTCATAATTGGAGGTTTTTCTATTGACATTGCAACAAAAATGCAACAAAAACTGATTCTTGATGGTCCATAGATATACTTGTTGTGTTGCTCAGTCAACTCTCTATCCTTTCAAACCTTTTCATGACAAATGCAAGTGATGAATTTTTCCCTTCTTAAGTCTTCTTTTCTAATGCACTTGCAACACAAGCTTTGTTTTTAAATTGAGGAGGTTTACCAACGAGGTCCCACCATTGTTATATTGTATGCCTATCCTTTTGAGTGCATTTTAGCTTGTCCTTTTCATCTTCTTGAAGATACCTCTTCCTCGCGTGGTAGGATATCCCTTACCTCTTCCACTATGTAGAGCTCCTTTGCTGACAAATGTTGTTTTATCACTAGCCTCCGAATAGAATTTTTCAAGATTCCTCCTGTCTTTCTCTTATTAATAGTGAATATATAGTACCTAGGGATGGTAGTTCCTCTCTACCCAATATATTGTTTCTTACATTCGTATATTATAACGATACACCCCATAAGAAATCAAACACTTTCATCTTTTCTGCTTCAGCATTTATTTCCTTGATAGAGGTGATACACTTATTTTCAAATAGATGTTGTTGCTTATTCGATAGACACCTTAGTTGTCCATAATATTCTCAGATAGTCTTGTCTCCCTATTTACATCTTCTGATTTTTCTATTATTTCATATTCTTTGGCTATATTCTTTTTTGTGAAATATGCCTATGCTACAACCTTCCAAATTTCAGTGGCGTTGTCCATGAACATAAACATTTTTTCAATGGAGGAAATCATTGATTTGGTTAACCAAGAGCTAACTAGGGCATCATCTTTTGCCCATTTTTTAACTCAATTGATCTGGCCCATTCTCTATAAATCTAGCCATCTAGTTTGATAGTGGTTATATGAAAAGATTCACCTTTCATTTCATTACTCTACCTTTGATTATAAATCTATTTCTTTATATTTTTCTTCCATCTCCCCCTTAATCACAATGTGGGAGCTGTCACACTCAACGCAACCCTTAACACAAGACAAAAGACTTTATTGTTGGCTTACCTCAACACCATTCGGTTGTGCACTGTTATGGTTTGCTTCACACTGCCACACACTTGATTTGTGCCATTATCACAACTATCACACTTGATTACGGGCAGCATTCAGGAGTAGAATCATTAGTTGTTGATCAACCCCTTGTGTTGTATTGGCAGCCCCTCTCTCTCTTTTATTAATCTTATCCTCTTTAGGATTGAGACCTTAAGAGACTTAAATACATCCAACAGGAGGCATATTACAAATTAACCATAAATCATGCATGTTCTAAATGCATCTAATTAACCATAAAATTCATATCCTACCAACCATAGCATTTCCAACTCCAGATTTTTTTTACTTCATATACAACATTTTGATACACCATCTAGTATGGGAAAAGGCTTTGTTGTTGTTGTATACAACATTTTGACTGCTTCATGATCTTTGAGTTACAACACAATCATGTCTTAGATATGTGAAGTTGCGGACAAAATATTTCCTAGCCATTATGCCATTAAATGCCAAAGTGCCAATTTTTGCCACATAATTTTTACACGTCTCACTTTCCAAATTAAAATGTGGTATTACAACATCCCTAGTTAATAAAAGGAGAGAAGATGATAAAACCAAAAATTAAAAACGTTACCATCAAATTCAAGCATTTAAGCTGTTACCTTAACATACCATTAGTAGGAAAGTAGAGGAGATATAGCTGATTTAGTGGTACAACATCATTAACAAAGTAAAAAAGTACATTTAACGTTAAAATTAATCAATAACAGACATCTAACATCAACAACAACAATAATAACAACTAAGCCTTTTCCCATACTAGACGGGGTCGGCTACATGGATTCTTTGTTTCCACAGATCCCTATCGTGTGCCATGTTAGCAGTTAACTCCCAGTAAGCTAGATCATTCTTTATTGTTTCTTTCCAACACTTTTGTGGTCTAACATGTTTCACTAAAATAAAATCAAAAGAAAATGCAAGTTAGAACATAATAAATCAAAATTGAGAAAAGAATAAAATGCTTTGCAAATGATAAACAGGCATAAAATTTAAATACCATAACAATACATGACCATTTATAGGAGTAAAGAACTAAGAACAAAAAGGTATGCATCACAAATTAATCTCTTGGAGTAGAACATTAGGCTGCTTTATAAACCAATATTATAAAAATTGTATTGTACGGTACGATACGATAAGATTTTATCACGTATCGTATGAAGATATGATACGATACAAGGACACGTATCACTTATCGCAATTTTTCATGTCATATTGTACTATATCATATGATACAAGGGTGTATCGCACTGTTTCATACGATACACCCTGTATCGTACGAGTCGATGTCAATTTTTATGTTATAAATTACGGAAATCTGAAACTTACGGATTTCATTTATGCTTATTTCCAAACCATTTTTCACACCATTTCCTTCCTTCCATATCCTCTTTTTATCTTGTTCTTGTTGATTTCGTGGTTTATTCACAAGATTCTCAAGTATTTTACCCAATCCAACTCCTCATCTCTAGGATTTTTGTCAAATATGTGTCATACCTCTTTCCTTTGGCATTTTACTCGATTTTTCACTTAAAAAATTTGGGGGTTTTGCAGATTCCATGATTCTTAACCTCTAAAAAGTCTTTTCCTTCTTATTGATTATTCACTCTTGTCTTAATGGCTTCCGATCAAGTTGATCCGACTTGAAAATATTGCACTCCTATGTATGAAGGCAATAGGCTTGTGAACAAATACATGTTTTGCAATGTTGTAAAACATGATGGTATTTCTTGTATGAAAATCACCTTGCGAGAACCAAGAAGAATGCTAGTACATGTCTTCAGGTTTTCGAAACATTGAAGCATGAGATTAAGCAGATATTAGAGATTTTGAAGGAGAAGAAGAGATGAAGGGTGAGAGAGAGAGCAGAAACAGGTGATTAAGATATGTCTCAATCATTTGAAGATGCTACAGCTCAGGGAATGTATGGTCATGGTGGTGATGAATTCCATGGTGCATCTGAGATGGAAGAAGAGATGGCTGAAGAGGAGAGGAGAAGGCGAGAAAAGGGAAAAAGTATAGGTTCTGGTGGTAGTAGTAGTGGAATGGGCTCTTATTCCACTACAAGAGTTCCTCCTCGCCTGATGCCTACAAGAGGTACTAGAGGAGGAGACAAAGGAGGTAGTGGCCCTAATGGAATGTCTTCATTTTTTCCCCCATGTACAACTCCTAGAGCTCAACCAGGCATTAGATCAGCTATGGCTTTAAAGGAGGTAATTGAGAAAGTAGATTTAAAATGTGTTGAATTTTTTTTATGAAAATTGCCTCCCTTTCAATATTGCAAACTCATTTTCTTTTCAAAGTATGGTGAATGTTATTGTTAGTGTAGGATCGGGTTATAGAGTCCGTACTTATGATGTTTTGAGGGGCACATTATTGCAGAAATGGGTTGATATTGTTAATACATGGAGTTCTAAATTTAGGGAGTCGTGGAAGGATACGGGATGTTTTGTTATAGCTGGTGGTTGGACAGATAGTCATCGTAGGTCTTCAGTAAACTTCCTAGTCTAATGTCCCAAAGGCACATTATTTTTTAAATTATTTGACTTGTCCCATATTGATAAAATTGGGAATAATTTCCTCTCTTTTGACTTGTCCCATATTTGAGTGCAATGGATGAAATAAGAGGGACTAAAGATGCATGCAGAAATATTACAAAGTTTATTTATAATCATTCTTCTATATTGTATTTGATGTGAATTCATATGAATTGAAAGGGAATCAATGAGGCCTTCATTGACAACATTTGCTACAAATGTCATTACTGTGCAAAGTCTTGTCATACATAAAAATGCACTGAAAAAATTATTTGCATTTGATGAATGGGGCTCTATTAGTTGGTTTAGAAATGAGGGGGTTATTGTGGTAGATGTTTTCAATGCTGGTTTTTGGGAAAGTTGCAATAAATTTTTGAGGATTATTGTACCTTTAGTTAAGGTAATGAGGATGGTGGACAATGAAGATCGACCTGCTATGTCTTATATATATAATGTTATGGATAAGGCCAAATTGGAAATACAAGCAAACCTTGACCGCAAGCGGTCACTTCTAAAGAAAGTTTGAAAGATAATTGATGCATATTGAAACTGCCAAATGCATCACGATTTGCATGCTAATGCATATTTCCTTAACCCCATTTTCTCCTAACTTTGTGGAGGATGAAGAAGTGAAAAAGGGTATCTTAAATGCAATTGACCTTATTGAAGATTCATCTACTCATTGTAATATTCATTTAGAGTTAAGCAAGTATATACCGAGTGTTGAGATTTTGGAAGGCCAATTACAATTTAACTTTGCTCTCAGATGCGACCAGGTATTATGTTTTTATTGATATTCATTTAAGTTATTACTTGATTGACTCCATGTGTTTCTTATTAATCATTATCATGTTTTATTTCAGATGAATGATGGGCTCGTTTTGGTGTAGATGCATCGAATCTAGCAAGGTTTACTCAACGTATATTGAGTCAAACATGTAGTTCGAGTGGATGCGAGAGGAATTGGAGCTTTTTCGAACGCATTCACACGAAAAAGTGAAATAGACTAAAGCATGCTCGATTGCGTGATTTGGTATATATTGCCTATAACATGAAGCTAAGGCAAAGGTAATAATTAGAAAATATATATTATTTGTTGTTGCCTAGTTCTTGACTTCTTTCTTAATCTTATTAATAGTGAATGCTTGATGTGGCTATATTGCATTTGATATTCTTTATAATTTGAATATTCTTTCTTTACTGACAAATGCAAAAAGATACAAGAAGGACAAAGAATATACCCTATGACCTGTTGAGTTACGAAAATATTGATATTCATCACAGAAAAATACATTTCACATAACATAGTTAAATGATACGAGCACCGATACAATTTTTACAACATTGTTATAAACCTTTAATTACACAAATATTTAAAAAATTTGCATATAATACTAAACATAAACATGATAGAAGTTTATGCAACTAAGATACTCATCACAGAAAAATACATTTCACATAACATAGTTAATTATGCCACATTGCATGAATAAGCATACCACAACTTAAAATAGACAAGTGTATATCATTCTAAAACATGTTCAGTAAAATGACATAAGAGGGATTGAAAATGTTTTGTACTATTCATAGTAATATAATAAATTAATAATGTTGATAATGACTCATATGATGGACTTAGTGGCATATAGTACACCTAGCATGCATATAGTGACCGTCAAAGAGACTTATCAAGCATGTAGTGGACTTAGAGACCAAATCAGTGGCTGCTATACTGCCTTAGGGGTAATTCACACACTATGATGCCCTATAGAGTTACACATAGTACATTACCAATAACATAGTTAAATTTCTTTTTGAAAAAAAGGTCACTGACTCGCTACAGGCTTCTTAAATGCAAGTGCTGACAAAGAATGGACATGTGAAGAAGTTAAAGTAACTAACTGATCCTGTTGTCATAATACTCACCGCCACATTATCCCTCCATAGATCACAAATACCCTCATACCTTTTTGGTAACATTAACAACAACAACAACTAAGCCTTTTCCCATACTAGACGGGGTCAGCTACATGGATTCTTTGTTTCCACATAGCCCTATCATGTGCCATGTTAGCAGTTAACTCACAAGAGGAACTGAGAGATGATCAAACAAAACAGCTTGAAATTGCAATTCTGAATCATACCTCTGTCCTGTAACGTGTATCACTTGGCGGAATCTTCAACTGAGCCTTCCAGTCCTCAGAACTAGAAGAGTGGGATTAAAAAAAACAGAAAATAGTTTTAGCCATATCCTTCCAGTATATGGGACGGAAAACAGAAAGGCAAGAAGAAAACAAAATAATAACACAGAAATACAGGTTGTTTCAAACAAAACATGTTGCCAATAAGGCACAAGCACCAGGAAATACATAAGATAGACACATTTTTAGAAGAGGCATCATGATGGGCAAGATTTCTTCAATCCATTTGGATCTTTGCGTAATATATTACGCCACACACAATCATATTTACATGATTCATCTAGAGTTTATTAGTGAACATTTAGCACCTCCAAGACTACTTAAAAATCAAATGCAACATGAGCCTAACTAAGCTTCACCATCCAAAAGATCAAAAAGTGTGAATGTGATTTTATATTACCAAGCAGTGGTTGAGACTGATTAAATAGTGGATCAAGTAACTGCTTAAGCTCTGTTAAGCATATTTAGCAGTACATACACTATTTACAAATATATATATATAGCAATTGACAGCTAATACTATAAACACATGACAATCCAACACATTTTATGAATACAAGTAAATGTAAACAATAAATAATAACATATGAAAGTCTTAAACACTGTTTTTAAACTTAAATCGTCACTAAAACCAGTGTTATCCGTATCGATACGGTGCGATACGATATGATACGATAACCTGTATCGTAAATTTTTTTCAATTTTTTTTTTTGCATGTTTCTGCCCTCTCTTCTCCTCTCTTCACTTCCCTTAAAGGCATCCTCCAATATGCTTATAATTTGGGTTTATAATTTCATTTATTTAATAAGAATAATGTATAAAAAAATTATGACAAAATCATTTCTCTTTCTGTTACAACTTTTAGGTATATTTTTGCTAACAGTTTCTAATTTCATGAGATCGTAAACAATTAAAAACATTTAGTTCTCTCGGTTTATTGAGTGGGGATTTCACAACTTCACTATTTTAGGGTTCACGTTATATGACTTCCATTGAGTTGAACATGATCAATGTGTGTGAGGCTTAACTCAGTCTGTGAAGTGAGAAATGGAGCTCAAGCATTAGTTAAAAAGCTAGTCTCCAATAAGAGAAAAAGGGGACATCATCAAGTAATAATATCACATCATTGAGGTGTCATAGACTCAATAATCAAAGAAATGGAGCTCATTGTTTTGCTCACATATGAAAATTAGCAAATATGACAACTACATGTACAAAGATAGCAGTTTGTTAATTTTGATATATTACATGAGTGGATTATGGAAGATAACGAAAAAAATGCACTCCTAAGTCCTAACTGAAGAAGATATTGCATGAATTAATTTGAAGTGCAACAACATCATCAAGGAGAAGATGAAGATTATTTAGTTAATGATCCTGATACAAATTTACAATATGTAAAATATAAATGTATTTCATTTTTTGATTCAAAATATATAATTTTGGATGCAATTGTTCAATATTAAATGTTCAATTTGTGCTAAACTTTGCATTATATGAATTTAAAGCAATTACCAGATTTTTCCAAAATTTTCCAGAATGTTCTTGATTTTTTTTAGATTTTTACTAATTTTATTTATTTTTTAAATAATTTTTATAGTTTTTTAATATTAAAGTACGGTATGATACGATACGATACGCCCGTATCGTGGAGCCAAGCGATACGTGATACGATACGCGTCAGACAACACTGACTAAAACTGAAGGCAAATCAAAATCAGGCATCATGAAACATTAATTTGAGTCGGCTTCATGGATTTCTATCGCCATTCAAACTTAAATTTGTCACCAATTTTAAGTATTTTATGAAACTCAAATTAGGAGGAGGAGGAAGGAGAAGAACTTAGGACAAAAGAAAGAGAGGAGTTATTCCCCCTTTCTAAGCTAGCGGGTGCCTAAGCAGGCTTAGTGCATTTCTACTAAAATATAGAGCATAAGGGTGCTAAGAGATCTGTTAAGAGCGCTATTACTGACAGAGCTGAATTTCATCCAAAAAGCAAATGGAACCATTGCATAAGGTAACATTCGGAAAAAAAGTTAAAGCATGGCATGTAAATTTCATGATTCTCATAAAACAAATGTAACAAGCATAACATGTAGATGAGATAGACACAACCGCATGGAGATGAAAACAAATAACATCATTTGATGAAAACAAACTAAGAATCTGAGCATACGTACTTAGATATCAAGCCACCAGGGTGATAAAGGGTGGTCGAATCGGGATTTACACCAATAGTGCTTTCTGTTGTAGTGGAACCAAAATCACTAAAAGCTTCCCCCCTAAGCCATTGTTGCTGCTGTTGTTGCTGTTGCTGCTGTTGTTGCTGCTGTTGCTGGTGTTGTTGCTGTTGCTGCTGATACTGCAACAACTCTCTCTGAACATACTGTTGTTGGTTGCCTCTCCACTGAGGATCTTGATTTGGGTTGGGATTTGCTGGTCGCCCGAGACCTTCACGGATGCCAGGTGGTGGGTACCTAGCTCGAGAATTCATCTTAAACAATTGGAATACCAAAAGTCTTTCTTCCAGGAAACCAAGAATCTATCCTAAGCTTCAACTCTGCGTTAATTCACCTCCAGGCCAAAAAATCGAAGGGAATTACAATAAAACTAATACTAGTTCCAGTGCCAACGTTCGTCCTTTATTTATCTACCTCCCCTTTGATTCTTCACCAGTTCCGGTTAGGAAACAGGAAAAAGAAAGGGCAACTTAGCGCCTAGAAAGAAAAGTTAGCAAACCTTTACAAAAGGAAGATGAGAGTTCAGAATGAAAAGCAGTCACAGGGAAAAGGCATGACAAGCCAAAGGAGCGATTTCGTTCGAAACCGTTGCTACTGCTAAAAACCTATGATTTAGTCAGAAGAAAGGGAAATCGTTTCTGCAGTGAATCGCCTAAAGAAATGCAGAAAATTAGACCGAAAGAACCATAAGCCTGCCCTATCTTCGCAGCAATCACCTACGCCGAAGCACGGACATGCAAAATTTCGGGTACCCAAGAACTACCGACGTATTTCCGCGACTCTTTGAGGAACCCTAGGAGAAAAATCCCAAGTTCTCTGCGTTCTCAAAGGAGAACCACCATTAAACCGCTCAAAGACACACACTGCCTGAATCAAGAATCGCAATCGCACAACCAAAGTTAATTCCTTCAAGTGGGAGATAGTTCAAACGCTAAAATGGCATCGAATAGATGAAGAAGAGAGGGAAGCAACCTAACAAAGATCCGGTAACTATACCTTCTTCCCCTAAAAAAGACGAATCAAGGAGGGAGAAAGGTAGGTACAGCAGAAGACCGAAAGATAGCTACCAATGAAAAACTCCAACCACCACAAACCCGCCCCCACAAAAGAATTCCGAAAAGAGCTATCGAAAATAGCTCCTGATATCGAGAACCAGCATGCTAAAGACACTACAAATTCTCTAAACGTGGGGGATGTTGAAAGAACAAGATGAAGATGGGGAGGAGAAACCGGATCGTCGATCGCGGCGTGTTTTTTGCCTTAATTCGAAGCGAAAGATGAAGATGAAGAGGATGTAGGGTTTCCGATTTCAGTGGTTTCAGCGACGGCTTTTCTTGAGGAAGACGTAGACGACGGGATGAAGCAGAAGATCGTAGGAAGGGAGAGAGGAGGAATTAGGGGAATCGTTTGGGAGGGCGAGGGTCATTTCGCCCAGAAAGGTATTTGAGGAGACGAAGATGGTGATTAGGTTTTCCTCTGCAACGGTCCATCTCTGTAAGTTTACCATCTTGCCCAGCTTGAACCGGAAATATTGCGTGTAGAATCCCTCGCTGATTATTTTGTACGGGCTGATCTCTACTGTAGGATTTGGAAATTAACGATCCGATGACAATTCGTCGGGTTCGGGAATTGGAGGCAAGAGCTTAGCGGTATTTTGAGTAAATGAGTGTCGAACCCATGCCATCAAGACACAACCAGGTGGGGCCCCCGTTATAATGTGGGTGACAACGTACGTATCCCATTCCCACCTCCACTTGCAGAGGCATCCATACTTTTGTCTTCTTTTTTACCATATGCTTGCAGTAACGGGTCGGGTCACTAAAAAGTTAGAGGAGACTATTGGATTTGGATATTATCCGACCTGATCTGATGATGTCCTGTCCTCGTAGAGGAATCCCCGGAATATTTTATTGGCAGCTTTGGGGGTTTTCGAGGAATGACAGAACTGGTTCAGTTCTAGATGTTGAGCGGTCTATTCGGTTCTAACAAGAAAAAAGGACTGGCTGTTTGGTTCACGATACCAAATATGAGAATTGAACCATTAAATTTATTCATGAACACATCAATTCATACTCTAATGTTATTAAAGGTCTCAACCGTTGATCTAAGTTAAAAAAACAAATAAAACCGAATATATTTTATCAAGATGCTTTTTTTCTTTTCAAATTTGAATTCCAATTGTGATTTCATATATTGAATGGTTGAAATTATTGAGAATGTTTAAGTGCATGAATTATGCTAAATATATATATAAATCTCATCACTAGCATTAGTTGTTATGATTCTCATTTACTCCAATAATCAATCATGAATTGGGTACCATACCATTGATACATATTAAAATCCAAATACTGAATTTGTTGAGAAGAAACAATTTCTTGTTCTTTTGTAAGGAACTCTTCCAATAATTTTTAACCTAATCTCTTACGGATTGTGCATTCGATACTTTTACATTTATGAGCTAGAGTTCTAGCACACAAAAAATCGAAGTATATACTTTATTTGACACAAACTGTGCTTTTTTGAGGATTTGTTGGGATAATGAGAGAGATCTCTGCATATCCATCTGAATCGAGCAATAATATCATAACCCGACAAATCAGCCCAAAACGACTTACTAGTAGGATGCTCCATATGTTACAAAATTTTGCTTTAACTAACTATCCAATCAGAAGAATATATATATATTGATATGTAGATCCAAATAATTGGATAGCGTAATACTTTGTATTTAGTGAAATCTCAAAATAAGTTGAATCATGGTTTAGAACCGAACCAAACTGATTTGATCTTCAATTCTCTAAAAACTAAGAACCGAGGGTAGTGGTTTGGTTTGAGGTTGAAGCTAAAAGCAAATCAAACCAATCCATAAATGGCAGCCTACCTTATTTGCATTATGCTATATGAAACAAAATTCTCGAAAGTGCCTGCATTCTTTTTGTTACAATGGGAGCCTAAGGACTACCATTCTCAATGCACCTTCTCTGGATCTTAACTCGCCACCTACAAGTGGGCGTTAGAGAGATCTACCGGTGAATTAAGACTCTCGATGTAGATCCTGCCAATATTTTGTGTTTAGCCAGCGAAGTTTCAAACATTTGACTAATGAAATATATTCTCTTAGCCACATAAGATAACATGGATTATTAGACAAAAAAACTAGGATAACACCGATGAAAGATAAGATGATACAAGAATCATATAAAGAGGCAACAAATCACTATACAACGGCCACCTTAAAAGAACGAGAGAAAGACCACATAAGTGTCGAAAGAAAAAAATAATATGACTTTTTAGAAATAAATGGCTTAAGATTAAGCGTTATGATATCAAAGAATCCATTTAGTTAATCCCATCAAACGTGGAAAGCTGAATTTGGCTTTAAATTTGGGTTGATAGTGCTTCGTTTTCAACTTGGCACCCACTTTCCATTGGTGGTAGTGTAACCATTCTTAATTTTATACAGTCACGTCTTCGAAGAACCCAATGACACGAACAAGCGGACCTCCATTTCCTGTTTCCTTGTGGGTTTATGAGAAATCGTTTCATTATGTGGTTGTCTTCTTCGGTACCATAATCCAAAGTTAAATGAACACTAACATAATCGTTGCATTATGTTCTCATTGTCATTCATCAGTCAATTTAGACTTTTATGCAAGAAGAAGCTTTAACAGGAGCATGTATGCACCTAAATTTAACCACCAGATACGTACGTAAGTGGGTCTTTTGATTTTGAACAAGGTCCAAAATACGGGTATTCAGTAGCAAGTGTAACAAGTTTGTCTGGATCATCTAAGACACCGGGTCCATACAAAACAAATCCAAAGTTCTATTAGTTGAGCAAATTATTCTCCTAAAAGGACTCCTAACTTCATAAAAATTTATTGATCGAACATCACTAATTACTAAACACACTCCTTTTCTCATTTTACCCTTGTTTACGGGCACAGCTCTATCTATTCTCTTTCCCCTTCTCTCTCATGCTCTCGTTTCTCTCCTACACTAAAATTCATTGATGTTCTCGCCACGTCTCTCTCCTCAGCTCTCGTGTTAGCTACGATCATGATCGAAGGCTCTCTCTCTTCTTTTTCTTGACCATAGACCCTATTTGTCTCTCTAGATAGAGATGTGCGAGTCATCATCTATTTATTTTTAAGTCTCTCCTCGGGAGATGCTTGCCACTTGCATCTTTCTTAAAAATGAGATGTACACGTCTCTCTCTAAAAAAAATACACTTAAAATACATCTCTATTAAAAAAGAAGCCCATCTCGATCACGTCTCCTCTTTAAAAGAGACGACAGAGATGAGTCTCCTTTATTCCATAGTACAGTATGTGAGAATTTTAGTAAAACAGTAGTTTGAAGATTTTTGGGCTTAAGAAGATGCTCTTAGTAAAAGGGTGTGTCTTTGGTAACACCCAACTTTATTCCTTTGCTATCAAATGCATAAACTTATCATACCTAAGATATAATTTAAGTGTATGTAAATATAAATATAAACGTAAACTGCAATTAGTAAAACTGGGATTGGCAAAAGCAAATGCGAATATCTATACTGACCAAAATGACATTGCATAGGAAAAAAATTTTGGACTTCTTCTCCTTCGTTCTAAACTTCATACCGGATTTCTTGTGAATCCTGTGTTCAGACAATCTGGGTTACCTGTCCAACTGGATATGGGTCTCAGATCTGTAAGAAAGTATCATTCTGCAAGCCTGCTAATGTGTTAGTCGTGCGATATGACAATACAAAGATCTGTATTCAAATCGGAAGTGAAGCATGCACTGTAGATTCAGATGGTTAATTCTGGTCCATCTATAAAGTGGAAAACAATGTGGATATGAATGAAGCATCACTTGCTCGTGAGCCCAAGTCCAAGATCAAATCAAAATGGTAATCAACATTTGTTTGCTAGATAATGTCCATGATGATCAAACCCAGGCCATAAGATGAGGGTTCAACCTTGGCCTTGATCAGAAGCAAAGTGATGCAGATAGAAAGGGAACGTGGAAGATCACATTAAGGAGCAATTGCCTTAATCAGAAATCAAAGCAGAATTTGGTGTCAAACAGGGGCCAGCTGGGTGTATTACAATCAGTATCATAGAACGGAGCTGCGTACTCTGAATTCAATGTGACGCGAGACCATCACTGAGATTAACAGGAAAATGAATGGAATTACTGAGTCTGTACAACACCAACAGATGAACAGCTCACCGCACAAAGAGCGGCTTCACTTAGCAGAAACGAATTCATCCGAGCACCGAACTTTGAAAGCATGAACAAACTGCAGATTTCTGTACCAGAAACCATATTAGAACGCAAAATCTAGGCCAAGCGTCAAAGACTCCCCTCACCTTCACTGCTTCTGTTCTTCTACATCATCCAGAAAATTGTGGGAGATGTAAACTAGCACGCATTCCCCTCTGAAATTGTTCATGCCTAAATTTTGTACATGTGATGGTGGAAAAATCTTTTGCAAATGAAATTAGCATGTCTCTCTTCTTTCAGTTGTTTGCATTTATGTCTTTGACTATCGGTATCATAATGACAAACTTCTAAGATTAGATTTATCCTGTTATAAAAAACTTAGACCATCTCTGATACGTCTTTGAAACTCAAATACTGAAAAATACTGAAGATCACCTCCGAATATTCGATATCAGGTTGAAGGCTACAATCAAATCCAACCATCACAAAGAACGGAGCTGCGTACTTTGAATTCAATCTGACGCCAGACCATCACAGAGATTAACAGGAAAATGAATGGAAGTAGAAGGCAGCGCCACTCCCTGCGTCTGTACAACACCAAGAAATGAACAGCTCACCGCACAAAGAAAGGCTTCACTTAGCAGAAATGAATTCATCCAAGCATCGAAGTTCGAAAACATGAACAAACAGCAGATTTCTGTACCGGAAACCATATTAGAACGCAAAAGCTATGCAAAGCGTAGATTCCCCTCACATTCAATGCTGCTGTTCTTCTATATCATCCAGAAAAATTGTGGGAGATGCAATGGCGGACCATGGAATTTATTTTGGATGGGGCGAAAAATAAGGTGCAAACAAAAATAACACTTATAGTATTCAGCAATGACAGACAATAAATTCATCCTAAAATATATCAGAAACAATTCATTACATACCTAAACAATATTATCCTGATATAACCATTTCATTAGGGTCACGTTCCAAAATATTGTTGAAGCTATAAAACCCTAGACATTAAACAAACCGATACAATTTAACATGTATAAGAAACTTTAAAGAGAATAGAAATAAACATCATTAAATAAAGCACATACAACTAAAAAAGTTCATATTAGCTATGGTTTCCTTTGAGTCCACATATTTTGAAAGTGTTTGATAGTTCCTTCTTTATCTAAATATAATCATAAATCCTACTTAATATATGTTACTAAGCAATCATTCATAAATTGATGACTTATCTTGTCTCTCAAGCGATTCTTAATAATATTCATGATAGAAAACACTCGTTCAACACTTACAATTGCAATATATAAAAGCATTGCTAATTTCATCTGTTGATAAACCAAAAAATAGCACTTGTCTTTCTTATGTTGCAATAATATTTTAGTAACTTCAGTTATTCCTTTAAGTTAAAGCTTTTATTCACCCCTTGCATCCATAACATAATTCTCAAGTTTATGATTAAGATATCAAAGATCACTAGGAGAAAAGTTAGAAGGATAAAACTTTAAAAATTGAATCAACTTCTTATCATAAGAAACAAGATTATCACTTGAATCAAGCATGAAGCACACAAGAGCAATTCTATGTTTCTTTCGTTGAACCTATCATTGAGTTCACTTAACATAAAATCACTAACAACATTAAATAACTCAAATCACTAATATTAAAAAATTTACCTCATTTTGTGTTTGCCTTGATCTCCTACATGACCTTGTAAAGTGATCTTCCATTTTCTTAACTTCTATATGATGGTCCTTGTAAAATGAATAAACTTTTTTAATAAAATATTTTCAAGCACTCTCTTCATTTATGAGCATAGTCTCTTAGTCAATTTAACAAGGTTCATGGTATTTATAATGTCTTGCTCTTTTCTTGTAAAGCCACTAACAAATCATTCATCTTTGTCAAAATATGTTTCATTAAATATATACTAAATATAAAGTCAAATGTATAAATTAACTTTCACCATGAATATACATTGGATCTCTGCTTTGCATCAACACTATCCCCAATTGCAATTTCAAGGACATTTATATAATAACAACAACAACAACTAAGTCTTTTCCCATACTAGACGGGTTCGGCTACATGGATTCTTTGTTTTCACAAAACCCTATCATACAAGGACATTTATGGTAGATAAAAATATTCTGATTAAGTGGCACAAAGTAAAATAATTTGAACCACGACATGTCTCTCCTGACCTCTTTATTCTAAGTGATTGATTCAAAACTCTATCACTTTCAATAAACCTAATTTTGAGTTCGTTTTGAACTCTATCTAATTCTAGTTCTCTAAACAATTCAAGTCTTTTGTAAAAACTTTTTATACAATGCTTTATAGCAAAAATAACAACAAATAATTAGGTTGATTCTCTACAACTGATATAACTACCAATTGGAGTTAGTGAGCAAAATAATGAACATAAAAAGCAGAAGGATTTTCATTCAATATCAATGCTATTAGGTTATTGAACTCACCTTTCATATTACAAGTACTATCATATCCTTAACCTCGCAACTGTCTAATGCTTAGAATAAGTTTAGTGAAAATATCTACTATGCCTACTTTCTGTGATGTAGTACTACCGTTGTTCTGGAAAAAATAAAACAAAACAAAAATCACCAATATTGAAGCAATAAAATGGAAATATTTCTAGATATCACTCTCAGGCTACATGAAATAATGGTTTCAACTTGCAAAAGCAAAAGCTATAATGTAATATGTGTGCAGTTTGAATGATGAAGAGACGTATTGGAGCATCTAAGACTCCCAATACTCATTTCATGATGCACTCTATTCATGTTGGAACACCATTAATGAAGGTACATGCTTGCGCTAATAGTATTAGACTATAAGAAGATTCTTAGTGTGTCTCGATGTATGTCTTCTCATTTAAAGTGACAAGACACATACATCTTATGAAAAACCCAGTAAATGTCACATTAGTACTTTAGCCAATTGACAAGACACATACATCTTATGAAAAACCCAGTAAATGTCACATTAGTACTTTAGCCAATTGAAAACAAGTACCATATATATATATATATATATATATATATATATATATATATATATATAGAGAGAGAGAGAGAGAGAGAGAGAGAAAGAGAATGCGGTAAATGCATACACCATTCATACTCAAACATCCTTACAAATCTCAATTATTTCATCAGAATAGTTGAAATTTAAATTTAAAAAGTCAAAATGTATAATGGTACATTTTATAGGTATATTAAATGTACTTAGTATTATTTCACTTTTTGCTTTAAAGATCTCAACCGTTGATATTAAAAGTTGAATAATTGAAATCTATAAGTAAAGTTTAGCATGGAGAAGTGCTTGCATGGACTATACTCTCTCTCTCTCTATGTGTGTAAAATAGATTCTTAATGCAATTTTCAATATGAAAGGACTCGCTTAAAATGTGGGAACTCTCCTAGCCTGCCCCTATAAAATGTGGATCTCGTCCTAATTGGGATTTGGGGTTAATATGGGGAATGTTCAATAATATTGGAAAAGTGACTCGACTCCATGAATTGCTTTTGCCATAGCTAAAGAACATTTTAAAATACTTAGTAGTTATTGAATTTTGTAAAAACATGTGAGACATTATGGCCATGGCTTTTAATTGTTTTTAGACATGTTGAGTATTGAAATAATTAGAGCTTTTAACTGTTATGTTTAATTTTAACATTATAATTTGCATAATTGTTAATCAATAAAATTACTTTACAGAAAAGACCATTTAATTAAGCCCAGCCTAAAGTTTCCCTAATATAACAAGATATGGAGATTGTGGTTTATACTCATAAATATTCTTTCTAAATCATCTTCGATTATTCCAGCTGTCCAATCAAGGAGATGGATGCTTGAGATAAAAAGATATTGTTTTTTAATCAAGCATAACAAAAGAGCACTATTTTAGTCTCAAACATTTACTTTTTTTATAGATGGTTGAAATCATTGACAACACATTTAGCACGATTGCGCATAAACCACCAAGCTCAACGAGATATAGTTGCTCATGTAAAACATTAGCACAATCAACAATAACTCACTTTACTAGTGGATCGACTCACAAGTTTAAGGCCATGAGATTGACATCTCGGCTGGCATGTGCCTTCCTCTTCGTACCTAAAAAAGTATAAACAACCACTGGACAGAAATCTTGTTGTACTTAAAACAATGTCTCTTATGGATACTTTTCCCTGCTTTGAGAGGTCATGGGATAATCTCATAATATATTAAGATACATTAAGTTAAAATAGAAAAGCATCTTTAGCAATTCGCTCTAAAATTGATCCAATTAAAAAATGACAGCAATTATTCAAGTTCAAACTATTTCAAAATCCAACAGTTTTTATATACCATTTTTTTCATGAAAGTCTTTTGTTATGGATTTTAGAAAAAACTATTTAATTTTGCATACAAGTTACTCAGGTAATGATTTGATTAATCAGATCTTGAAGATATTTATGAATATATCTTAAAGATTAGTAAAGTTTGTTATGATAATATTTTAATTATAATTTCCCTTTGTAACTTACCTTTTATTTTTTCCCTTATTTTATGAGATACATTATATTTTCTTATTTTGTAGGATATTGTAAATTTTAATTTTAATTTCCCTTCAACAAATCAAGTACAAGATGCAAGATCTTTCAAGGTACCTCAATTTACTATTGAATAATTCAACTATCTGCTTTCACTCACATCGGCAAATAAGGATAACCTTGAAGTCAATATTACTTTTATTCTCTAAAAATCCAAACATTTTCATCCTTGATTCTAGAGCAGCACATCATCCATGTTGTTCATTGTCTTTCATTTTTTTTAAATCTGTTACTCATGTTGAAATGGTCGAACCCAAACCTCCTACTAATCATATTCATTATGTGCTTTCTTTTAATTTTAGTGTTATCTCAATCAGTCAGCTTATCAATTCTCTTAAATATCACATCTCATGTTTTAATTCTCATTGTGAAATACGGGAACCAATCTCAAAAAAGAGGTCTATACTTTTTTCATATAGACTCTCACGGATTGCCTCCAAGACTTTATTCATCATCAATAATCGATTTATGACATCTTAGATTAGGACATTCTGGTTTTGAGCATTTGTCTACAACAATTGGTTAATTATCAAAAATCAAATAACTTCTTTCTCAACCCCATATTCAAACTCCAAGTTGGGTTGTGTATCCTGGACTCATACTTGTTGGGGAGTGTGGGGTTTGTACCTATTTCTCCCTAAAGGTAGTATGGTAAATATGAGTTGCAAAATACATAAATATAATATAATATATATGGGTTTGGTAAATGTTATCCCTTATCCACACCAGCCAAATCAATTTGGTATGGGTATGTGTGCTCGTTGATCGGGTTTACCTGTTTCATTTGAAAAGAAAAAGAAAGAAATAAGAAAATATCAAAGTTTTTAATATGAAAAGAAAAGAATGAATGCACATTCCTAAACACAAGAAGAAAAGAATCAAGAAACCAAAAGGAAATACTAAAACCTTAAACAAAATTTTACACATTTTAATAAAAGGGACATAGGTTTAGATCCTTAAGCAAGGAATCAACAACCCCTATGCCGGTAATCAACTCTGGATGAATTATAACTTTGGATGCCTGAATACCATCTCCTTCTCATATTCATTGAGATAGAGCATTACCTACCAACCATTGTTCCATAATGCATTAACCTCTTGGTTGACGTTAATCAGCTCACCAATTCTCTTACACCTAATGTCTCTTTTTCTACTTCTCATTATGAAATATAGGATGGTCTCTTGAAGAAGAGTACATAAGGGTAAATGTTAGCAGGTTTGTACTCTCTTCATGTGGGCTCTCATGGTTTTGGTGAAACCATTAATTCATCATGGACAATCATCTAGAGCATTTTAGATCAAGACATTCTTCTTTTGAGTGTTTGGCTACAATTTAGTTGATCATTATCAATATTAAATAACTGTTTTCTTTTTAACTGTAAACATTTCACCACCATCTCCATCTAATTCATCATTGTCAATGCTCTAATCCTCACTACTCTTGATTACCACTAGGCCTTTCTCCTACTTTGTCTAGTATAATTGTTATTGTACTTGTGACTTTCCTTCTAGAAGAGGAGGAAGTATTCTTCCTTAATGTGCCTAAGAATTTTACTATTTTTTGTTTTTTAACACCCTCAAAATTTCTTCAAAACAAATTAGTCTTTCAAATGAAAAAGACACATAAAGGAGAAAACACAAAAATGTCATAGCTTTTATATATGTGGATGAAAAACATGAATATACAATTCTAGACATAAGAAGAAAATAATAATGGACAGAAAAATAAAAATAAAAATTATTTAAACTGTAAAACAAAATATTAACTTTAAAAGAAAACAAACATATGGTCAACTCCTTTACCAAAGAATCCACAACCCTCATATCACTAATCCACTCTTGAGCACCATAAGTTGTGATGCACTAAATACCATCTCCTTCTTGTACTCCTTGAAACAAACCGGATAATTATTTTTGGCCAGCATTATGACACTACCCTCACCCAACAACCACCATAATGCATCAACCTCGTGGTTATTGTTTGCTAGCTCACTAATTCTCTTAGATATCATGTTGCGTTTCTTAATTTTTCTGTGAAATATGGAACCCTCTTTCGAAGAAGAGGAATTAATAGGGTGAACTGCAACATAGTTTATACTTTCTTTGCATGAACTCTCATGGTTTGACCACAAAACTTGATTCATTATCAACAATGTATTTATGCCATCTTAAGAAATCCTTGTTTAAGCATTTAGCAACAACAATTATCAACCATCAATAACTTTTTACTTTACACAATCATTTCAACACCATCTCCATTTGAATCATTAATGTCAATGCCTTTATACTGACTCCTCTCGATAATCATTAATTCATTCTCGAAACCTTGTCTCAGATCATAATCACAGTCATTGTGGCTTTACTTCTATGGGAGAAGAAAATATTCTTCAAAACAATTAAAAGCTCGACTATCTTTTGTTCGTTATCGACTAAAATTTATTCTAACGAAATTAGTATTTGAAATGAAAAAGGCAAAAAAACAAGAAAAGATAATAGTTTTTATATATGAAGAGAAAAAGCATGAATAAACAAACCTAAACATGAGCAGAAAAGAATGTAGAAACTAAAAATAAAAATAAAAAAATATGTTAAAACCCTAACACAAAAGTGTAAGCATAAAAAGAAAACAGGTTGGATTCAACTCCTTCACCAAGCAATCCGTAACCCATCTACCCTTAATCCACTATGGAAGCACCATAGGTTTGGATGCACCAAATACTGTATCCTCCTCGTACTCCCTAAAATGCACTTGATACTTAATTTAGAACACATCAACCTCTTAGTTTACGTCAGCTAGCTCACCAATTCTCTTGGATATCATGTCTTATATTTTAATTTTGATTCTGAAGTATGAGAACTAATCTCAAATAGGACAAAGCACAAAGAGTTTTATACTATCTTCGTATTGGCTCTCATGGTTTGGTTGTAACACTTAATTTATCATCTAAATTCTGTTTATGACATCTCGAATTAGGAACCATTTGAATGTTTCGCTGCAATAGTTGATCATCATCAACAACCAACAACTTTTTTTCCTAACAACAAAAATTCAACACCATCTCCAACTGAATTGTCATTTGTATAATGCGCTTGTCTTCATCACTCTCAATCATCATTAATTCTTTTTCCAAAATCTTACCTAGCGTCATTGTGACAATGGTTGTCAGTTTCCCTCTACACGAGGAGGCAATGCTCTTTTATAAATGCTACAAAATGTTTGACTTTAAAACCAATAAAATTTTGTCCACAGATATTTTTCCTTCTAAAACATCTTCTAGTCGAAATTTTTTTGATCACGTGTCTTACTCAAACATATTTAATAGGAAAATGCAATATGATATATGCCACGGTATTTTTTCACATAAACCACTTTAATTTCTTTGAGATAATTATATTGATGATTATGTTCAAGATGGTCAACAACTTACAAGTTATGATGAGATTCCTAGAAACTCATGTCTATTAACATCTAAATGCCTATGAATGTAATGTAAAACCTCATGAATACTTTCTTCAAGAGTATTACATATGACAAATGTCCTAAGCTTTTACTATCACATCGAGTCACCTTGACCTATATTTCCAGCTGTATTGAACTTCACCAAACAACAATGAAGTGTGAAGTGTTGACGTGGATGCCGAAATTAAGTTTTTTGAAGATAATCATACTTCAACTACTACGGGTTTACCCAACTTTAAGAAAGATATTGGTTGTCAATGGGTTTATAAGATAGAAGTCAATCTAATGGACCCATTAAGTATTGCAAAGCTTGACTTTACAAAGGATTGTACTCAGCAAGAGGGGCTTCATGATCGTGACATGTTCACTCTGGCTACCAAACTTGTTTTCATACGATGCCAGTCATCCATTGCATCGAAGTTTAAATGGCTTTTTCATCAATTTAATGTTCATAATACATCTTTTCGTGGAGATTTAGATGAAGAAATATGGATGCAATTGCCACCATGTGCTCCTATAAGGTGCAGTAAAATATGTATCATTCATAAAATTCTGTATATAGTCTAAAAGAAAATTATTGTCGATATTTTGCTAAATTCTCTAGTGCACTTCTAGAAGCTAATTTTACTCAAAGTTTGGTTGATTATTCTATTTTATCGCACATCTAAATATCAAAAGATACATTCGATTTAGTGTATGTTGATTATGTTAGAATCGAAGATCATGAAGGTGAACTGAAATTCTCTCCTACAAGCGCTTTCACATCGAAGATCTAGGTCAACTGAAATTCTTCCTTAGAATCGAAGTTACACTTTTAAATGAAAGGATTTAGGAAATCAAAGGGGAAGGATGCAGACCAAATTGGTTCCAAACCTATAGCAAAATTTGAATGTAACAGTTAGATGATGACGGTGAACCATTGAAAAAATCTTACAAAAACACTCGAGACTAATAGGACAATTGATTTTTCAAACTAAAGCACTTGCATTGCCGGCCCCAAGTCTGGATAAAAGAGGAGGGTTGTGTTTGGCTTCTGACAGCTAGCGTAAAACTTTGTCGGATTTTTATATCATGGATTAGAGCTATGTGGAAACAAAGAATCCTTGTAGTCGATCCCGTCTAGTATAGGAAAAGGCTTAGTTGTTGTTGTTGTTGTAATAGGACAATTGATTCGCCTGACAAACACTTGTCTAGACATCACCTTTAATTGTAGTCAACTTACGCAGACTCTAAAATTCAAACATTAGAATGCAGTTGTCAAACTATTGAGATATATTAAAATGATCAGTCAAACATGAAAATTTGCTGAGATCAGGCCATATAATGCATCATCATATTTGTAGTTTCTTTAGGTGAAAGTCCTATTTCATGGAAAACCAAGCAACAATCTTCTGTTTCTCAATCATCATCAAAATCCCAATTTCGAGCAATGGCAATGTTTGGATACAAGTGGTATGGTTGAAGCACTTCCTAGAAGATTTTTATTTCCATCTTGGAGCAACAATACCATGTCGTTGTAACCATTTCGGTGTACATATTTCTTCCAATTTAGTTTTTCTTTTTCACGAGAAAACGAAGTAAATAGAGATGTATTGTCATTTCATTTGTGACAGGTACAATAAAGAATTATACTCCTATACCAAGCTAGACACGCTATAGAGACATTCTTTCATTACAAAGGCCGAAGCCTAACATAAACACTCACACATGCACCCTCTGGAAGTGGAACTCCCAACCAGCAGGGACGGCGCTAGAACGCCCTACCGTTGAGCTAACACTCTGAGTGCTGCTACTGAAGAGACTGACAAAAAGATCATGAATACTCAATGTGCAAGTTGAACACAACCAATATATTGCCAATTTGAGAGTGATGAGATTGGTCAAATTTTACAGATGTTGCTGAAATCGTCACAAGCTTTCCTTATTCAAAGGATTACCTTTGGTTGTTCAAATCATCATAATGCTGCTGTTAATGCATCCATCATATGTGTAAAGCTTTCCACCAATTCTTTGCATTCTCTTTTCTTGTTCTAATTTTATTAGGCATTTAGTTATATATTTTTAATTGGATTGACTGGTTGAAGAAACTTCTACGAATCGTATCTTAACAACGTCTAACTCTTGCATGAAATGAAACCAAACGGGACTAAAGTTTGGTCAGAATGAAAGTGGTTCTTCTAAGAACTGAACCATTACAATCCGACCAAATCTCCTGGGATTTATGGATTTAAATCTAGCCGTGGCCCATACTGAAACCTGAACCAAGAACTGAACCGTCATGATTTGGGTCAGGTTCCGGGTTCGAAACCTATGTAAATTGAATCTTAACAGAACCGAGAGAAAGCCAAACTATACCGAACCCCGTTACAGCACGAGTAATTCCAGCTGTCAGACAAAACGCCTCCATTCAACCGTCACACAGGTAACGCGTGTTATTGGATTTGACACACGTCTCGCCGCCGCTCAAGGTGGCAAACACTGTTCCTTTTATCAACCATACCCAACTTCGTTTCTCCTTCTTCGTTCAACCTCCCCCCCACCTGAAAGCACACACACAGTAACGAAGGATTCTGGGCAATGGAAAGTCTAACTAAGGCACTTCAAGCTCAACGTTTCGCGGAAAATCCTGAAATTGAGGTGCACCGAACAGGTAAAGTTGATGATTGTTTCGTGATTTAAATGCATAAATTTCGTTCTAAGTGGCCGCATCTCTCTCCCCCTCTCTCATATGCACATACAGGTGAAGGTGTTGGTGAGGGAGAAATGCACGAAAAGAAGTCGGTGTTGAAGAAGGTGAAGGAGAAGGCCAAGAAACTCAAGAACACAATTGGCGGCAAGAAGAAACACGGGCACGGGCACGGGCACGATCACGATCACGATTACGAACATGAAGCACGCGAACACGGTCTGCCTCGCGATTACTTAGAAGAGGAAGACGAGGATGAGGAAGAGATGGAAGAATATGAACCCGAAGTCCACGGAGGACAGCCAAGTACCTCTCTCTCTCTCTCTCTCTCTCTCTCTCTCTCTCTCTCTCTCTCTTTCTCTCTCAAGCTCAAGATGGTCTCATCGGATATCGGGTCAGATCCTGAGTCCGAAACTCATTGACAAACTGCAATAACCTGTTGACACAGGAGTTAAGCTGGAACAATCTGGACCATTCGATGAAGATCCCAACACAAGGAGAAGTGGTGTTGGATTGGTCACCCCTGGCATCTACGAGGCCGCAGTATCCGAACCCGGTGATCCAGGTAGTGAATACTTACCAACTGTATACTATCCTTCCCCTAAGTCCGCACACTTTGGATATGGATCGGATCCGGGTTGCCCCTTTCTCTTATTTTGGGGAATTCTGCAGCTTCCAGGTCGAAAGAGGTCGTCAGCCGACCGCTGCATGGACACGATAAGGGTCCGGAAGAATCTCGGCCTTCCGGTGGGGACCCGCTTGCTAAACGGGCCGATCGGGCTCCCGTGAGCCCTGACCCGGTTACGGCCTCTGGACCCAAGGACCCAGGTAATTTCAACATACAAAATTATCCTTTTGGATTTTCCTAAATCGCGTGGATACCCTCAAACTATATCGGTTTTGCGTACCGGCATGTTTGCCCCTCACGAACCGCCGTGTTTCAGAAGAGGAGACTGGATCGGGTCTGACACCGGTTCTTCGGTCAGTGGAAGACTTGAAACTCGAAGAGGAAACGCATAAGGCACAGAGCGGAGGGCCAGATGCGCCGACGGGGAGCCATGACCAGTTTGCACCCGAAGAGGCTGAGACCGAGACGACTCAGTCCAAGGATGAACGTGATCAGACATACGCAGGGACGGTTCAGTCGGTAGTGGCTTCAGCAATAGCGTCCGGGACAACTGCAATCGTCGAGAAAGCCGTCTCGGCCAAAGACACCGTAGCTGCCAAGATTGGCTATGGAGGAGAAGCCGGTGGAGAAGGCCGAGGTTTCGCCGAGATGCTGACGGAAAAGCTCACGCCGGTATATGAGAAGGTGGCCGGAGCCAAGGAAGCCGTCGTGTCCAAGATGCAGGCACCAAAGCGGGTAAGTAGAAATGACAACTGGAAATCGTTGGTACGCGTGAATGTTTTGATCAATAAACCTAGAATTGATAAGCAGGATGATGAGGGGGTTTCAGCGACTCACTATTTGGTGGAGAAGCTGAGCCCCGGAGAGGAGGACAAAGCACTGTCAGAAGTCATAAGCTATGCAGTTCACACTCAAAAGGCTGGAGAAGAGAGTGGGAAGTTGCCGGAGGGCGGCAACACCGGCGTTCTGCAGAAGGTGAAGGAGGTTGCCGGTTCGTTGATCGGAAAGACACCGGAATCTCATGATGCTACCCCCGAGCAACAGGGTCACGGTAACTCATTCAGATCTCCATGTCGTAGTCGCTGACATTTTACTTATTTCGTATTCAACCTGATATTTTTATTTTAAATGATTCAAATTCATACGTTATTAGTAAAAGTAAGTGTATATTCGAGTCATGGAGTTTCTCAATGCCCGCAGAGATTTCCAGCTATTCTTGTTCTATTACTAATATTGTGAAGAATCATAATCTTGGAATTGTTTTCAGCTTCTCCGACACAAAATATGCGGAGATTTAGGGTGGTTTAACTTTTCGTTGGTGGATTGATCAAATTTTTGGATTCCATGACGATTATATTTTTGGCAGTAGAAGTAGTTGAGGAGAATCTGGATAGAAGGTTCGAAGAGCAGAGGGATCTGCAAGAGTCAACCATCTGAACTTTGGCAACGTGTTGTATAGATCGCTCAGACTGTATGTATTTGCATAATATGACACACTGGTTCTTGTTGGTTTGTATTTGCAGTTTCAGTTTATCGAATCTTAAATTAAGTTTCAGCTGTGAATTATACGAGTTGTACTACTTTGGGCAGTAAACGTCTAAGCGTTTGGTGGCTTTCTGCTTTCCTCCCGCCTCTTCAATATATAGGAAACATTGCATGCAGGATTCTTTCTCCGGTCTAACCACCGGAACAGGAAGCCCACAAGGACCCTCCGCACACAGCCAGCGCTGGATCTCAACGGGTAGGACATGGATGTAGCTCTCTCTCTCTCTCTCTCTCTGTGCGTGCCTACATGCTAGACATTCATAGTGTGTGCAACCGCTGTACAGGAAAGACAAGCTTGGTGTTCAGTTACTCCCGACGATTCTTTTGGGGCTAGATAATTTCCTGGTGCAAGACTTGTTATAAATTCGAAGAAAAACAATTTCCATGGATCTTTTAACGGTACTGATGGCTAGAAAAAATATTAACTATTTTGCTGTAAAACTCTTACTCTAATGCTGGGTCTATACGTGATCTGTAGCAAGTGAATGAATTCGTTAGGAACTTACAAATCACGGAAATAATCACATGAGAAACTTGAAACACGATCGATGGCATGGAGATTTTGCTTTGAACCAAATCAATGAAAACAGAACAACGTAAGCGATGTATTTGGTGTACAGAACAAGTTATATGTATTCACGATTTCTTAAGAACGAATAAATCAGCAAGCATACAAATCATTGAGCTAGGTTTGCATGACGAAGCACAACAAACAGAAGTTATTCATGAACGTTTTATAGATCATCGGTTCTCATGGCGGAGGTACTTATCCTTTGAATATATGTATAGGTACTGTGGTTTTCAAGTAAGGATTAAAGTTTGTTCATAGAAACATGCTATATATGATTGTCCTTGGGTTCTATCTACGATTTAATTCATGTACCATAAAGTAACTTGACCGGCTTGAATCAATGAAGATACAAAATAGGTTATGTTGTAGTCATTCATTGTTAACGCCGAGAATTTCGAGTTGCAAAAATCGGGTACAAAAGCTGAATTAATTAGTCCAGAGTACTCAACCCGGATCTGAAATGAAGACCACATGAAGGAGAGGATCCTTGGGAGAAGTCGGATTGAAATCCAACTGTGGAGAAAGGAAAATTTAAGCGGCATGCTTACACCTTTGCCTTTTCGATGGTAACCATGAACTGGGATTGTATGTTTTCTCTTCGAAGTTGCTTAACGTGCTCTAATTTGAAGCAGGAAGTGTTTCTCTCTTTGGAGTTTATAACTTAACGTGTTTCAATCTTGGCATCCGTCATGCCAATTAATTCTCAGGATCCAATAAGTTCAGCCTTTTATGCTGTAATTATAATAGATTTCAGAAAGCATGGTCAATCAAGGTGATGTCTGCGATCAACTATTCAATCCCATACTGAAAACTTATCTTGCACCAAGCTTACTGTCCACTTTAGGGTATACACCATCCGAAATCTGAAAAATTCTTGGATATGCTAGTGTTAACAAGTGTGCTTCAAGGGTGGGATTTCGGAATCCAGATCTCTGAATGCTGATGAGGAGTATGAGACCAAGCATGTCTACTGAATACTGTTATCGGACTCGAGTTGCTATATTAATTAAAGACAACAAAACATTCTGGGTGTTTGAGGGCAGCTGCAAACCAAGTGGAGTTGAGATCTTCGGTTTCATTGGCAACTCCTCGGTCACAGATCCCTTTATCCTGCACAAGCTTCAAAAATGGAGATGTATGTGCGATCTCTCATGAACAGGAGAAGTTGCGTGCTTCTAGTGGTTAGCTTTTTACGGTCTAAACTACTAGAAGCCCACAAGAACCTTGGCTGATCCAGTCGAGTCAGGTTGGCTCTCGAGGTTAATGTTTGCAAGCCCACCGTCTTCAATCTCAATTGATAGATCCAACCCAGAGAGGGCTTTCTGCTCTCTTGCAGACATGTCTCAAAATCAAATTTGCACCGATGTGATCACATCTAAATAAGCATAAGAAAACAGATTTTCAAACATCACCCTAGCAATAGCCCAAATGTGCTGTCCAAGATGTAGAAAAACTCTGTTGGATTGAGTATATATAAATTTAGGAACAAGCCTATTACACTTCACATTTGGAAGGACTCACATGCCTATTTCATTGTAGAATTTGTTACAACTAGGAGAAATACAATAGTTAATTTAATTGTTTTTTCTATTTTGTTATAAATAATATGTGACATACGATAAAATTATAAATATATATAATTATTACCAGTTCATCCGCAGTTCGACCCTGTTGAATCTCAGTGCCTTTCTCGGTTAATTGACCAGTCCGACTTCGTGAAGAGAGAGATACTTACAGATACAGGTTTATCTTATAGAAACCACTAGATCCTAATAGGATCTTTTATTGTATCTCTTTAAGAGTACCTACAAAATCCTGATATTTATGGTATCACTTTCATTATCCTTACGCGACTTCTAACCTTCAAATTGCAGTTGAAGAAAACTTCTCGCCCTAGATAGACTCCAGCAATTCAGCATCAGCAATGGTGGAGCTTGTGTCCAATGCAGGCTGCATCCTGAATCTGCTATGCATCTGTTTCTCAGATGTCATGTCAATCGATCCACCTGGAATGGTGTGTTTTCTTTTCAGTGTAGTGTGGAAACTTGTAGAGATGTCACTTGCATTTTATTTGCTTGGAGTAGATGTAAACTTCACAATAAACTGGTCAAAATACTTCGGATTGTTTCTTTTCAATTAATTATTAGATTCTTATGGAAGAAAAGAAAGTGCATCTTGCATAATAGGTTCAATGGACACTTAGTAAAGATTAATAAGGATATTTTTTATAGAATTGAGGAATATATTTTGACAAGACAGCAAAGTTCTTGGGACGTAGATCATTTCTGGTGGCTCTTTATTCATAGACGGACTCCCCAAAAGCCAAGATGGAGGAAACTTTCTGTATTCAATAAGAAAGCTTGCTTCAGGCAAGTAGGATTCACTCTTTTGATGCCATATTGGCATCATTCTCAGTGTAAGTTGGATTTGTTAGGACCTACAGGGACATGCAAAAGAATGGAACTGATAGATGCAAATAATCAGAGATTTTGACTGGGATAGAATTATTATTAAACCATGGAAAATTGACATTGTTACAAGTTTCAACAGGGTTAACAGAACCATGTTTATGACAGTTGAAATGGAAGGAAACACGCAAGATTTCTTCAAGAAATTCCTTGGAATTCACTGTTATTGGATTCCTAGAGAAGGTAACAAACTTCCCCTGTTTTTATCTTGAATAGGAACGACTGGCCTTTCGTTTCCTTTTATTGGAGTCTATCGCTCTGATGGTGATTCCCACTTCTTATTTGATGGAGATTATTGGTTGAGAAACCCGACCTCCATACTGTAAGTGGTTGAACAGTTTTCTTTTATGCAGAAGATAAAGAATTGACTAGTCGCAAATATGGATACGTTTTGTGTTGAGGCATGACATCCTCTTTCTTTGGTTCTTCGTCAAAGAATCTTCTCGTGGGTCGTCTAAAAGTTTGGTTTTCCGGAAATTCTTGACACTATTTCCGAGTCAGCTTGTGGATCAGTTTTCTCGTTAAAAAGATTGGATTTTAGAATGAACCTTAGTGCACCTAGACAATTCTTGATCTCCTCTCATATGACTGGTGTTCTTGATATGATCTTATCAAGATCTAGGTAAACCTCTAGTGATGTAGTTAACGGAGCCCGGCTTGAAGACTCTTGCCAGCTAAAGAGGAGTGAAGGTGATCTGGTTGTTGTCTGAGCTAGTCACCCAAGTTAGAGCAGGAAGAACAGAAATAGCTGGGGGTGTATGCATAGTTGGCGTCCCTTAAGGGGGAGTCAAGGAGAGAACGAGTACGGGGTTGACAAATAGTAGAATTGGATGAGATTGAGAAGAATATGAAAGATGAGTGGCAAGGTGGGAAAAGAAGAACATCAGGAAAATGAGAAAAAAATCGTTTTCTTTTTCAATCTAAAAGCCATGATATTTACCTCTAATTCTTATGGTAATTTTGGACTTCTTTTCAATCAAGACACTAGTTAACCTGGTTTCATAAATGAAACATTCGGTTTAGGTAGCTGTAGTCAGGCATTAATGCACTGAATCCCATCGAAAACTCTGAAGTTGAGCATTCTTGGATGAGAACAAAAATAGGATGACCTCTTAGGAAGTCTTCGTGTAACCAACCCCACCACATAGCTAAGGTAATTACATTTTATGAACCAAAGGGTGCAGGCATCGCCTAGGTAGGACCCATAACGGTCGGTTTCAAACCAACCCGATGATTCCAATAGAAATCAAATCGGTTAGGAACCAGCTGAAATTGGAACCAAGACCAGGCTTGGAACTGAGGATCACCCGATTCGGTTGCCATTTCACCTCTCATGAAACCAGAACTATGGTTCCAATAATTTTTTATTTTTAAAATTTGTTTAATAATTTTACGATTTCTGAACAGTTTCAAACTCAAATTAGAACCGCCTCACAACTGACAGCTCCAGAACTGTAATCAGAACTGGCCCCGGGTCATTCAGTTATGGTTCCAGGTTTCGATTTACCTGGAAGCAGCCATGTCTATCATAGAGTATCCCTTCTAATGGGGTTGACACCATCGTTGGGCATAGGCAGGTATACATCCAATTTATATCTCTAGTTGCACTTCGAAACCAGCCAAATCTTAACTGGTTGTCTCGCTTCTGTTTTAAATTCACACTGCAATTCTGTTTACTTATTGGTCTTTTCTGAAAGAGAGCCACTAGCATTTTCTAGGAGAAAGAAAAGAATCCACTAGGCAATTTGATTTACGAAATGATATACCTCAGCTCATTACAAGAAGCTATCTTTTGCATGCCGTGAAACCCAACTACCACTCATTATACACAAATCACATTTCCCTTCATACATACACATGAATGAAACAAATTCTTTTACAAACACGAATGACATAGCTATGTCCTCTTAGCATTTTTGAGATTACGTACAGTCATTATAAGCTGTTGCCTCTCACCTTCTACCTCGGCAAACCTGAGACTTATCTCTGAGTACCTTTCTTGCATTTCCTTTAGTTCATCCTCCATTGAACTGTTCTTCTGCTTCAGTTGCTCTATTTCAGTTTCTAGTCTCATGGTGTCGTCCTCACTAGGAGCACATTGGTAGTTGAACTTATGCTCATCCATTGGATCAATAGTGATGCTGCATATCCATTGAATAATAAATGTAATCTTGGTAAACAGAAATTTGTCATTAGAATATTTTCACGCCAAATTTTCCAATTAGTACTTCCCTTAGAAAGGTTTACCATCTTTGGGGTTATGAAAACAATGTCGTACCTTGTAGCCGATCTTTGTTCATTGTCAAGGCCCGGTTTGCGTCTATCAATGAAAGTTCCCTGAAAATGCGGCAACAAGAATCGTAACAAGTTGTCAGAAATACTTTAAGGTGTGCAAACATGAATTTCCATTATATGGGAATTCAGAAACAATTGTCCTTAGTATGAAGATCCAAGTTGAAAACATAAACGTGGATCTGGAGTTGGTACAACCGATCCATCTTTTTTAAGAAAATACTGGAAATATTCGCCCTCATCTAGAAATTACAAACAACACATGAAAGGGTTTCAACGTCTTTTTTCTCTGCTCCTTAGATTTCTGCTACAGTTACAATTAGCAATGACAATGCTCATGATCATCTTCAAAAATGAAGAAAATGTATTCAACTATAAATATCTGATTCTGATTTGTAAGTTCGTTGCCTGCAAGAAGCATTTGAATGAAGTCCATGATCGAATGCAGCCAGATTCTTGATAACAAGCGAAAGATGAAAAGGATAGAGTACAAATAGGAAAAAGAAATGAAACAGTGAGGCAATAACACAAACCAGAATATACAAAGAAAGAGCATATGACTTTGAAGCTTTGCAGATCCATGAATGTGATATTTACTTGAGAAAACCAACAAAGTACCAAGTTACATTAGAATACATAATGTTCACTGACCTGTGTATTTCCATCAGAGGAGTTCAAGATACTGTATATTGGATCCATCAAAGTCTTTTCTAGTTCTTCAATCCTAGCATGTAGCTCTCTCTCTCGCTCCGCAAACTCATTTCTGGAGCTATGAAGTGTCGCTTCCGTTATCTTTACCTCTTCCTGTCAAACATCAGGACCATAGTCAATGTGGGCCGAGTAACTTATGTAGACATGAACTTTGTTTTTGTTTTCTCAATCGTAAAACACATGAAGTATCCCTTACCTCAAGAAGCTTGATTTTTTCTTGCAACTTCGCCACCTCCTTAATGGATTGGTAGGAAGCATTGGACTTGTTTCTTAGGCCAGCTTTTGCATTTCCTTCTAGTGCTTTGACTTTCTTCTCAATGAAATTAATTGCATCTTCCTTCTTCTTGAGGTCGCTTCTTAATTGGAACACCTGTTTTCTTAGATTCTCTTTCTCAAATTCATCCTCAGAGAAGGATTGCTTCAGTTCATTGTATTGAGTTGTTATCTTTAATATCTCGGACCTCAGAGTATCAACCAATGCTTCCTTTTCAATCAGCAAATTCCTCATCTTAAGTAGTTCATCCTGAGTTTGTCCAGCTTCCTCCTTTGTTAGAAGAACTTGACCCTGAAGATCTTTTCTTTCAGCATTTTCTTTGTGAAACATGAGATCTTTCTGGCATATTTTGGTTTTCATTTCTCCTAATTTCAGTAGAGACTCTTCTTTTTCTTCGTCAGATTTGAAAAGCTCAGCTTTTTCAGTTAAGAGAACTTCAATATCTGAATTAAGTGTGAGGATCTCCAATGAGAGTGCTTCTTTCTGAGATTTAAGCTCCCCAGATAAAGATTCAACTTTAGACAGTAGTTGATTTATGCTGTTTTCTTTCGAGCCCAGCTGCTCTGAAAGTTTTGTCACTCGGTGCTCATATTGATCTCTAACAAGTTGAAGCTCTTCAGCAGATTTATGCAGCAGCTGTTCTAGATGACTCTTCTGGATACGTAGGTTGCTAGATTCTGACATGGCTTGTGTAGCCAATTTTTCATTGGCATCAAAAGTAGCAGACATTTGCGCACAAAGGGTTTTGAACTCTTCTTGCAGGCGTTCAGCTGTGTCAGCATTGTTTTGTCTTGTCTTTCTCAACAATTCCTCTGCTCTTATTGCTCTCTTTTCTTGCTCCACCTTAGTATGAGTTACCATCGCTAGTTCCACTTCAAATGCCTCTTCCTGCTTGGCAAGTTCTCTCTCCAAGTCTTCAAGATGAGTTTCCAGGTGCGCTTTAGCATTGGTTAATGCTGATAGTTCAGATTCAAATTCTTTTTCACGCTCTGCAAGTTCTTTCTCCAAGCCCTCAAGATGACCTTCAAGGTCCATCTTGGCACGAGTTACTGCCACTAGTTCAGCTTCCAATTCTTCTTCCTTCCTCACAAGTTCTTTCTCCAAGTTCTGAACATGAGTTTGCATGTTCATTTTAGCAAGAGTTGCAGCAGATAGTTCAGATTTAAAAGCTTCTTCCTGCTTGGTAAGAGTGTTCTCCAAGTTCTCAACATGAGTTTCAAGTTCCAGTTTGGCATGAGTTACTGCTGCTAATTCTGATTTAAATGCTTTTTCCTGCTTGCTAAGTTCTTTCTCGAAGTGTTGGACACGAGCTTCTGTGTCCATTTTGGCACGAGTAGATGCTGCTAGTTCACTTTCAAATGCTTTTTTCTGCTTGGCAAGTTCTTTCTCCAAGTCCTGGACATGAGTTTCTAGGTTCAATTTGGCATGAGTCGCCACAGCTAGTTCACTTTCAAATGCTTTTTCCTGCTTGGCGAATTCTTTCTCCAAGTCCTGGACATGAGTTTCTAGGTTCATTTTGGCACAAGCTGCAGCTGCTAGTTCACATTTGAATGCTTCTTCCTGCTTGGCAAGTTCTTTCTCCAAGTTCTCCACATGAGTTTCCAGGTCACCAATAAGCGGTAATGACATGGAGGATTCATATTGCCTTTTTAGTTCCTCTTGTATCTCACCTTGTTCAAGCTTAAAAGCCATATCATGGTTTTCCTGCTTCAGAATCTCATAATCAAGAGCAAGCTGTTCCATTTGCATCTCCATGTTGTCACGATCCTTTTTGCATTCATCTAACTCCTTCTGTAACTCCAAAATCTTTTGCTCAATGGAAGATGTGTTATCTGCACCAGCATTCTTATTAATTAACACCTCCAATTCAAGTTGCTCTTGATCTCCTTCCTCATGTTTAGTGGCATTCAGCCCGTGGTAGCTTTGAGCTTGATGTTTCAGAAGATTGTCTGCTGTTTTCAATAGCTTTTCATGGTTTTCATCTGATTGGGATGCTTCCATGTCTTTTTTCTCTAACAATGCCTCTAGGTCATGTATAGCAAGAATCAATTCGGAATTTGCCTCTTGGGTTTTCTGTAGTTGCAAGCGGAGATTGGCATTTAGGTCTTTCTCATAACTAAGTTCCTCTTTTACTTCTGCTAGAATCTGGAAGAAATGATTGCTCTCATAATTTGACTGGTTCATAAATTTGATGCCGTCATTGTCCATTGAGGACTTGCGTTGCTCACACTCCTGTCTAAGTGCATCTCGCTCTTCCTTCAAGCTGCATATTTCTTTTGAATATTCCTGCACCTTTTTGCCTTCCTTTACAATTTGCTTTCGTAGTGTCTGGACTTCAAGATCTGATAGCTCTGTCTGCCTTGCCATAGTAGCAATTTCTTTTTTGAGTTTTTCAACAGTAATTTCTGTAGCTAGTAACTTCTCATTCGGCTCAGTCTCTTTGCGGTTGCCTGTTTGGTTTTCTTTGCTTGCATTTGGAGTCGAACTGAGAGACCATTCTGTGTTTGAATCTTCAAAACCTCTGTGGTCTCTCATGGTCATGTGCCCATTGACCAGAAGCTGTGGGGATTTCGCTTGGCTGCTAAGAGGTGATAGAAAGCTCATGACATCCTTATGGATGTTACTTTTGAATTTGTATTCATGAGGGAAATCATTTCCGGAACTGCTATCTGAACTTGATGTTGCCGAGATAGCATCAGAACTTCCAAAGCGTTTGAGGTTGCTATCATATTCAGCTGTGTGAGGCACAGTATTTATCATGGATGGACTGAACCGTATTGTTCCATTATCTGCTGGGTTATCCTGAGAAATATTCAGAAGATATATGTTAGTTGGAGAATGTAAGCACCATGATAGAGACAAAGCAGTGTGTAGTTGCAGTACAATAGCATTTAGATATGTGTTTTTGCGGTTCTAATGTTGAAGAAGTTCCATGGCATCACACTATTTAATCAGCTAAAATGCTTTTCACTTTTTCAGATTGTTGTTTATAGTTTTTTCTGTTTCCTAATGGCAGTAACTCTTAGTTACCTCATAGTTATATACATGCGCTTTTCAAAATTTGTGCTTGTGTGTGTCTGTCTCTCGCCCATGAATGTGTGTCTGCTGTGCATAACGTATCCATCAACCCCACAGTCTAACCTTCAAAACTTGCAACAGATTTTTCTATGTATATGTTTATTGAGACAAATGGAAATATCTCATCAATTTCTCTTTTTAAGGAATAAGTAACATCTTTGGCGAACTCCTTTTCTTGTTCTTTGCTTTCCTTAACTCTTTATTGTGTAATAAAGAATGGGCCGATAAGGATTTGGCTTTATCTTAGTGAATACCAACACACATTATTGGACTTTCCTTGCTCTGCTGATCTTGTTATAAGAAAGAGGCTCTGTACGAGACAAATGCTAGGATGTAAATTTGCAATGTGAATTAAAAGCCAACCGTGATTGCTAAAGCTAGTCTCTTAGTTTTATGAAAGCATTTAGTTTGTGGCAGCCAACCCCATCTAGTATGAGAAAAGGCTTAGTTGTTGTATTTAGCTTGTGGTGATTTGGAGATCTAATTTTCTTTTCCAGGTTTATGGCATGTAGACATTCCCAGAAACACAAAATAGATGCAGTAACTATAAATAGGTTACGACGTTACGTATATTACTGGTAATGCTTCAAGAGAATGTAAATGACGCGTCAACTGATCTCTAGAATATGATAAGATTGAAAGCAGATTACATGTAACGGCAACACATGATCTAAGTGTGTAAGTTTTCAGATCTCTGGTAATAGAAACCTCTGGTCCCAAGAATGACCTCTCAAACTCTTTATGTTAACTGTCTGGCCTTGTGCAGTGACAAGTTATTGGAGTTCACATTACCATAGAACTTTAGTTACATTTCTATACTTTGGTTTTCTCTTTCATGAACTCACCTCTATGCAGAATTCCGATTATGTTTACCTACTTGTTGGGGAATCCTCGCATGAAGTACCCTTTGTTGTCAAAATTCCGATTCTTAGAGCAACACCATTTGTTGATGCTTGTTGGACTTGTTTTATCGCAACCATTTCATCTATTTTTCATTCTTGCTGATGTTATGAAGACTTTACATGTGAGTTCCGTTTGTTTTAGATACAATAGTTACTACCAATGTTATCCGTATTGCACATATCATATGATACGGTGCGATATGTATCGTATCGTGGAAAATACTTTATATCGTAGAGTGTTGTGTATTGTACGATACGGCACAATATCATATAATACGGGTAGGGACCCTTGACCAAATAGAAACCAGCGTTTTTGTGGGTTTCTGGCTTCTGTTCACGGCTCGCAAGGCTCCATTCGGTGTTCATGCAAAAAAAGTGCTCTACGATGTTCGTGCAAGGCTCTCAACCCGGATGTGGTATATTTTTTGTGTTTTTCAAATTTTTTTCTTTGTATTTATTGTTTTTAGTGTTATTTGTATTTTTTTTTTTTGAATGACAAAATATGAAGTTATGAAGTGCATGGATATGATTTTTATTGTATTTATGAAGTGGGAGACATTCTATTTGAGTGTTATGTGGAGATTGGAGATTTATGAAGTGCTTTTATTTTTAGGTTTTTTATTAGATTGACATGTTCAATTGAGATGACACTAAGGGTATTAGGGACTCTCAATCTTGGCCTAATGATCCGGCATGACAGTGAAATACAACAGTTGAGGAAAAGAAATTGAAGAACAACTTAAGAATCCTAATATTCAACTAAAAATAACAAGTCTTAAAGAAAAATTTGAAAGAAAAGTACAGTAGTGAGTTTCCTACAGTATTTTGAGAATCGAAAAAGCTATACTGATCTACTCCTACTGTAGTATAGATGACTTTAATGAAATTAATATTCCTACTAAAGCTAGGCCAATGACAAATGAATCCAACAATATCATCGACTATTGTAAAAAGGATATTCAAGAATACCTCAGATAAGATAAAGTAGTTAGACCTAGTAAATCTCGACAATTGTCTTGGATTCTTAAGTGTAATGAATGTCGTAAATAGAAATAAGGAGCTCCTAGATTAGTGATTAATTATAAACCTTTAAATAAAGTTTTGTAAAATGGATTAGGTATCATATCCCAAATAAAAAGGACTTAGTAGACCGTGTTCATCAAGCCAAAAGTATTTTCTAAATTTGATAAGAAATCCGGATATTCATCAGATAGAGAGTAGCAGAACTGGAATGCAGGTATAAGCACCGCTTTCAGTGGTACCCTTTGGACATTATGAATGGAATGTAATGCCCCAGGGACTTAAGAATGCTCCATCGAATTTCAAAATATTATGAATTCAATTCTAAATCCTTATTCTAAGTTTACCATAGTATGCTTTAGATGATGTGTTAGTATATAGCAACTCAAATGAGCTACCGTTTTACTTTCAATTTAGAAATCTTTTTAACTTAATCAAAGAAAATGGTTTAGTAATATTGACTAAGAAAATGAGAATTATTTCAAACTAAAATGATTCTTAGGATTTGAAATTAATCAAGGAACTATGGATAAAACCAGATTCTTAGGATTTGAAATTAATCATGAACTATGGAACCAATCGAAAGGTCAATTGAATTTCAATAAATTTTCAGATGAAATTAAAGATAAGAACACTTTACAAAGATTTTTGTAGGATATTGTAAATTATATAGAGAGATTTTATTCCTAATATACTGAGATAATTTGCACACCAGCTCTTTTAAAAGATTAAGAAAAAATCCTCCCGCTTGGAATGAAGAAGCGAGCACAAAGCGATAAAGAAAATAAAAAATTTTAGCCAAAACAACTTCCTGATTTAGGACTCCCGGATCCTCAACTCATCCTTAATAGTTGAAATTGATGCCTCCGAACTAGGCTATGGTGGAATACTTAAGCTAAGTGAAAGAAGGATCTTTACAAGAACAAGTTGGTAGATACCATTCGGGATCTGTGGCAAACAAACAAAGGTCTGATCTGATCAAGAAAATATTATCTATTGTATTATGTATTATGAAATTTCAAAGTGACTTATTTAATAAAGTTTTATTAAGCGGTGCAAGCGGCCCCCTTCATAATTCAAAGGAAATATTAAAACCCTAGTTTCAAAAGCAAATTATTTCGGAATTATGACTCTTTTCAAAAGACTTGTTTAATGAAAAGTTTTATGTAAAAACATGATCAAAAATATAATTGTACTATGAATTTCTTAAGATGTTCGAGACCTATTTTCACGGGGATATGGCGTGAAGTCAAATGCTAAGCTCTTTACTCTTATATCTTGAAAGTCAAAAGCAAGAATGTAAGCAACTATATCAGATAAGAAATAGGTCATTGACTCCCTATTAGGGTCTTCAACCCTAACCTCTTCTCCTAACTCCGAGATTCGTCCTCCTGCCAGTGGATATGGCTTTAATAGATTCCTCCTTTAAGCCTACTCCTGGTTAGCTTCCTCGATCAAGTATCAACCTTTCAAGTAAAGATAATAAACCACCAATTGAAGCATTGTAAGTATTTTTAAAGGAGGTCTTTGATCCCTAATGGCTCTTTAGGAGTGGATTTTACTCTCCCAACTTCTACTCCTTCTCCAATTCGGTCAAAATATGACCTTCCCCAAAGATTTTCATCTATATAGATTATGATACTCCTTGAAAAAGCCCGGCTTTTTATGAATTAATTTTAGTAGACACAAGTCCATACCTTTTCTAGATCACTAAAACCTACGATTTCCAGTCCAGTTGTATAGTACTTTTAAAAAGCAAAAATTCTCAAAGTACTCTAATGACCGTAGAATTAGGAAAACGAGAATCTCCCAATTCTACTCCTAGTAACTTATTCGATAAATATTGATCCCAAAGATTTTCATCATATTCTTACGATACTCTGTAAGAAAAACCGACTTTTTATGAAAGAATGCTTAGTATACACTTTCTGTCCATATCTCCTATAGATCATTCTTGGTATCTTTGAGCGATCCCAATACATAGGAATCTTCTAAAGCATAAATCCTTCATGGTAAGTACACAGTCCCAAAGATTGGAAACAGACCTATCATCCTGCAAGCCTTGTTTAGACAATTGATCCTTCCCGCTCAAGAAGCTAAAGGATTATAAGAATATCAGTATCTACTTTCTACTCATCCGGACCCTATAATCATTCCTTCGGGCTTGAGCTTTTGCATTTTAATAAAGGAATTTGGAGTGCACGGATCAATGTCATGGGATTATGTTTTCATATTGGTCCAAAGGATACAAGGCCTTGTTTAGAACCTAAGTGGATTGCAAGAGTGGTAAGTGAATTAGAGGTCACCATGATTTATATGAACTTATTCACACCCAACGACAATTAAGCGGCTAAGAGCAATCAGGACTGCTAAGAAAAACCATCAAGCCTTTATATAGCCTTTGGAATTGAACTTAATCAAAGTCTTCAGGATTATGTTTCCTCATTTCAAAGAACAAGCCTCTCAACTCATAAGCTGATAAAAAGAACAATGTCTACTGTTAAGTGGTGGGCTACGTCCCCAATATGAACTTATTGCCCGAATGTACTCACAACCGGCGTTTAATTTTTAATTTTTTAATATATACTATGCCTAATATTAGCTAGAGTTAATTTTATAATTCAACTAAAATTATTTAAGAAATCGATGATGAAATAAGTTAAAGTAAATTTAGTAATTATGTAAATGACTTAATCCCACAACACCATTAATACACTAGTTCCCCAAAACGCTAGTATCTCTTTTAGATAGAACTTAACCTCTAATTGCAGAAATAAGTAAATCGGCAAAAATTTACTTTACCCCTTATCTAAAAATATGAAATAAAACAAAACAAGGTTTATATTGGCTTACACTAATACGATTTTCACATAATGCTTGCACGAAAATTTACGACTAACTAATCTCGACCTTATCGGGGTGAACTATCCTTGAGTAAAGGAAAGAAAGAGTAAGCGGGGTAGGAGACATATCACCTTTGTCAAAGTGATATTAAATTAAACTTTACAATTTTTAGGTAGATCTAAAGAAATGTTAATATTAGGAAAAAAAATAAAAAACATCTACATAAATGTCATGTTTCAACTCTTTCTAAATTGCTTGTCAAATCCAAAAGTAGCGAGAAGAATTATCATTGTTTCTCACCTTTGTGGTCATCGATTGAAAATAAGATTGTCTTATTGAAAGTATAATCCAAATAATAATTTTATGATGAAGGAGTAATTTAATAATAATGCGTTATGATAATAATGCGATAATAATGTGTAATAATAATGATGATAATGATGATAATAATAATGGTGGAATAATAGATAATGATGAATAATAATAATAATAATGCGATAATAATAATAATAATAATAATAATAATAATAATGATAATAATGATAATAATGATAGATGAATAATAGGAAATAATGATGATGGGATAAGTAATAATAATAATTAATAATAATAATAATAATAATGATAGTAATAATAATAATAATAATAGCATAAATAATAATAATAATAATGATATGATAATAATAATAAATTCTTCCACAACTAAGGACTCTAACGAGGATTCTACACAAGGTAAAGCAACCCATAAGTGGTATTAGAGTGAAGCTCATTAGAATATGCAAATCTGAAGTTCTCATAGAACCAAAAACATACAAGGGTTGAACACTCCTATGCTTATTTTTTATAACAGAAAGCCAGAAACTATCCTTTTAGGTTGGCGTTAGAAAACAGGCCTTTTGTTGGAAAAAATAGTGTTGGAAGAGGAAAAAAAAACAAAAAAATAATTGCTCGCACAAGCTCTACCCAAAGAGACGGAGCAGAGGTCATAGGCGGAGTGAAGGCAATCTCCCTCCTAGAGTCTCCTCTCTCACTCTAGCTTTCTCTCTCCTCCATCATTATAACCAACATGCTTTTTTAAAATCATTGGAGGGTTTCCTCAACGGATTGAAAAGTTCTTTCTATTAACAATCATTTGGTAAAATGACGAATTGGCATGGGTAAAATTATAAAAAATCTAGATATTTTAAAGTTAAAAGATGATTTTATCCTTAAACAAACAAAAGGATAATTTTATCTTTTGACAGTTTGTGAAATTTACCAAATACCAACTTGTTGAATTACGTAGTTGTCCTTAAACATGCAAATATTCACAAGTCGTCCACTAAGTCAAAAGACGATTTTATCGCCCATCTTTTAGTAGAATTACAAATTTAGACTAAAGAAAAAAATATTATTCTATCCCCGATTAGTTTTGAAAATCACTAAAAGCTGGGTCTAATTTTATTATTGTATCTTTTAAATAATTATGAACAAAATTACCAGTTTATCCCTCAAACTTTAGGAAAATTATGGTAGGAAATATGAAAAAATAACAGATTTGTTTCTAGATTGATTCTGAAATAACATAATTTGATTGAGAATATTTTAAAATGGTACCTCAATGTTGTTTGAAATAACTTTTTGGTACTTAGAGTTATTTTCAGTTTAGTACATGGATATTTTGTAAATTGCACATTGATGGTTGGCTATTAGTTGTCTTATCTATTATGTTGCATGTTGAATGTTTTCCTTTTAGACCGACTTATTGTTATTTTTCTTAAATAATTTAAATTGAATTTAAGAATATGTGTATTGGAATTGACAAAACTTAAAAACTAAATGGTTTAAATTTTAACGTAGAAAAGATGTATCTCGTTGGCACTTACACTAGAAGGTGTAAACTATATATTAAAGAAAACAATTCTACCACACTCCTAATGCAATAAAAGAGGGAAAAAATGTATAAAACATTCCTTAAAGATGATACAATAGGAAGAACCATAATGATAATGTATATAGAAGATGACTTAATTAGGATCTTCAGAGAATACGAGATCGTTAAAGAGTTGTTTAACTCAATAACAGCTAAATATGATACTACAACCAAGTTACATGTCCAATTGTTACTATAAAATACAATTCCTATAAAATGAAAGAAAGAGATAATATAGTACAACATGCGAATGAGATGCTTGTAATGGCTAGAGACTTAACTGTAGTAAAATCGATTATTCTTGAAACAATGTAAATATCTACTATCCTAAACAGTCTTTTCCATTCATGGAATATGGTTATTATTGCCCTTAGATTAGGGGTTGAAACAAACCTTTCTGAGTTACCCTTAAATTAGCAATTGAATAAGAGCATGTAAATAAAAATAAAAATGATAAATTACTAATAGCTCAAGATGAGATAGAGTGAAGCGCGAAACTAAATGAGAGAAAAAATAAATCAAATAAGAAGTTGGTAAAAATAACAAGAAAGGTGATAATTCTTTTAAGAAATTACAAGAAACCATTTTCGTGTTAAGTATTTCAACTATTAAAAAATGGGCATTAAAAGAGAGATTGTTAAAACAAGAAAACTAATGGTAGAAACACCCAAAAACATGACTAATTAGATAAGCATGACATGATATACATGATTTTTTAATGTCTTTACATGGACCGCCTAGTAATTGATTGGTAGATTGATTCAGGAGCAATGAGATATAGCTCAAAAAGCAAGAAAGAGATTATGGACCTAAAGGAATATAAACAAGGAGAACATTGATTATATATGATAAATAATATTTTCTTATATGGTCTTGGGGTTGAGTCCTTTAAAATACATGTATAAGACATACCAATTGTATTAACTAATATATTAATTATGCAATATATAAGGCACAATTTGATTTTAGTCATTGCCTTAGTTAAGAAAGGTTTTTAAATAAAGTTTGTCCCTTACAAGGTAACTGTAGGGATACATGATAGAATAACTTTCTTTGGACAGTTCAATGTTGAACATGGATTGTTATGCTTATATTGAGTATTCCTTTAATGTTGATATGGATGTATGACATAAATATATAGGGCATATAAGTGAAAAAGTTGAGAAAATTATTTAACTTTTATTTGTCTCTCGAAAAACACTTTTAGTAAGTGTGAAGGATATATACAAAGAAAAATTACAAAAAAAACTTTTCTCAAAGACATAACTAAGATAACAACCTTATTAGAGATCATTCATACTGATTTATATGGACCATTTATAGTAAGATCACATCAATGTAAAGTTTACTTCATAACCTTTATCGATGATTACTTGAGATATATATATCTTAGCATATAAATTAAAGGCACTTGAGGTATTCAAAGAATATATGGAGGAAGTTGGAAACCAACTAGAAAATAAAATCAAAGTCTTAAGATCTAATCGAGGTGGAGAGTACACCTCTACAAAATTTTTAGAATTTTGTAAATATGTTGGTATTTCAAAATAAAATGCAATTCCCAAGACACCTTAACAAAATAATTTAGTAGAAAGATACAATAGGACCTTACTGAATATGACAAGGTTTATATTAATAGATGCTTCTGTATCAAGATTATTTTGGGGAGAAGTGATAAGTATAATTACGTACATAATAAACAGAATACCGTGTAAAGTTATATTTTCTACACTATATGAGATATAGGTTAGGAGAAAATCAAACCTAGGTCATCTCAAGAGGTAGGGATCTATTGCACGTGTGAAGATCCTTAATTAGTCTAAGTATAAGCTAGACAATATATTCTTAAAATATTTATTTATTAGATATCTTAATGGTTCTAAAAGATATTAGTTTATCATAAGGACTATGGATTAATAGAAAGCATGAATGTTAAATTCTTATAGAAAACTAAGAATAATATCCTTAAGAATGATAATAAATATATTTATGATCTAGTAGATCTAGATTCATTATCACTTAAACCCATAGATAATGATGATCTTCTTAAACAAACTGAAACTTTAAGTAAACATAAAAGACTTAGAATCGCCTCATCCTACTTAAAGGATTATCACATTTATCTTGTAGAGAAAGTGTGTAATTCGATAGATTTAGATCAGCTGACTGATAACTTTATATATCAGCAAGCTATTGTTTCATTTGAATCGTCATACTGAGAAAAAATCATGGATGAAGGAATTAAATCCATTGAGAAAAATCAAGTTTACGAATTAACTAATTTGCCAAAAAGAAGAAAACCATAGGTTGTAAATGAGTTTTGAAAAGAAATATAAAGTCGATGGATCTATCGACAAGTTTAAGGCGAGGTTGGTTGCAAAGGAATTTTCACAAAAGGAAGGGATATATTATATTGAGACATATTCTCTTGTTATGAAATTTGCATCCATTAAGATAATTCTGATAATTTCAACATATTATGATTTGGATTTACATCTTTAGACGTAAAAATTATTTTTTTAAATGAAGATTTAGATGAAATTATATATATGCAACAACTAGAAGGATACAATATTAAAGGCCAAGAGGATAAAATATATAGGTTGAAAAAAATCTCTATATGGCCTTAAACATTCACCTCGACAATGGTATCTTACTTTTCAAATTGTTATAATTGAACTTTGGTTTGTAGCTAATAAACTTGATCATTGTATATATGTTTAGAACAATGGGAGTCACTTTGTCATTGTATCATTATATGTAGATGTATATTATTGATTGTGAATGACAATGAGATGATTGTCAAAATAAAGTCATGGTTAAACTCAAGGTTCAAAATGAAAGATATGGGAGAGGCATCCTATATTCTAGAAATAAAGATTTTTCGAGATAGATAATCTAAACTCTTATGTCTAAGTCAGGAGAGATATATAGATTATATACTCAAGAAGTTTAAAAGGGGTAAAAAAGGGTCAAACTAAGTAAGTCTGATTGTTCCAGTGAGGGAGATAACAAACCTAATATTCTTTATGCATAAGTTATTGATAGTTTGATGTATGTCATGTACAAGATCTGATATAAGCTTCATTGTTGGTTTTGTAAGTAAATATCAAAGTAATCATGATTGACAACATAGAATAGTTATGAAAATGATTATAAGATATCTTAAAGGAATAAAATACTTGAAACTATGTTTTCATGCTGATGAACTGAAAGTGGTAAGATACTTATATGTTGACTTTGCTGGAAACAAATATGATAACAATTCAATCTCTAGACAAATATTTTTATTTGGAGGTAGAGCTTTTCTTGGATATGTAAGAAATAGTATTGTGTACAATTGCATACAGAAGAAGTTGAGTATGTTGCTTGCAATATGGTTGTAATAAGTACCGTTTGGATAGGTAATTTCATACGTGATTTGAAGTTGGATATAGCCAACGAGCCTATTATCATTTATTGTAATAATAATGCATTAATTACTCTAATTAAGAGTGGAGTTGATACCTCCAGAAGTAAATATATAATGGTTAAGTATCACTATATCCATGATATGGTTAAAAAAATGAGATATCCATATCATATATGCCAACTAATTATATGTTGGCAAACCTCTTGAGCAAAGGCATAACAGAGGATCTTTTTTCAAAGCATGTTGCAAACATGAGTTTGAGATTTTTTTAAAGTATATTAAATTATAAGATGATAATTGTTGTATAGAAAAGAACGTGTTGTATGCAAAAAACCATACAACATTTCATTTGCAATTACACTTTCAATCATATCTGGCACGAGTTGGGAAAGCCCATAAAAAGTATGAGGTAAAACTAGTGTATCATAAACCTTTGCTCAAATGGCCAAGTGGGAGATGTAACATTAGATTTAGTCATTCTCAATAGTAAATTCATGAAGAAGGGGAAGACATACCATCTTCTCATATTCCATGAATACCTAAAAGAAAAATATGTTAAATGTTAAACGATAAGATTAAAGGCTTGTAACAGAAAGCCTAAAATATGAAACAGGGAAGAGAAGCCAATTTTTACATAAAGTTTTTTACTATAAATATTGTAGCAAATATAGTAGAAAACACAAAATACACAAGAGAAAGAAAACAAGTTCTTCCCTAGTAATGCATCTGAGGGTAATTGTGCTCATTTATTCTTTTCCTTCTATTTTTTTTAGCGAGTCTTCTTCATCCCTTCCACTCTTCGTTGCATGTCTCAAGACTCTGGCAAGGATCTTGCATGAGGTTAAGCAACCCATAAGTACTTAGGTGGTAGAGTAGTAGCAGTGGAGCAATGTGTAGTCTGTCACGGTGACATGTGATGCTACTCTTCTTCAAGCTAAGCCCATTTCCAAAACTATTTTGACTTTTAAAGCCCCACTTTACTTTTTGGGTGCTTCTCTCTCTGTCATTTCTCTCTCTCTCATATCTCAAATAAATTAAATTTGGAAGACAAGAATTGAACTTGGTTCAAATATCCATAAAATGGATGCAAGAAAAATAATGAAATAAAATAAAATAAGATCTGAGATTTTAACAACCTAATGCATTAAATGAAATCAATTGCCACTAAGAGAAAATCTGTCTCATAATTTGTAGGATTTATGGTAAATAAATCCAATAAAATTTTATAATGATTATTAAAACCTAATGCAATTTTTTTATCGTGCAAGGATGATCTTTTACACAAGCAAAGTTAAAATATAAAATTAAAAATATACCTTTAATAGTATGAAAACCCTAATATATTAGGTATTTGACTAAAGTAGAACCATGGAGTGATTAAGTAACTCTCCCTCTCTCGATTTTAGAAAGCTATAATAGTGCAAAATATTTAGGATTGCAAGGGGATTCTTGCAGACTGACTGGACCTTGCTATTTAGTTATCATTCCTCTTGTAGACAATATATATATATATATATATATATATATATAGAAAACTGAGAATTGATAGATATTCTTGCATCACACTTTATTAAATCATTTTCACCATTCGTGCTATCACACGAACGATGCAAATTGAATTGTCCGTCAACATTTATATTCGCGCTGTCACACGAACGATGCAAATTGAATTGTCCGTCAACATTTATATAAGAAATTATGCTATTTAATGCATATGATTAAATACGATGGAGGTGGATGCCTTGATTACCATTATTCGATTGATCAATCACATGAACCATGATAATGATGAAGCAATGTCGAACATGAGAGATTATCTAGCAGCTCTCTCTGTCTTTATATATATATATATATATATATATATATATATATATATATATATATATATATATATATATATATATATATATATATATAAAAATTTACTTATGTATATAGTGCGTGTGGCTGTAAAGGTGGGAATGCTAAGCTTTCTTCCCAGATGGAGGTCGCTCAACTCAATCATGATGTTGGCATGATCATGATTTTCACTTTACGCTGCTTGGATGTCAATACTTGCCCTTGTGTGAAGAACAAGGATACTTGCGTGTCTTCTCCTTCTTCTTGTTGTTCTGTGAAGAGGAGAGCTGTCAATGGTGAGGAAGCTCAGATAAAGCAAATTCTCGAATGCAGTTGGAAGCCTGTCTAATATTTTTTCCAATAATAAATAAATAATTTCCTTCTATTGATTTAAATGGTTTTTGAAGTCTCTTATTTATTTAGAGGCTGCAGTTGGAAGCCTGTCTTATATTGGAGTGGCTTTCCTTTATACCCTCTTCGGTTCTTTATCTTTTATTTTATAATAAATAATATGTGACATACGGTTTTTGTGAAACCGGACCAAATAACGAACCAGGAAATGCATCAATTCATTACAAAAGAGCTCCAATCAGGTTGAATTGGTAATAATTAAATAGATAGATAAGAGAGAGTGAAAGCTATTAGACAACTTTCCATGCTAAACACTACGTGTGATCAATCAATCAAATAATGGTGATCAAAACATTCATCTTGCATTACATTTAATGTATCGTATGTATTAAATGATATCAATCATTGTATTAATATTGACAAGCGACTCAATTGTATCATCCATGTCATTGTACGGGATAATACAAACATATTAAAAGAGGTAGAGGTTAGAGGTTGGTTCCTATAGCCCTAATAGGGCAGGAGAAGACCTACCAACCATAGTAATACATAATAAAATTATCAATAAATAAATTAATATATATATATATATATATATATATATATATATATATATATATATATATATATATATATATATATATATATATATATTTTGTTACCAGTTCATCCATGGTTCCACCCCAATAAAACCTCTTTTTATTGACCGGTGTCTTGGTCGATTGATCAGTCCTGTAACCTCAACATATAATGTAAGACCATCGGACTTTACCATTATCAAACCCTGTAGGTCAAAAATAAAAGCAAACAACAAGAGCAACGTGAATCTTGTAATTTATTACAGGTGCTTAGCTGTTTGTCTCGGAGTGAGTTCGATTAATTGCATTACTTGGCTTTTCTGATTACTTGGTCCTTCTCTTGGTTGGCTTCCTGCTGGCGTTGGACATTATTTACATGATTTGTTTGTCAATTTGTGTGGTACCACTTTACTTTTTTCTTTTACTTTTCTGAACGATAATGAAAATGAACCAAGCAGCGTGGTCTCAATGCAATATATATATATGTGTGTGTGTGTGCCCCATTGTGGCAGGGTGGGGAGATTGCTCCACCCAAAATTCTGAAATTTGGATTTTTTTATTGAAATTTAAGAAAAAAAATTTGAAGCTCGTCCGTCCCAACCTGAAGTTTAAGTCTGCTCTACCCGAAACAAATTTCTGAATCCACGACTTGTTCTGATTTGTTGTAATACTTATAATGCCTTGTGGAACAAGCATCCTCACCTTAATATAGATTTTTTTCTCGTTCTCGATAAAGAAAAGGTATCTTGAAACAGGACTGCTTATATACTTCACTGTTCTAAACCATGCAAATGTAGTAAAATTTTAAGAAAATGTGTTGTTTTAGGGAATATTAACACGCTTTCATCCTCACCTGAAGCTCAAGTGGCTCGTAAGTTCTACCTGAGCTTGAGCTCACGTCAAACGTTAACTCCGAACTTGATTTTGCGCTCAAGTCGAGCTTGTATCCACAACTTGAAGATCGAGTTTGACCGGTTTAGCTCAGCATCTCTTAGTGTTCGGACTGTTCGATTCGAGCCACTTGAATACTGGGGAATCTGACAAGGAGCGTAGGAGCCACTCTCTCTCTCATTGATTTCTGGACCTTGGAGTATTGAAAATAGCTTAGCTGCCCCTTGCCTTGGACCCAAACATGTCAGATGGATCGAGTCCTCATGGTTCCCTTGGGACCCTACAAACCAAGGTGGCCACGATACTATTGATTGGAGGCTACCACTTAGTTTTACTAGGAATGAAGCACAGAGTTTCGATTTGATCATCAATTAATTGGCTCTGGTTTGATCCAGACTTGGACTCGACCAACTTGGATTAGAAAGCTGGACCCTTTTCCTGGATTCATATTCTAGAGGGTTTGAAGAGTGCTAGTGGTTCATTAATAGAAGGGTAAAACGGGATTGAACCACTCCAGTACCAGTTTCGGGTTTCAGTTTTGGAACTATTGGTTTTAGAGCAGTTTCAGTTTCAAAAATGCCGGCGTCACTTTCAATCTTTTTTTTAAATACAAGATGTGCATTGGGGAGAATCCCTACGTTTTATATTTATTTATATATAGGTGGTATTTATATCTCATAGGATTAGGATTACTTCACATATAGTAAGAAGTTCAAAAGAAGAACCCGTGAGAAGGTTAGAAAAACTAAATTTGGAAAGTATTAAAAGAGCTAAAGGACGACCCCAAAAGTATTGAAAAGAAACAATAAAAAATGATTTAGCTTATTGTGAGTTAACTGCTAACATGGCACACGATAGAGATTTGTGGAAACAAAGAATCCATGTAGCCTACCCCGTCTAGTATGGGAAAAGGCTTAGTTGTTGTTGTTGTTGTTGGATTAGGATTACTTCATTTACTAGCTAATACATGTACAAAAAACATATCATGTCACTATTGCTTTTTGGTGGTAGAGTAAAATTTTGAGCGTTGTGAAGATATTTAAAAAATAATGAATAATAATTTTAATATATTCATACCATAAAAAGGCAATGATCAAACATGAATAAACAATATCATTCATGAGCATAATTCGGTATATATATATATATAAACCATTAGAACCTGACGTCAGTCAAATAGAAGAGCTAAAAGATGAATAATAGGACTAATGAAACAAAAACGGATGCGCAGTACTAAACTAATAAAAAATAATTTCTTTTTTAATAAAGAAATATGGACTAGAAAAAATAGAAATAAAGTGGGCGTAGCGTCGAGATGGATTTAAAGTACCCCCCGTCCCCGCCGCCTCGTCTGGTGTTATTCCAGGCTTGGCATGCAAGGCAGAGACAGAACGTGCGAACTATAGGGCGGGCCATGGGGTGGGTCCCACGCAAGAGGGGAGTGGATCCCACGATGGTTGCTTCCTTCTTTACTTGGCTTTAAAGCAACTCACGCAACGTTGGGAGGCGCGTGGGCTGGCGCCCCAGGACCCTTGACAAAGCTTTCTATTTGCGCAGAGCTAAACCCCACGTTCTTAAATAGAGGCTGCTGTTAGGCTCGGTCCTCTTCCTTTTACCAAAAAATCAAAAAGGAAAAAAAGATTAGAGGTTGCCGGATTTTCACACAGGCAGGCATGGCCGGTTTTGATTTGTCTAGAACTAAGAACTGGAACCGAACTGGGATCGGGTGTTCCGATTTGAGGCTCTAACTGTATTGAATCGAGAATAATATAGAATTTTGAATTAAAAAAAAAAAGAACATAAAGAAGAACCGGTGATTTGAAACTGTCATTTCTTGTTTTAGGTTGGTTCCGATTTCTTGAAAACGATCAGGTCTAACTTAGAGAGAGGGGGTTCCATGGTCCCATTGCATTATTGCTATGTGGGTTATGAACTGAATGTGTGTATGAGTTAGCTGATGTGTATTGTCATGAAACTCTAAAATCGTGAATCGAAGATTAATGAATACAAGGGAGATGAGTTTAGTTGGTAGGAGTAAAATAAGTGCGGTTGGGACTTCTCATCACAATAGGATATTTGATTTGTGTGCAGTGATCGATCTCACACGGGAATGGTAAAAGGAAACTGTAATCCAAAGCTTCATTTGAGCAGTACTCAAAGGCACATGAAAAAGTAAATGCTCAAAAAGCTTTACATATGATAAGGCAATGAGGCCCTTAAAAAATAACATGGACATAAAGTTGGTGTTAAGTTGTTTCTCATTGCAACTCTCTCTCTCTCTCTCAATATATATATATATATAGATAGATAGATAGATAGATAGAGAGTAGCTCATAACTCTCTTTATATATATACAGACAAAGAGAGAGAGAGAGAGTAGCTCATAATTCCTATTCACTTTTACCGTTATGCAACAAGCTTCTTTCCTAGTAGACTCCATGGAAATTGGATCTAGCCCATCTCTAACAAGTCTATTTGTATATATATTTATTATTTTTCAGTAGCATAAGTGTAATTTAAATTTTTAAAAGGTTTTAAAAAAATATATAAATTTCATGTTTTCAAAAAACAATAATCAAACATAAATAAACTAACATTAATGGTGAGTAAGATTCAATCACTTTAAGATATATATATATATATATATATATATATATATATATATATATATATATATATATATATATATATATATATATATATATATATACACTAAGATATACTCAATAGAAACCATAATCAAAAGTTATAAAATTGTATGGGCCCCATTGCATTTATTGCAATAGAGTTTACCTTTTTAGAGTATAATAACAATGCTCTTTATATTTTTTTTTGAAACTCTTTAAAACATTATAAATTACACTTATATCATTCAAAACAATTAGGATATGTTTTTTAATAACATTGTTTTTATATATTTTTTAAATTCTTTAAAAAGTTATAAATTATGCTCATATCATCTAAAAGCAACGAGTAATAGGACATGGTTTCTCTCTCTCTCTCTCTCTCTCTCTCTCTCTCTCTCTCTCTCTATATATATATATATATATATATATATATATATATATATATATATATATATATATATATATATATATATATATATATATATATATATATGTGTTCTACCGTATTTGTTTCTTATGTTGACCAATAATCTCAGTTACTACAATATGACTTCTCACTATCTCCTTACAGCTGCTCTTCAGTGACACTTATCCGCCATTTCCACTTACCCTACGCAACCCTTCTCACCAACTCGTATCTGATTTTCAGACGTGTGAATTCATGCATCGCATTTACGCACCATGATGCACCTTCATATGCATAGGATGCTTCTTCTAAAGCAATGGAATCTATTGTTTGTGGAAAATCCCCCGACTCAAAAACAAATGATTGATGCCAAAAGCAGCCATCACGATGTTTTGTCCATCAAGAAAATTCCCCAAGAAGCACAGAAATACACATCAAAAGTTGAAAAATGTGAGAAAAGTAAAAGTTAAAGCGTAAATGGCACGATGGTAAATAATAAATGTTTAGTTATTAATACGCTTAGTACAATTCCCAACATATGTCATGGAGATAAACCACCTGACACTCTGGTTAGTGGCTTAAAGTTAGGTAGACATAGCCGGTTTCGGTGGTTCCAGTCCATATTTTTCGAAACTTGAAACTCAAACCAAACCAATTTGGGTTCGGTTCTAGTTATAGTTTGAGAACTGCATGTCCTTAGACTGCTTCGATTAGAGTCTTCAACCACTTGGAACCAACAAAAATATTAAAAATTTAAAGGAAGATTTTAAGAAAAATTCAAAACTGACAGTTTGAAACTTCCAAGTGGTCTCTGGTGTTTCGAGTCGATTCGGTTAGAACCATCCGAACCAGTAATGTCTACAGTTAGGTGCTTAAGTGGGACTTCTAAAGCTTTCTTTGTATGTTATGGTGACTATAATTTTAAATCTTTCTGCGATGCCAAATTCAAATGCTTGCCCCAGATATTGAACTCATACCCTTCAACTTGTGAGTTGAGCCCCCAGCCAGGTGAACTACTTCTCTTTGTTGTGCTGCAGACCTCTTTTCTCAATGTTGATAAAAACAGAATAATCACAAAGAATTTGATTGAACAGGCACTTGAGGCGTAATCTTGCCTTGCTAAGGGCTCAAAATCACAACTTGAAGGTCTCGAGTTCGATGCCTAGGGCATACATACCTAGCTTCTGCCTCCCCATTATAACAAAAAAAAATAGAAAAGGGATACACAGGCAAATGACTCTGAATTTTTTATTTGTGCTTTAAGTAATAATTTACTATAAACATGTGCATACACACACATGCAAACCAAGTTGCTCCTTGTGGTTCTTATGGGTGGGGGGCCTGGCTGGACCTGTCTGGTTCTATCGGTTCCGTCTCCAGTTTCAACTCCAATTTCAAACCGGGTTCAGCTCTGGTTGGTTCCACTTTTATTTGAAAAATAAAGTAGGACTTTAAAACTGGTAGTTCCTACCAACAATTTCGGTTTCAGTTCTCCAATAAGTGGAACTAGAACCGAACCATATCGGTTTCGACTAGGTTCCGGTTTCCTTAGTTAATTTCCTTTTTTTTCAAGGCCAACCAAAAATTAACATTAAATTTGTGCCATTACATTGGAAATATCTCAATGAACTGAGGATGACTTGGATAAGGCTCAAACCTGGGTCTGATTGTCAAAAGGCTATGTTGGATCTAGCGCTTAAACAATGAGCAGAGTTCCTGAGACTCGTGCATGTAAAGGGCAAAAGTGAGGATGCTCTCTTATCAGCTGCCTTAAAAAGATGTGTAAGGCTTGTGCAATCTAAAAGAGAAGGCCTCCACCATTGTCCCGTGCCTTCCAAACTAATCAAATCCATATGAAAGAGAAAAAGAGCCAAAGTGTCACTTGGTCACGAGCTCTATGCATGTGTAAAGATGATATCTTCATGGATGCTTAATTAATTAAGGTATTGCTTGAACGCAATGCTATAAAATCATATATATATAGGTATATGAACCAATATGATTAAGATATTTGTATTGCAAAACACCATTTATTACACCATATCGGAATGCATCGTATAATACGTTGTGATATGGGCACTATATCATATGATATGATGCAAGTTTCAAGAATCTTTTTTTTGAAATCAAAGTTTGAGTGTGTTAAACCCCTTTTAGGTCAGCTTTTTTATGCTCTTCTTTCATGTCTATCCCATCCTCTCCTCAAGACCAATTCCTTTCTCTCTAAAAATCTTCTACATGTTTTACCTTAATTAATAGTCATCAATCCTAAGTTTTAAAATGATGCCAGCATGTTCTACCTTCATTAATAGTCATCAATCCTAAGTTTCCTAAGGACGATCTATACATGTGATTGGGTTGGTTTGGCTTTGAATCCTTCATCTCTTGGTGCAGTGCATATTGTAGTTTTTTTCCATGATTTTAAGTTTTTTACATTTCTTGTGATTTGTAGAAGCTAATTTAAAATTCACATGTACGATACAGGTGTGTCGGTGCCCCGTGTAAAATGGGTCCAATACGATATTCACAACATTGCTCAATACTGGCTAGGCGTTAAGTTTCTCAATAGGGTAGACATTTGCTAAGCTTGACAAGGTGAGTCTACTTAGGCATGATTCAGGGTTCTTATTTGATTAACAATAGAAATGTCTAAGTTTATATTTGATTGATGAAGAAAATCCCATGCCATTCTTAGAAAAATAACAAACAACAACAACAACAACTAAGCCTTTTCCCATACTAGACGGGGTCGGCTACATGGATTCTTTGTTTCCATAGATCCCTATCGTGTGCCATGTTAGCAGTTAACTCCCAATAAGCTAGATCATTCTTTATTGTTTCTTTCCAACACTTTTGTGGTCGTCCTCTACTTCTTTTAATACTTTCCAAATTTAGTTTTTCTAACCTTCTTACAGGTTCTTCTTTTGATCTTATTTCTATATGTCCAAACCATCTTAAACGATGTTCTCTCATTTTATCCTCTATTGGTGCCACTCCTAATTTGTTTCTAATAACCTCATTGTGTATACGGTCTTTTCTTGTATGACCACTCATCCATCTCAACATCTTCATTTCTGTCACATACATCTTTTGTACATGTTGATGATTAACTGCCCAACACTCAGAACCATAAAACATGGCAGGTCTAATTGCTGCTCTATAATATTTACCTTTTAATTTTAATGGTATCTTCTTATCACAAAGAATACCTTATGCTCCTCTCCATTTTAACCAACCAGCATTAATTCTATGTATAATATCTCCATCAATTCTTCCATCACTTTGAAAAATTGACCCTAGGTATTTAAAACTTTCCTTTTGGGGAATGCAATGTGTGCCAATTTTAATTTCTATGTCCTCTGAAGTAGTCAAATGATCAAACTTACATTCCATATATTCTGTCTTTGTTCTACTAAGTCGGAGGCCTTTGTTTTCTAATGTTTCTCTCCATAATTCCAATGTTCTATTAACTTTTTCCTTAGACTCCTCCACTAATACAATGTCATCTGCAAATAACATACACCAAGGTACTTCATCTTGAATATGTTTTGTTAACTCATCCATCACCATTATAAATAAGTATGGACTTAAAGTTGATCCTTGATGTAACCCAATATTAACTTCAAAGAAGTCTGTCATTCCTTCATGAGTCCTCACACATGTTTTTGCACCATCATACATGTCTCTTATAAGGTTAATATATGTCAATGGGATACTTCTTTTTTCCAAAGTTCTCCAAAGAACCTCCCTCGGTACCCTATCATAAGCTTTTTCTAGATCAATAAATATCATGTGAAGGTCTTTCTTTTTTGCTCTAAAATATTCCATAAGATGTCTCAAAAGGTGAATCACTTCAATAGTAGATCTACCTCGCATAAATCCAAATTGGTTCTCTGTTATACTTGATACTTGTCTTAACCTACGTTCGATAATTTTTTCCCATAATTTCATAGTATGACTCATTAACTTGATATCTCGATAATTCGCACAATTTTGAATGTCTCCCTTGTTCTTATATACGGGTATAAGTGTACTTGCTCTCCATTCCTCGGGCATCTTTTGGTTTTTCCATATTTCATTAAATAGTCTTGTGAGCCAAGTGATTCCTATTTCTCCTAGTATTTTCCAAACTTCTATAGGAATATTATGTGGTCCTACCGATTTACCACTCTTCATATGTTTAAGAGCCTCTTTAACTTCATTCTTTTGAATAGTCGGTAGAAATTGTGGTTTATATACTTTTCTGACTTGGCTAAATCTCCTAAACTAATACTAACATCTTTATTTTCATTAAAAAGATTATAAAAATAGTTTTTCCATCTATTTCTTATATCATCGTTTGCCACTAGAATTTTTTCATCCTCGTCTTTTACGCATCTAACATAATTAAGATCTTTAGTTTTCTTATCTCTAGCCCTAGCTATCCTAAAAATATCTCTTTCACCCTCTTTTGAGTTGAGTTTTTTATATAAGTCCTCCCAAATCTTAGCTTTTGCTTCACTAACAGCCTTTTTTGCTTCCTTCTTTGCTTTCTTATAAGCTTCTAAAGTTTCACTAGTTTTTTTAGCATAATGTAATTTGTAACATGCCCCCTTTACCTTGATTTTATTTTGTACTACTTCACTCCACCACCAAGCTTCTTTTTGTGCCGGTACACCTCCCTTAGATACCCCTAACACATCTTTCGCCACTTTCCTAATATGTATAGCCATATTGTTCCACATATCAGAGGGTGTGCCAACATAATTCCAAACATCTCCTTGAAGGACTTTCTGTTTAAATATATCTTCTTTCTCGCTTTTGAGGTTCCACCATTTAGTCCGAATAGCTCGATGCACTCTTTTCTTCTTTGTTCATTTTTTTATTTGTAAATCCATAACTAAAAGTCGATGTTGGGTGGTTAAGCTTTCTCCAGGAATTACCTTACAATTTTTACAATACGCTCTATCTTTTTTTCTACAAATAAAGTAATCAATTTGTGTTTGTGATAAGCCACTCTTATAAGTAATTAAATGTTCATCTCGTTTTTTGAAGATTGTATTGACTATAAAGAGATCAAATGACATAGCAAAATTTAAAATCTCCCTACCTTCCTCATTTATATCCCTATAACCAAAGTTTTCATGAATCCCTTGATATCCTAATGCCTCTTTACCAACAAGTCCATTTAAATCTCCTCCTAAACAAATCATCTCCCTTTGTGGAATCTTTTGAAACACCTTATCTAACTCTTCCCAAAAAACCGTCTTTATACTATCTTCTAGTCCTACTTGGGGTGCGTAAGCACAAACTATATTCAAAACCTCTGCTCCTAACACTAATTTCAATGTCATGATTCGGTCACCATATCGTTGTATGTCTACTACACTCTCCTTTAAATCTTTATTTATGATAATACCAACTCCGTTTCAAGCCTTTTCTTTACCTGAGTACCATAATTTAAAACCTGTATCCTCTATCTCCTTTGCTTTTTCTCCAACCCATTTTGTCTCTTGTAAACATAGAATATGAATCTTTCTCCGAATCATAGTATCTACCACCTCCATTAGCTTACCCGATAATGTTCCGATATTCCAAGAACCAATACGAATCTTATTATCTAGAATTAGCTTCCTTACCCCCCGCATCCGTTCATAATCAAAATACGGAGACCCTCTCTAAAAAATTTTCACTACATTCGGGCGGCAATGTAGTGGGACTAACTTCTTTACCCACATCCGTCCATGATGTGGGAACCCTCTCTGCAATTGATTCACTACATTCGGGCGAAAATGTAGTGGCCCTTGCTTACTTCTTACTGCATTTGGGCTCTGCAGCACGTTGCTAGGCGGGGACGCCCCAAAGTAATGGTCATAATTTTTGTAATCCATGTTGTGAAAATCCGACGAAGTTTTACGCTGACTGTCGGAAGCCTAACACAACCCTCCTCCTTTATCTGGGCTTGGGACCGACAATGCAATTGATAAAAAATGAAAGTTATAAAAGAACATTATTGTTCTCTTTTTTTTCTTCTTTCCTTTTATACATCGGGAGGCCGACCCCAAATGCATGCTCTGGGCACCAAACTCATGACCTTGAATTTGTGAGTCAACCCTCTAGCTACTTGAGCTATTGCTCGACAATGTTGTTGCTTTGCTTTTTTCTTTTCTTCATCAAAATCATCTTTTTTGAGCCACTTTCATGGCAAAAATCTAACATAGATTGATTGAATGAATCTATGTGTAAGCAGTCAACCTGAATGTGGAAACCCATTTTTCCCGTGTCCAACACAAACACGAGCTCAATCTGGTTGGTCTTCACATTAGCACGAATTACCAAACAAATGTAACAGAAACACGTGTCCCACACGACACACACACATAACACGAAACACCAATTTTAGAAAAACACGCACACACACACAGAGTCGGTCTCACCACCTCAATCACAGAAATCGCTGCTTCCTCTGGAATTTGTCTTCAATTAAAAGCTTTTAAGTTATATTGAAATATTTGGTGTTGAATTATAAGTGGCAGTTCTGCACTCAGGGTGTAAGCTCGCCTGGCCAGGCTCTCGACTCTACCAGACAGAGGGTTCGATTCCCACTGCTTGCATACATTGATTTTTAAAAGCCTGTCTCGCTCGAACATGAAGTCCTCCCCACCCGAAACAACTTTTTGGATCCGTGGAATTGGAGAATTTCTGTACTCAATGCAATAATGCGTAATTAATTCAGGTTGGCCTACATGATTTGCAAGTGATGAAAATTAAATTAAGCATATTCGGGGAATAATATATTCAGGATCCATTTAGTTTCTAATTTCCAGATGAATTTGGTATTATTGCAGCTTTTCTCAAAAATTGACAAAGCTAGATACATATTTAACTTTGTAGCTATAAACTTGACGAAATTAACTAAGTTAAAACTAGAGCATTGTTAAAAAGATCATCCTCTAAATTGGCTTCCACTATATAATCATCAACAGTATATGTAGGGATATGCCTAACTCCGCTTGACCTTCAAGAGAAAAACAAGAAAAAAGAAGTGTGTCACTCAGATCCCTTATAGCTACAAAACGAGCCCAGAACAATCGAGCATGAGCCAAGATGATGAGTTGATAAGCTCAACTAAGACCAACTCATTAACTTAAAAAGGTTAAACTTTATATTGTTTAACTAGAAATATAAGTTCTTCACTTATTTTTAAAGTTAGATTTTGTTATGCTATTTTTACAGTGGAAATAAAATTCTTGATCTATTGAGCGCGCGTTTGTGTGTGTGTGTATACGTGTATGTTCGTTTATTCCACAAGATATCTCCAAACGAGCTCAGCTTAGCTCAGCTGATTTAGGTTGACGAGCTTGCACGACCAAGCTCAGTTGGGCATGTTCATAGCTCAATAGGTTTACGTTCATGAGCCAAGCCAATTCGAGCTCAGCTGGACTGGACAAGAAGCTTCTAGGCTTGTTTTACAGCTTAGTGGTGGGAAAATAAACATTTCTTGGTAAAATGTTCTGGGCAATAGGAAAACAAAGAAATGAGACCTAAAAGATGCATGATTCATTCATACATGAAACGCATAAAGTTTTATGAGCAATTACACACACACACAAAAAAAAGCCATCACATCACGCATACAAACTGAATTCACATTAGGCATATACATCGAACACATTATTTAGCTCTAAGAGTTACGACTTAACTTGTTACTGGTATCAATCCATTTACCCAACCCCCAGTCTCTCTCACACACACATGCATATATATACACACATATACCTACATACATATAGAGCATAGTCCATGCGTACATACATGTAGAGAGAGCATGATCCATGCACACATCAATTCATGCTTTAGCAAAAAAATATTTAGTGCTTTTTTTAGGTGCAATAAATGTAGTACTATTTGCTTTTTTACTTAGAAATCTCAACCATTGATCTTTAAAATTGAACCGTTGAAATCTTTAAAAAAATGAAACCATGGATTAATGTGTGCATGGACTAATTTCTCCACACACACATACATATATGTATAGGAAAATCAAATATTGCCCACTATTGACAAGCACACTCATGCCCCACTCATGCTCCAACCATTAGGTTTTGATAGCAAGAGTGTAATGTAAAAAAATTTAGGGTTTTCAAAAAAGAATGAATGACAATATTATTATACTCATGTATCTGAAAATAACGATTGAGTATGACTGGGTAACATGAACAGTGGACAAGATCTAATTTCTCTCTCTCTATATATGTAATATAATATATAAAGAGAGAGTGATTATATTCCTCCCATTTATGCATGATCGTTACTTTTTAAGAGTACTAGAATAATAACATTATAATAGGTACTTTTTTAAAAATTCTGTAAAATTTCTAAATTACATCAATACCACTGTAAAGCAATAGATTAACATGTCAGAAATAGGGAGGATCCAGTTTTCCATATATATATATATATATATATTGTGTAACTCCCTAAGTTCTAAAACTTCAGGAATTTAAATAATTCGCTAAGTTCACTTCTCAACACATAAATAATCATCAGAGTTTTCAAGACAAAGACATGGCCAAATTACTTTGAGGGGGTTAAGCAGCCTTTCGATATGAATCGAGAAATCAGGATTCCAATACCAATCTTCTACCTTCTCGTCCCCGATGAATTTTCAGGTATAATCTTTTGAGACAAATCCGTATGGTATGCTTTCTAAAAGTCCACTTTGTAGAAAATTGGAAGTGCTCACTCTCACCAAAGTTTCTATCTTATAGAGCCCGAGTGCGTACCTACACAAAATACATCCCGATGTCCAAAGAAGCTCGCGATTGTATGAATTTGAATCCAGTTCAATTATTAAGTGTTGAAACTAATTTTCTCTTCAAAAACCATATACTGGATTATAAGAGAGCACAATCACTGTCAAACCGATCCACCGGCATCTATGATTCGTGTAATAAAACAAATTTAATGAAGAAACCTTCTCTAAACACACTTCATTGAAACTGATATATGAAGGTGGAGTTCGTATTATTGAACTCCATTAGACACTTGTGCAATAGGACCCAATTTTTAACTGTTATAGTTGGACATATTACGACGGTCAAAACTGTCAGCAACGACAATTCCTTAGGGAATAGGACCCAATTCTTCATTGACACTGATATATGAAGGTGGAGTTCGTATTATCAAACTCCATTAGACACTTCTACAATAGGACCCAATTCTACCTGTTGTAGTTAGACATATTCCAACGATCAAAAACTGTCAGCAATGACAATTCCGTAGGAAATAGAATCCAATTCCGACTGTTGTATTTGGGCATATTCTAATGGTTAAAACTGTCAGCATTGGTGTTCTACAATAGGACCCAATTCTAACTGTTGTAGTTAGACATATTCCGACGATCAAAAACTGTCAGCAATGACAATTCCGTAGGAAATAGGATCCAATTCCAACTGTTGTATTTGGGCATATTCTAATGGTTAAAACTGTCAGCAATGGTGTTCTACAGTAGGACCCAATTCTAACTGTTGTAGTTAGACATATTCCGACGATCAAAAACTGTCAGCAATGACAATTCCGTAGGAAATAGGATCCGATTCCGACTGTTGTATTTGGGCATATTCTAATGGTTAAAACTGTCAGCAATGGTGTTCTACAATAGGACCCAATTCTAACTGTTGTAGTTAGACATATTCCGACGATCAAAAACTGTCAGCAATGACAATTCCTTAGGAAATAAGATCCAATTCCGACTGTTGTAGTTGGGCATATTCTAATGGTTAAAACTATCGGCAATGGTGTTCTACAATAGGACCCAATTCCTTGGGGAAAAGCAGGCACAAACTCGTGTTATACTGGATTGGCGAGAAATTATTAGATCCAACCCCATGTGTGTACCTTGTCACCCTCAACATTGTCCCTTGTCAAGGTAGATTCACATCCGGATATGAACTTTGCCTCCTCAATAGCGTCACACTGGGAGATCATTCGAGAAATGACTGGGTCTAAGCCTCTCCGTGTGGATTAAGCCGGTTTTTTAACTGGCCCGGTGGTTTCAACTAGAACTGAATTGGGTCAGGAATTGGATTTGAAACCGAGGATTGTCTGGTTTGATTCTGGTTTCATCGAGTCAAAACGGGAACCCATGATTTCAAACAATCAATTTCATTTTTTTTTCAAAATTTCAAATTTTATTATGATTTTAGCTTTGCTCTAGGTGGTTTAGGATTCAACCTGGAACTGGAAAGGGCATTGGCGGTTTCAAACCGGGACCAAAACCGGCCTAATCCCGGTTTTGGGCTTGAAACTCTTTTGTAGTCCCCTTTGTCTTAAGATCTTAACTTCAAGATGGGGATTCGAAACAATGCTAGGACCAAAATCATTGTATAAAATCCCCCAAATCATCTCATAATAGTTACCCCAGGAATACTAAAATATCATCGTTAACGTTAAAAGAAGGTTCATTCAAGTTGGTTAATACAAACGACCGCTTTTCATTGGTCTTAACCGTAATACCCGGATCTGATCCAACCCAGACCCGAATGGCAGGAGGGTCACCGCCCTCCTGCTCGATTACCACGGAACGCCCAGGTGGGCTGCTCCTGGCGATGCTGCTGCATGCAGCAAGGTGAGAGAGAGAGAGAGAGAGAGAGAGAGAGAGAGAGAGAGAGAGAGAGAACCTGGTTTCCGGAAATTGGAGGTTGGTGGAAGCGCCGGAAAACGAGCGGAATAAGGGGAAACACGTCGGGTTTTTGAGGTACTCCGTTTGCTTCTTCTTTTTTCCACTCCGAGTTTTCAGCGAAATCGCCTCCAAATCGGGTGTTCTAGGGATAGATCGAAAGAGAATCGAGGGAAAGCCCATTGGGTCAGTCCTCGGATGTCGAGGAGCAAGAAAACGGCCGGAAAATCTATATTTTCCGACGGATTTCCAGAGTTCTGCCCTTGCTTTCTGATTTTGCGTTTTCCCGGCGAAACCGCCGCCGAACGACGACGGCTGAAAGCGGAAACCGGTCCACCTGGCGGTGACGTACCGGTCTGTAGTGGTGGCTATGTTGAAAAACGTCGAAAAATGGGGGTTTTGGGGTCGGAACTGGCGGAGAACGGCGGCGATCTATGTCAGTGTCGTGTCTGACTGCCCGTGTCATGGAGGGCCGGTCCGGAAACGACGGTGTCCAGGAGACCGTGTCCTTCAATTGACACGGTTCTGGTATGTTTTATAATAAATGGATCCTGTTAGACTGGACCCAGTTAGGATGAACAGATTGAGAACCCTTAATTGGATCGCACAGAATCCAAATTGATCCAGGCCGTTCAGGGCCCGTTTTCGATGCAGTTCTGAAACGTTGATTTCGTAATTAAATGTAATATATTAATATAATAGTTTTATTGAGATTTAGGAAACAAATCAAGTGATTTTAGATTAGAAAAAATAGATTTAGGATGAGTCATTTAGACTCTGATTTGCATTCTAGTTGAAATGATGGTTTTCTTATCGGATAGTTTATATTTTAATAATAATTTTACCTCGAGAGGTGATTTGAAAAGGAGCTGCCTCTTAAGTATTGGATTTGACTGGGAGGTTGAGGGAGGTGGATTATGGATATGATCTCTATGGATACATGTTTGAGATAGTTTTACTTCTTTTGAACGATTCATGTGATCGAGAATTGCTCATTAATGCTTTGAGATGATTATACATGTGATTTGGAATTGCTTTATTACTTGTATTGATGCAGCGCATGATTTGGCTTGTGTGCAAGTAAAACATTATTTGGTATAGATCCAAACTTCGTGGCAGTATGGGATGTTGTTGGATGGTGGATTATCGTACCAGGTAGTGTTAGCTCATAGGTCTTTGCATATAGAATAATGTAATAATGTGAGTTGACTATTTCATTGGTATGTTAGTTTCTCTTGTAATAGTTTGTATTTGGCAACTCATGTTGTGGTATACAACATGCTTGTGTTGGGGGCTTGTGGGGGCTAAGATGGTAAACCTGTAAGAGTAGAGGATGCGTGTGTCAGGACATTCTTGCAGTAGTAGTTCCAGACATCAACGAATGCACCTAATTTTCATGCTTAAAGCATTAGTCTCAAACATGGACGTGCTTAACTAATAATCAGTAGGCACATACTTAAGTTTTGTTGGAGTGTATTTGATACATGATACATCAAGACTACCTATTTTTTTTCCATATTTTGGTCAATTGAAAGATGCAAAAGATGATGGAATCTTCTTTTCTTTCTGTCACCTGTTGGGTCGGGCACTTCAATTCTGTCATCGGTGTTTTCTGACCATAATTGCATGTAGGCATTGAAATCCGCTGGTACTTGGCAATAGCCCTTCTTACAGACTGGATGATATTCTTCCTACAGAATAACAAGATTACATTGGATATCACTGATCCCACAATCAATCCAATCGATCATCTGTGACGAGAATGTGCATATTACTTAGTATTTATAAGAATGGGTACCACTTATATCTATATCAAGTGTATGGTAGGGTTTGAAGATGAAGAATAGGTTCTAACACACTCATTACCCTAATCTATTCTTCTCTTCCCTTTGTGTTAAAATTTGTATTTGTGCATAAAGAAAGTAGGATGAGGTCCAGCAAGATATGCTTGTATAATCATGAATTATATTTCTAAAGATGCATAGGCACTATAGGCAAGTTTCACAAAGCAATTATATTAGTTACTGGATCTCTGGCCCAAATAGACATGATATGGCTTTGCCTATGCAGTTGCTGATGCATGCTAAAATATCCCTACTGCTTATCTGTTTCTATCCACTGTATGATGTGATGTCATCAATTGAAAGATTTTATTTGGTAATGTTGAGTTTGTCTTTTTCTTAAGAGGCCTATGCGGGTGTATAAGTCTAAAAGCTTGAATAGTAGACACTTTTTCTAGCTTTTGTCTAATCAAATTTAGAAAGTGAATCACCTAATATTTCAATTCTGTAATCTTAACCTCCCTTCTAGGCTGCCAGTTTTTCTTTTCCCATTTAAGTATATGTATATAAAGACACAACATGGGAACATGGGAACTTCAAAAGTATGAGTACGAGGACATATGGACACAATGTATATTATATATGCATATATAAAGATACATATTATATATGTAAAACTGAAATTTTGAATTTCAAGTAGATACAAAAGAAAACTTTGAAATCCCTTAATATTATGGTATCACTTCATACATTGACCTCAACTTGATGTAGTTAAGAAGCCTTTATAAAGAAATCTTTATTGATATGAATTTGTCTCGTACATGAAGTAGCAGAGGTCGCCCTCTCATTTGCCACACACACCTGCGGCTGTTATCTTTTATCTTATTTTTTTAGGTTTTCTTAATGACAACTTATATAAAAGTGTTTTAATTTGAAAGACTAATTTATCCTTACACTAACAAAACAATTAACAAGTTACACTAAAGAGCTAATGTTAGGACCAGAGATCCTGAACTAATCCACCGTTACTTCTCAATACTCCCCTTTAAGTTGGGAGGAAGATGTTGACAACAGCCAACTTGCTAAGGATATTCACTTGGTTGGATCTTTTTACATCATTTGTAAGAAAATCTGCACACTGTTCTTTAGACACAATATAAATCACCTGAAATGCTTTGTTGATAACTTTCTTACGGATGAAGTGAATCAATTTCAATGTGCTTGGTCCTTTCATGATAGACTGGGTTAGAGGCAATTTGTATAGCAGTTTTACTATTGCAAAAAAGGAGAATAGCACTGTCATTTTCTATACCCAACTCAGCTATGAGAGACTTTAACCAAAGACCTTCACACATTTCTTGTGCAATTGCTCAATACTATGTCTTTTTCATGAAACAATATTACCACTGATCGTTGTGATGTATTCGAAAGTAGATTTTTTGTCATCATGTGAACCTTCCCGATCTGCATATGAAAAAACTTTAATATTAAGGTATCCTCTATTAATATAGAGTATCCCATGACCAGGAGAACTTTTCAGATACCTTAGAATACTGTATACAACCTGCATATGAGTTTTTGAGGGAGCATGTATAAATCTGCTTACCATTCACTGCATAAGCAATATAAGGACAAATAATAGTAGGATAAATTAACTTACTTACTAATCTTTGATATGTGCTCACATCTTTGTAGTCCTCGTGATCACCTAGATGTAACTTTAAATTCAATTCCATAGGGATTTCATTATCCATATAGTTCTATCATTTTTGTATTCTTGAGCATATCCATAGGATACTTTCTCTATATTAGAAATACACCTTTGTTTGAATAAAGCACTTCTATTCTCAAAAGGTAGTTTAATCTACCAAATCTTTGTAATCTCTTAACATTATTGCTAGTAACAATAATATCATCAACATAGACTATCAAAAGAGATATCCTCTTTCCTCTTTTAATAAATAAGGTATGGTCATTTATGTTTCTTTGATATCTCAGATTGATTACACTAACAACAACAACAACTAAGCCTTTTCTCATACTAGATGGGGTCGGCTACATGGATTCTTTGTTTCCACATAGTTCTATCATGTGTCAGTTAACTCATAATAAGCTAGATTATTCTTTATTGTTTCTTTCCAACACTTTTGTAGTCGTCCTCTATCTCTTTTAATACTTTCAAAATCTAGTTTTTAATACCTTCTTATAGGTTCTTCTTTCTATATGCCCAAATCACTTTAAATGATATTCTCTCATTTTATCATCTATTGGTGCCACACATAATTTATTTCTAATAACCTCATTATGTAAACGGTATTTTCTTGTATGACCACTCATCTATCTCAACATTTTCATTTTTGTCACAGACATCTTTTGTATATGATGATTAATTGCCCAACACTCATAATCATAAAACATGACAGGTCTAATTGTTGCTCTATAATATTTATCTTTTAACTTTTATGGTATCTTCTTATCATAAAGAAATACTTGATGCTCCTTTCCGTTTTAACCAACCAACATTAATTTTATGCGTAACATCTTCATCAATTTTTTCATCACTCTTAAAAATTGACCCTAGGTATTTAAAACTTTTCTTTTGGGAGATGCAATGTGTGCCATTTTTAATTTCTATGTCCTTTGAAGTAACCAGATGATCAAACTTACATTCCATATTATTTTGTCTTTGTTCTACTAACTCAGAAGCCTTTACATTCTAATGTTTCTCTCCATAATTCTAATTTTTTATTGACTTTTTTCTTAGACTCATCCACTAACACAATGTCATCTGTAAATAATATACACCAAGGTACTTCATCTTGAATATGTTTTGTTAACTCATCAATCACCATTATAAATAAGTATGGACTTAAAGTTGATCCTTGATGTAACCCAATATTAACTTCAAAGAAGTCTGACATTCCTTCATGAGTATTCATACATGTTTTTGCACCATCATAAATGTTTCCTATAAATGGGATATCTCTTTTTTCTAAGGTTCTCGAAAGAACCTCCGTTGGTAAGCTTTTTCTAGATCAATAAATATTATGTGAAGATCTTTCTGTTTTGCTCTTAAATATTTCATAAGACGGCTAAAAAGGTGAATCACTTCAACAGTATATCTGCCTGGCATGAATCTAAATTGGTTATCTATTGTACTCGATATTTGTCTTAACCTATGTTCAATAATTCTTTTTCATAATTTTATAGTATGACTCATTAACTTGATACCCTGATAATTCGCACAATTCTAAATGTCTCCCTTGTTCTTGTATATGGGTATAAGTGTACCTCTCTCCATCCCTAAGGCATCTTTTGGTTTCTCCATATTTCATTAAATAGTCTTGTGAGCCAAGTGATTCCTCTTTCTCTTAGGATTTTCGAAACTTCTATAGGAATATTGTCTGGTCCTACCGATTTACCACCCTTCATATGTTTAAGAGCCTCTTTGACTTCATTCTTTTGAATACATCGGTAGAAATTGTGGTTTATATACTTTTCTGATTTGGCTAACTCTTCTAAGCTAATACTAACATCTTTATTTTCATTAAAAAACTTATAAAAATAGTTTTTTCATCTATTTCTTATATATCATTTGCCACTAAAATTTTTTCATCCTCATCCTTAATGCATCTAACATAAATAAGATCTATAGTTTTCTTATCTCTAGCCCTAGCTATCCTAAAAATATCTCTTTCACCCTCTTTTGAGTTGAGTTTTTTATATAAATCCTCCCAAATTTTAGCTTTTACTTCAAACCTTTTTCGCTTTCTTCTTTGCTTTCTTATAAGCCTCTAAAGTTTCACAAGTTTTCTTAATGTAATGTAATTTGTAACATGCTCTCTTTGCCTTGATTTTATTTTGCACTACTTCACTCCACCACAAAGCTTCTTTTTGTTCCAGTACACCTCCCTTACATTCACCTAACAAATCTTTCGCAACTTTCGTAATATGTATAGCCATATTGTTCCACATATCACAAGGTGTACCAACATAATTCCAAGCATCTCCTTGAAAGACTTTCTGTTTAAATATGTCTTGTTTCTCGCTTTTGAGGTTTCACCAACTAGTCCGAATAGCTCGATGCACTCTTTTCTTTGACCATTTTTTTATTTGTAAATACATAACTAAAAGTCGATGTTGAGTGGTTAAGCTTTCTCCTATAATTACCTTGCAATCTTTATAACATGCTCTATCTTTTTTTCTATAAATAAAGTAATCAATTTGTGTTTGTGATAAGCCACTCTTATAAGTAATTAAATGTTCATCTCGGTTTTTGAAGATTGTATTGACTATAAAGAGATCAAATGTCATAGCAAAATTTAAAATCTTCTTACCTTCCTCATTTCTATCCCCAAAACCAAAGTTTCCATGAATACCTTGATATCCTAATGTCTCTTTACCGACATGTTCATTTAAGTCTCCTCCTAAACAAATCATCTACAACAACAACAACAACTAAGCCTTTTCCTATACTAGACGGGGTCGGCTACATGGATTCTTTGTTTCCACAGATCCCTATCGTGTGCCATATTAGCAGTTAACTCCCAATAAGCTAGATCATTCTTTATTGTTTCTTTCCAACACTTTTGTGGTCGTCCTCTACCTCTTTTAATACTTTCCAAATTTAGTTTTTCTAACCTTCTTACAGGTTCTTCTTTTGATCTTCTTTCTATATGTCCAAACCATCTTAAACGATGTTGTCTGATTTTATCCTCTATTGGTGCCACTCCTAATTTGTTTCTAATAACCTCATTATGTATACGGTCTTTTCTTGTATGACCACTCATCCATCTCAACATCTTCATTTCTGTCACAGACATCTTTTGTACATGTTGATGATTAACTGCCCAACACTCATAACCATAAAACATGGCAGGCCTAATTGCTGCTCTATAATATTTACCTTTTAATTTTAATGGTATCTTCTTATCACAAAGAATACCTGATGCTCCTCTCCATTTTAACCAACCAGCATTAATTCTATGTGTAACATCTCCATCAATTCTTCCATCACTTTGAAAAATTGATCCTAGGTATTTAAAACTTTCCTTTTAGGGAATGCAATGTGTGCCAATTTTAATTTCTATGTCCTCTGAAGTAGCCAAATGATCAAACTTACATTCTATATATTATGTCTTTGTTTTGTTCTACTAAGTCGGAGGCCTTTGTTTTCTAATGTTTCTCTCCATAGTTCCAATTTTCTATTAACTTTTTCCTTAGACTCCTCCACTAATACAATGTCATCTGCAAATAACATACACCAAGGTACTTCATCTTGAATATGTTTTGTTAATTCATCCATCACCATTGTAAATAAGTATGGACTTAAAGTTGATCCTTGATGTAACCCAATATTAACTTCAAAGAAGTCTGTCGTTTCTTCATGAGTCCTCACACATGTTTTTGCACCATCATACATGTCTCTTATAAGGTTAATATATGTCAATGGGATACCTCTTTTTTCCAAAGTTCTCCAAAGAACCTCCCTCGGTACTCTATCATAAGCTTTTTCTAGATCAATAAATATCATGTGAAGGTCTTTTTTTTTTGCTCTAAAATGTTTCATAAGACGTCTCAAAAGGTGAATCGCTTCAATAGTAGATCTACCTGGCATAAATCCAAATTGGTTCTCTGTTGTACTTGATACTTGTCTTAACCTACGTTCGATAATTCTTTCCCATAATTTCATAGTATGACTCATTAACTTGATATCTCGATAATTCACACAATTTTGAATGTCTCCCTTGTTCTTATATACGGGTATAAGTGTACTTGCTCTCCATTCCTCGGGCATCTTTTGGTTTTTCCATATTTCATTAAATAGTCTTGGGAGCCATGTGATTCCTATTTCTCCTAGTATTTTCCAAACTTCTATAGGAATATTATCTGGTCCTACCGATTTACCACTCTTCATATGTTTAAGAGCCTCTTTAACTTCATTCTTTTGAATACGTCGGTAGAAATTGTGGTTTATATACTTTTCTGACTTGGCTAAATCTCCTAAACTAATACTAACATCTTTATTTTCATTAAAAAGATTATAAAAATAGTTTTTCCATCTATTTCTTATATCATCGTTTGCCACTAGAATTTTTTCATCCTCGTCTTTTATGCATCTAACATAATTAAGATCTTTAGTTTTCTTATCTCTAGCCCTAGCTATCCTAAAAATATCTCTTTCACCCTCTTTTGAGTTGAGTTTTTTATATAAGTCCTCCCAAATCTTAGCTTTTGCTTCACTAATGGCCTTTTTTGCTTCCTTCTTTGCTTTCTTATAAGCTTCTAAAGTTTCACTAGTTTTCTTAGCATAATGTAATTTTGTAACATGCCTTCTTTGCCTTGATTTTATTTTGTACTACTTCACTCCACCACCAAGCTTCTTTTTGTGCTGGTACACCTCCCTTAGATACCCCTAACACATCTTTCGCCACTTTCCTAATATGTATAGCCATATTGTTCCACATATGAGGGTGTGCCAACATAATTCCAAACATCTCCTTGAAGCACTTTCTGTTTAAATATATCTTCTTTCTCGCTTTTGAGGTTCCACCATTTAGTCCGAATAACTCGATGCACTCTTTTCTTCTTTGTTCATTTTTTTATTTGTTAATCCATAACTAAAAGTCGATGTTGGGTGGTTAAGCTTTCTCTTGGAATTACCTTACAATCTTTACAATACGCTCTATCTTTTTTTTCTACAAATAAAGTAATCAATTTGTGTTTGTGATAAGCCACTCTTATAAGTAATTAAATGTTCATCTCGTTTTTTAAAGATTGTATTGACCATAAAGAGATCAAATGACATAGCAAAATTTAAAATCTCCCTACCTTCCTCGTTTATATCCCCATAACCAAAGTTTCCATGAATCCCTTGATATCCTAATGCCTCTTTACCGACATGTCCATTTAAATCTCCTCCTAAACAAATCATCTCCCTTTGTGGAATCTTTTGAAACACCTTATTTAACTCTTCCCAAAAAACTGTCTTTATACTATCTTCTAGTCCTACTTGGGGTGCGTAAGCACAAACTATATTCAAAACCTCTGCTCCTAACACCAATTTCAATGTCATGATTCGGTCACCGTATCGTTGTATGTCTACTACACTCTCCTTTAAATCTTTATTTATGATAATACCAAATCCGTTTCAGGCCTTTTCTTTACCTGAGTACCATAATTTAAAACCTGTATCCTCTATCTCCTTTGCTTTTTCTCCAACCCATTTTGTCTCTTGTAAACATAGAATATCTTTCTCCGAATCATAGTATCTACCACCTCCATTAGCTTACCCGATAATGTTCCGATATTCCAAGAACCAATACGAATCTTATTATCTAGGACTAGCTTTCTTACCCTTCGCATCCGTCCATAATCAAAATGCGAAGACCCTCTCTGAAAAATTTTCACTCCATTTGAGCGGCAATGTAGCGGGACTAACTTCTTTACCCACACCCGTCCATGATGTGGGAGCCCTCTCTGCAATTGATTCACTACATTCGGGCGAAAATGTAGTGGCCCTTGCTTACTTCTTACTGCATTCGGGCTCTGCAGCACGTCGCTAGGCGGGGACACCCCAAAGTAATGCTCATAATTTTTGTAATCCATGTTGTAGAAATCCGACGAAGTTTTACGCTGGCTATCGGAAGCCTAACACAACCCTCCTCCTTTATCCGGGCTTGGGATCGGCAATGCAAGGGTGATCCCTTACATGGGCGGAGTTTCCTAAACAAATCATCTCTTTTGTGAAATTCTTTAAATCACCTTATCTAACTCTTTCCAAAAAGCCGTCTTTATACTATCTTTTAGTCCGGCTTGGGGTGCGTAAGTATAAACTATATTCAAAACCTCTGCTCCTAACACTTAATTTCAATGTCATGATTCGGTCACCATATCGTTGTATGTCTACTATACTATCTTTTAAAATTTTTAAACCACACTTATCACTAATTTTTCAAACCATGCTCTTGGTGACTGTTTGAAATCATATATAGCTCTTTTTAATTTATACACTTGGTTATTCAACTTCTTTTTTTGTCAAACCTTGGAGCTAATTCCATATTTACCTCTTCATTTATGTTTCTCTGTATAAAGGTATTTTTCACGTCTAGTTGTCACATATCCCACCTTTTATGTGCAGCTAGGCTTATGATAACTCCGATGAAGGTTAATTTTGTAACTGGAGCAAAAATTTTATCGTAATCGACGCCATATGATTGACTATATCTCTTCGCTTCTAGTCTTGTCTTATAATATTCTAAGCTCCCATCAACCTTGAATTTGACAGTATATACCCATTTGCACCCATTTGCAACCAATTGGTTTTCTTTCTTCTGGTTAAAATGTCTTAAGTACTATTCTTTTCAAAGGCTTGTAACTCGTATTCCATGGCTTGTCTCTACTTTGAAGACCGAAAGGCTTCTTTAATATCTCTAGGAATAGAATGTATCTATGCATTCTTCATAATTTTTTGATATATTCATGATGTGTTGGCATAAGATACAAATTGAAAAATTGGATATAAAGTTCAATTTCTTTTACTTTTTTTAAGCAATGAGAAGATTGAGTTAATGTTTTCTTGCCTGGCTTTGTGGTTCCATATTTAAAGTAGTTGGATCTAAAGTCATGGAAGAATAATTATTCGTAGTAGCTTAAGGATCAGTCATCACAATCTTCTTTTTTCCTTGTGTGTATGTCCTTGTTTTCTTAGTAATTGTGTTAGCAAACAGACCACCATTGCTGCCATTGTTGTCACCATTGTTGTTGCCGCTGCCGCCACCATTGCTATTGTCATTGTTGCCACCATCCTTCATCTAGTGCAACTGCTAGACAGCCAACCAGCTGACTAGCTGTCTAGCCGTTGTCAGGCCAGCACCCAACGGCCAGAACACTAGCTGTTGGGTGTTGGCCCACTCCCTCTCTTTCCTTTTAGTCGTTTCTTGTCTATAAATACAATCTATCCTCTCTTGTAATGTGCAACCTTAGGGGCTTTGCTTTGGTAGTAAAGATCTCTTTTGGTTAGTTTCATTATGTGTGAAGTATTCGAGACATTTTGCGTGGGAATTGAGATCAGGTGAGGCCGATCTTCATTACATGGTAAGCCTTGTCAAGGATAATTGATTGAGAAAAGGTGATTTCGAGAATGGCCTTAAGAGATAATTTTGATCCAGTGGGCTGCTCTCTTCAAGTGAGAATTTTGTTAATTGTATTTTGTGAAAATGAAAGATAAAAGTATTTGTTTCCGTCTAACGAACACCAACTACAAAACATGGGCACAAACCATGCGAAACTATTTGTATTTCAAAAAATTATGGGGTTATGTCAACAGAATAAAAATAGAACTAGAACAAATGAAAGAATATGAGGAACATGGAACTATTCTATGGATCCTCATGAATAATATAAGTGAGCATGTAAGAGACACTCTGACAAACTTTATAAATTCCAGAGAAGCATGGGATTATCTAAAAAAGAATCATATGTTGCTGACAGAATGACCTTAAGAGATAAACTAATGACCATGACACAAGGAGATAAGAATATCAATGAATTCTACACGGAGTTTTCTAATGTCTGGAATCAACTTAGTGGATATGAAAACAAGTGTACACAGTGTCTTAGCATAAGACAATGTGAACAAAATGAGGATTTTGTCTACGAGTTCCTTAAAAGTTAAAGGGAAGATTCGAAGGAGTGAGAGCTAGTCTTATCTATTGAAAATCCTTCCCTGCAGAAAAAGAAGTCTTGGTTGACCTACAGATGGCAGAAACCAAACTAAAGGAAGTAAAAATTCAAGGAGATTCAATTTTAGTGGCATCCATACTAGGAGGTAACATAAAACCCTATCGACCTCCATATTTCAGGATAGAGGGACAATCTATTGCAAAAAAGGAGGTAATTTGTTTTTATTGTAAAGAACCAGGTCATGTGCTTAAATATTACCCTAAATTGAAAAACAAAGTTGTTGCTATTGAGGAAGAAGGAAAAGAAACTATTGCTCTTCGAGAACTCTAGAACAAAATAAAGCAATTTGAAGAATAAATGAAAGGAAGTGTATCTATTGGAGCAGCTTGTTTCACCAGCTCTAATGGAATCATAGGTATGAAATCCTTGTTACTTGATTCTGGAGCTTCATTTCATATAACATGTGAAGGAAAACTTTTGAGCAATTACACAAAATCAATATGAATCATGTGTGTTTATAGCTGATAGAACCAAGCTAAGTGTTGATAAAATAAAACAAAAAAAAATAGTTTAAAAAATAAGTCTGGCTTCAAAATTAAATTTAAATCTTTTTTCAGTTTCATAAATAAAGATTTAAAGGATAGTGTAGTAGACATACAACGATATAGTGACCGAATCATGACGTTTAAATTAGTGTTAAGAGCAGAGGTTTTGAATATAGTTTGTACTTACGCACCCCAAGTAGCACTAGAAGATACTATAAAGGTAACTGAAGAGTTAGATAAGGTGATTCAAAAGATTCTACAAAGAGAGATGATTTGTTTAGGAGGAGACTTAAATGAATACGTCGGTAAAGAGGCATTAGGATATTAAGGTATTTATGGAAACTTTGGTTTTGGGGATATAAATGAGGAGGGTAGGGAGATTTTAAATTTTGCTATGACATTTGATCTCTTTATAGTCAATACAATCTTTAAAAAATGAGATAGAACATTTAATTACTTATAAGAGTGGCTTATCACAAACACAAATTGATTACTTTATTTGTAGAAAAAAAAGATAGAGTGTGTTGTAAAGATTGCAAGGTAATTCCAGGAGAAAGTTTAACTACTCAACATTGACTTTTAGTTATGGATTTACAAATAAGAAAATGGACTGAAGAAAAGAGTGCATCGAGTTATTCAGACTAAATTGTGGAACCTCAAAAGCGAGAAAGAAGATATATTTAAACAGAAAGTCCTTCAAGGAGATGCTTGGAATCATGTTGGTACACCTTGTGATATATGGAACAATATGGCTATACATATTAGAAAAATGGTGAAAGATGTATTAGGTGAATCTAAGGGAGGTGTACCGGCACAAAAAGAAGCTTGGTGGTGGAGTGAAGTAGTGCAAAATAAAATCAAGGCAAAGAGAGCATGTTACAAATTACATTATGTTGAGAAAACTAGTGAAACTTTAGAGGCTTATAAGAAAGCAAAGCAGGAAGCGAAAAAGGCTGTCAATGAAGCAAAAGCTAAAATTTGGGAGGATTTATATAAAAATCTCAACTCAAAAGAGGGTGAAAGAGATATTTTTAGGATAGCTAGGGCTAGAGATAAGAAAACTAAAGATCTTAATTATGTTAGATTATGTTAGATGCATCGAGGACAAGGATGAAAAAATTCTAGTGGCAAATGATGATATAAGAAATAGATGAAAAACTATTTTTATAAGTTTTTTAATGAAAATAAAGATATTAGTATTAGCTGATGAGAGTTAGCCAAATCAGAAAAGTATATAAACCACAATTTCTACCGGCGTATTCAAAAGAATGAAGTCAAAGAGGCTCTTAAACATATGAAGGGTGGTAAATCGGTAGGACCAAACAATATTCTTATAGAAGTTTAGAAAATACTAGGAGAAATAGGAATCATTTGGCTCACAAGACTATTTAATGAAATATGGAAAAACCAAAAGATGCTTGAGGAATGAAGAGCGAGTACACTTATACCCATATATAAGAGAGACATTCAGAATTGTGCGAATTATCGAGGTATCAAGTTAATGAGGCATACTATGAAATTATGGGAAAGAATTATTGAACGTAGGTTAAGATAAGTAAGTACAACAGAGAACCAATTTGGATTCATGGCAGACAAATCTATTATTGAGGCGATTCACCTTTTGAGACATCTTATGGAACATTTTAGAGCAAAAAAGAAAGATCTTCACATGATATTTATAGATCTAGAAAAAGCTCACGATAGGGTACCGAGGGAGGTTCTTTGGTGAACCTTAGAAAAAAGAGGTATTCCATTGACATACATTAATCTTATAAGAGACATGTACGATGGTGCAAAAACATGTGTGAGGACTGATGAAGGAATGACAAACTTCTTTGAAGTAAATATTGGGTTACATTAAGGATAAACTTTAAGTCCATACTCATTTATAACGGTGATAGATGAGTTAACGAAACATATTCAAGATGAAGTACCTTGGTGTATGTTATTTGCAAATGACATTGTGTTAGTGGAGGAGTCTAAGAAAAAAGAAAATTAGAACTATGGAGAGAAACGTTAGAAAGCAAAGGCTTCCGACTTAGTAGAACAAAGACAAAATATGTGGAATGTAAGTTTGATCATTTGGTTACTTTAGAGGACATAGAAATTAAAATTGGCACACACATCTCCTAAAAGAAAGTTTTAAATACCTAGGGTCAATTTTTCATAGTGATGGAAGAATTGATGGTGATGTTAACGTAGAATTAATGTTGGTTGGTTAAAATGGAGAAGAGCATAAGGTATTCTTTGTGATAAGAAGATACCATTAAAGTTAAAAGGTAAATATTATAGAGCATCAATTAGACCTGCCATGTTTTATGGTTGTGAGTGTTGGGTAGTTAATCATCAACATGTACAAAAGATGTCTGTGTCAGAAATGAAGATGTTGAGATGGATGAGTGGTTATACAAGAAAAGACCGTATACATAATGAGGTTATTAGAAACAAATTAGGAGTGACACCAATAAAGGATAAAATAAGAGAATATCATTTAAGATGGTTTGGATATAGAAAAAGAAGATCAAAAGAAGAACCAATAAGAAGGTATGAAAAACTAAATTTGAAAAGTATTAAAAGAGGTAGAGGACGACCACAAAAGTGTTAGAAAGAAACAATAAAGAATGATCTAGCTTATTGTGAGTTAACTGCCAACATGGCACATGATAGGGATCTGTGGAAACAAAGAATCCATGTAGCTGACCCCGTCTAGTATGGGAAAAGGCTTAGTTGTTGTTCAGTTTCATAAATATTTTATAATGGTTGTGTTATTATCTTCTCATCAAACAGTTGTATTATACAAGATCGCCTAATGAAGAAGGTGCTTAGACATGGCCATAGAGAAGGACTTTATGTAATGGACTATTTGCATATCAAAATTTTGGATAATGTAATGCAGTATCTAAAGACGCTCTTTTATGGCATAAAAGACTTGGTCATTTACATGCTCAAAAGTTGTATGATTGCAATTCTATTAGAATAAAAAATAAAGATTTCTTTTGCGAAGATTGTGCTCTTGGAAAAATGAAATGTCTTCTTTTTTTTAAAAATTGTCTATCTCAAGCAAACGTTTTGAAATAATTCATTATGATGTTTGGGGACCTGCCCTCGTCTTATCAAAAGGGGGGTATAGTACTATGTTATATTCATTGATGATTTTTCCAAATACATGTGGGTGTATCTTTTAATGAAAGCTAAGTTTGACGTATTTAACCACTTTGTGATTTTCTACAATTTGATTAAAAATCGGTTTGATACTAACATCAAACTCTCAAAGTGTTTAGATCTGATTCTGGTGGGAAATTTATTTCAAAAGATTTTGAAAACTATCTCGAGAATAATGGGATAATTCATCAGACATCTTGTACTCAGACTTCTCATCAAAATGGCATTATTGAATGAAAACAGAGACACATAGTTGAAATTGCTGCTCGAACCCTGTTGATTTTTAGTAATGTTTCAAAGAATTTGTGGGCCGAAGCCATTATGACATCAATTTTTCTTATAAACGAAATGCTTTCTTCAGTCTTACAAAATATTTCACATATAAAAAAATTACTAAATGCTACTCCTAATTATTCTTATCTAAAATTTTTTGGATGCAAATGTTTTGTATTGATTGATAAGAATGATAAACTCTCTTAACATGCTATTGAGTGTGTATTCTTAGGATATGACCTAACAAAAAAAAGGATATGATGTTATGATCCAAAGAATGATAAGCTTTATGAATCTTGGAATGTTCAGTTTTATGAAAATGAGTTTTACTACGATAATGAAACCAATGATTCTAGTAATAACACAAAATATTCATTCATGACTTATATCTTAGAAAACGAAGAAAAGGAACCAGAAGGGTTAATACTTGTTCATATCATTTCTCCCTTTAGAAGATACTATACTGGTAGACCCCCTGAAGTCTCTCCTAGAAAATCTACCATAGAATTAAGACCTCTGGAGAGATTTGTTTCTTTTGACATCTTTTCTCCTACTCATAGAGTCATGGTATCTACCTTGTCTCTCTTAAGGAACCCAAGAACTTTAGAGAAGCCCAATCTTCTCCTTGTTGGGTTGATCCTATGAATGAAACAAGGAGATGCAAGTCTTAAACAAAGCTCAAACCTAGGAATTTGTAGAAGGATGCAAGTCAAAGGCTTTCGACTTAGTAGTCCATATAAAAAGTTCATAGAAAATTGGAATTACGGAGAGAAACATTATAAAGTAAAGGCTTTCGACTTAGTAGAATAAAGACAAAATATATGGAATGTAAGTTTGATCATTTGGTTACTTCAGAGGACATATAAATTAAAATTGGCACACATTGCATCCCCCAAAAGAAAGTTTTAAATACCTAGGGTCAATTTTTAAGAGTGATGGAAGAATTGATGGGGATGTTATAAATAGAATTAATGTGGTTAAAATGGAGAGGAGCATCAGATATTCTTTGTGATAAGAAGATACCATTAAAGTTAAAAGGTAAATATTATAGAGCATCAATTAGACCTGCCATTTTTATGGTTGTGAGTGTTGGGTAGTTAATCATCAACATGTATAAAAGATGTCTGTGACAGAAATGAAGATGTTGAGATGGATGAGTAGTCATATAAGAAAAGACTGTATACATAATAAGGTTATTAGAAACAAATTAGGAGTGACACCAATAGAGGATAAAATAAGAGAATATCATTTAAGATGGTTTGGACATAGAAAAAGAAGATCAAAAGAAGAACCTATAAGAAGGTATGAAAAACTAAATTTGGAAAGTATTAAAAGAGGTAGAGGATGACAACAAAAGTGTTGGAAAGAAACAATAAAAAATGATCTAGCTTATTGTGAGTTAACTGCTAACATGGCATATGATAGAGCTCTGTGGAAACAAAGAATTCATGTAGCCAACCCCATCTAGTATGGGAAAAGGTTTAGTTGTTGTAGTTCTGGTTGTCTTAACAACATTCAGTTGTTGCCTTTACCTCATCAATCTTTTTCTAGTATCCTCAAAGATGAGATTTAGACAATGAGCTTTACACATTTAATGAAAAGTCTCGTAACTGTCAGTTAACTCCTTTGCAGTTGCTTTATAGCTAGTTGTATTATCTGTAATTAATTAGACTATATTTTTATGCCCAACCTCTAATATCACCTTATCAAATTTTTGTCTTAGAACCTTTGCTTAATGACATTCCTAACGTGTCTAGTGATATAAAAAAATAAGTCTTTTAGGAGAATAAATAAGGAAGTTTAATAAAGTTCTTTCTCCTATTTGTCAATCCATTTATTATGATAGTGCATAATGTCTCCTTCCATGATTCCCTCAAAGTCGAACAATACTCTTGGACTTTAAGGACGGTCTTATCTAATAGTTTTTCTCTCAATTTATTATAAGATGACATCTAGTACCCTAGACCAATATTAGTAATGTCACCTGTCATTGCTTGAAAATGAAAGAAATTTGCTATATTAAATAAAATGCATGCATTATAAAACCATCTCCTCACCGTAAGGTCTGCCTTCTCGTGTAATTGCTATGAAATCATAGCAACACGAATTTAAGATTGAGCACTAGGTATAGTACTAGGAGGAAAAAACGATTGTATGCTTCCTCTAATCCTTGCTCTTCTACCACTTACCTCTTCAACAACTCTCTTTTCCCTTGTTGGTGGTCGAGGGCTACTACTATCAATTTTTGTCCTAGTATCAGAAGAAATGCTGTCATCACCACCACCACCAAGTTTAAAATCGTCTTTCTCAAACATCCTTGTATCTTCTTTTTCTTGTCTCTTTTAAGGATCTGTATACATGGTCATTTAATGACTTCTGACACTCTCCTAACTTAGCTCATGCAAAAAGCAACCTCTTTTCTAGTCTTTGTTAGGTGATGTTTCAATAAAAAAAATTCCACCACTCATCACCTTATCACAAAAATTACATTTGATTTTCAATCTGTTTTCCTTAATTCAAGCACCTCCGTGTCATTCTCGACCATCATACCTGATTGAGACTCTATATCACTAGCACTCTTCTTGCCATCTTAATTTACTACTTAAATATTAATAAACCTTAAAATAAAAACACTTATAAATCTCCAATCTTCACTTCATAAACCACCAAAACACTCACAAGAGAGTGTCTCCCACTTCATAGATTGCTACAAATAGTAGCAAGGACTAGTATAGGAACATGAGGTTTGATACAGAATGCCATTTTTTTAAGGTAATCCCGCAATTGACCATACATATATTCTCCTTAGTCTTCAAAATGAAGAATTTTTAGGGAAGAAGAAAATTGAGTTTCGATAAATTTGTAAACAACTGGAAATATATCAAAAACTTCATCTTTTGATTTTATTAGATAGATTAAGGTAAAACTAGTACAACCATCAATAAAGGATACAAAGTACTTGTAATCTTGTAGAGAGAAGCTATAGGACACAAGCCCCAAACATCAAATGTACTAGCTCGAAAGGTTTAGATATTTTTGACTCACACGATGGAAAACCGACTCTATGATGTTTGTCTTTTTGGCATACATCCCACTCAAAGCCTATATTATTGGATTTATTTGTTGAAACAATTAGTTTGAGTTTTGATACTAATAGGTGGCCCAAACGGTTATTTTTTCTTCTGAATGGATAACGACCGAATATGAAGTCGATATGGTTGATGGCGGATCTTTAATAATGTAGAGCTCTCTACTCAAGCTACCACAACAAAAAAATATTTCTCGTCGTTAGATCCTGAAGTACATAACCATAAGGAATGAAAGTTCTTTCCCATCGTTAGATCCTGAATACATAACCAAAAGGAGAGAAAGTCACTAGGGTGTTCAACCAAGGAGTTGACTGATAATAAGTTCACTAGAAAATTAGGAACATAAAACACTAATGGTAAATCGAAGAGCTTAGTCTTTACTTTCATTTTCAATCATATAGGAGCTAGAACCATCGGCCAATTTGATTGCTTGATATAGATAGCCAAGTGTTATTTGCAATCATATGATTAGTGGCTCCAGAATCAGTAATTCATGCTTTAATGATAATGCATTTTAGTAATTATGATATTGTGTTCATTTTGTACTTTCTTAAGTCTTCTCCACTGCATTAGAGTAGTAAGACTTATTTCTAAAGGCTGCAAGTTTATTGATTAAGTCCCAATATTGTTTTTTGGTATGATATTTTTTTCACAATGAGAGCATTTGAGTTTTTCTTTTTCGTTATTGAAAGGAAACTCATGGCTTTTGCTGCGATTACATTGCCTCCTCTACCTCTATTTGGTTGTCCTTGATTTCTTCTAAAGAAAGCACTCTTGCTTGAACTTGTCACATCTTCTTTCTCAAGTCTTCTTATGTCTTCTTCTTGGAGAAGCAATGAGTACACAATACCTAATGAAGGTAATTCTTCTCTGTCAAGGATATTAACTTTAATTGCTTCATAATCAGTTGACACTCTTCAGAGTAAATAAAAACTCTTTAGAGTAAATAAAAAACATTTCTCTTTTCTGTTATATTTTTTTTAGAACATGCAATATACTTTACTCGTGTGAAGTACTGAAATTCATCCCAAAGGCATCTTAGTTCTCCATAATACTCAGTGATATTGTATTTCTGCATTTTCTGATTTTGTATTCCTTTGCAACACTTGTTTTTCAGAAACAACTTTTCAAATTTCAGCGGCTAATCCTAAGTATATAAAGGTTATTCCTATTAGAAATAGTTACAAAGTTATTACCAAGGCATCCTCTTTTCGTGATTTGAGGAAGTTGGAATCATTTTTATCTAGCTATTGTTCTCCAGTTAAATAGTTTCATCCTCTAGTAAGGACTGCTAGTTCGATAGATGTTGACCATTCTAAAAAGTTTTTACCATCCATTTTAACATTGTTAATCTGAAAAGAATCAACTTTCTTTTACTCTCCCTGTCATAATGCGAGAATAGTAGTGAGAGTTGTATATGGTAGACTATACTTCAAAAACTTCACGTCCAATTTAAAAAATTTATGCAAAGGTCCAGTAATAACTCCTGTTCCACTGGATTTTCGCCTTTGTTTGCTTGGAATTGACTATCCACTCAAGCAACAATCCAAGACAATCACATGTAGAAATCTCAAGAAGTCAATCCCAAAATTCACTTTGCACGGAAACAAAATCTCTATTTGCAGAACTACTTTCATCATTCTGTTTTTTATTCCAATAGCAACAATTTCTTCACCAACGAGCGTAATCTACCACCAGCTATAAATGACGATGATTGAGGGCTCAATAAGGCTATGATACCATGTTATAAAGAAATCTTTATTGATATAAATTTGTTATGATACATAAAGTAGGATTGCGTCTGCAGAGGTCGCCCTCTCGTTTGCCATACACACCTGCGGCTGCTATCTTCCATCTTAATTTTTTAGGTTTTCTTAATGACAGCTTATATAAAAGTGTTCTAATTTGAAAGACTAATTTACCCTTACGCTAACAAAACAATTAACAAGTTACACTAAAGAGCTAATAATAGGAAGAGGAATCTGAAACTAATCTGCCATTACTTCTCAACAGAAGGTTATAATGGATATGATTTGTTTGGATATAGAATTGGTTTAGATAAAACAAAGAAGTCAAGTTTAGATACTATAAGAGTTACACGGAGTTATGCATGAATACCTCTATATGATCATTGATCATCAGGTGCATGAGGAACTGTGTCAAAGAACCAGGATTCACTAGGATATGTGTCACTGATAGAATTTGACGCACATTATTTGTTGGTGCCTCTGTAAGGGTTATAATGTTTTCATATACTTTTTCTATTTTTCATTAGCAAATATTGAAACTTTAAATGTGCATGTTAAAGCCTGTCTCTTCTTGCTAAAGTGAACTTGTCCATAGCAATTTATGGTTGGTAATATTGCTTTTAAGAGTATTGCACTTTGTCAGCCACTTTTCTCATTGTGGCATTGCACTTTGTCAGCCACTTTTCTCATTGTGACATTTATCCCTTAACGTCTTGAACGGATCAGGAAGAGAACATCCTATCTTCTGTTTACAGCAAAAGGAACACCAACAATCAAGGAATTATGATTGCTTGCGACCCTTGCATCATGTATTTAGTTATTACATGATATTTTGAAAATCTGGATAATAGAGTTTGCTAGGGATTGGAGACAACGTAGTCAATTGGACCCTTTGCAATACAAAAGAACTCAGCCTCATTACAGTCTTCTGGTGATGACAATTTCAGTAAATCTTCAGATATTCTCTTCTTCATATGGCTTTCAGAGGGCGAGGTAGAGGACGAGGATGGTTTGGTGGTGGTGGCCCTCAGCGTCCGGAGGAAGACTTTGCCTTATTCCCAGTAAGCTCCCCATCTCCCTTCTCTCTCTCTCAGACACAGACGCACACACTCTCTCTCTATCACACACATGAGGTGAATTGGTATATTACAATTCCCAATTGCTCTCTTCTGGCTGATCAATACTTGCTGTTTTTCCAACACCCTCTATTTGTGTATGTTTTTGTTGTGTGTGTATGTGCTTGTTTTTACATGCCTTGGAAGTGGTGGTAAAATTCTACTTTGACAGCATTTTATTCAATTTGAGGAGCTCTTGTGGTTTTCGTTACACCCTCTTGTTGTTTAAGACCATGGTAGTGTGAAAGCATGGTGGTCAGGCTGGAGCCTGTGTACCAAACATAATACTTTAACAGTGATGTTTTTTTGCAACTCCACTCCCAGCACCATATTCTAGGGATTCCATATTTTGGGTTGGGGAACATCTAATTTTGGCAACACAAGAGTACCAGCATGCTCATTTCTTTTTGTCTCTCACATGGATTTTTGGATGATGAAGCAGAATGTTGAGGAGTTGCCACCAATCAGGGATTTCACAGATGAGGAGAAGTTCTGTGTGCAGAGGAAGCGGCAACTTGAGGCCCGGTGCCAAACCTCCCCATACTTTATCAAAGATAAAACCCAGGCACATGGTGAATTCTCTGTTTTTTGGCCTTTCCATTGCTTCTTTCTTTCCCATTTTTGGTTTATGGCATGCTCTCTTCATTGATAGTATTGTTGGATCATATTAATTGACTGATTCTTCAACAATAGGATGGTTCTCTCTCTCTCACACACACACACAGAGGAAAAAACTGTTTAAGTAATAGAGTTGTTCTTTCATTTGTTCTTTTGAAATCATTTCAACCACAACATAGAAATCACATAGCTACCATATCAAGTATTTTTTAACCCAACCATTATGAACAAGCAAAAAATAACTTAGAATGGAGGAAAGCTATAAATGTTGAGTTAAAAGGTCCATAAAGAAATTGTATTTGGGACATTGTTCCAAAAGTCAAGGAAAAGAAAATTATTGGTTGTAGATGGGTATATAAAGTCAAAACTCATAGCGATAGTTCTATTGAAAGGTACAAAGCTAGACGTGTGGCTAAGGGGTACTCCCAAGAATATGAGATTGATTAGAGGAAACATTTGCACCGGTTGCTCGTATGACTATTATTCGTATTTTAATTTCTATTTGTGCAATTAAAGAATGAGATATATATCAATTGGATGTTAAAAATATCTTTTTTGAATGGAAATCTTAGCGAATATATCTATATGACTCCCCCTCTAAGATTCATTGTTTTAAGTAACTATGTTCTTAAACTAAAAAAAGCTCTATATGGACTCAAACAAGCTCCTAAGGCTTGGTTTTATAGATTTGAGTACTTATACATGCACGGAATTCTTGCTCTTGTTATACTGACAAACTTATAAGAAAAACTTATACATGTATTGTGATTCTACTTCTTTATGTAGATGATCATTGGAAGTGATGAAATGGGATATTACAAATAAAAGGAGATTTGCATAAAGAATTTGAAATGAAAGATCTTTGACTTCTTAGTTATTTTTTGGGAATAAAAATAACCCGTAATAACAGAGGTTACTTTATGTCATAAACAAAGATTGCTAGTGTTATTGTTAAGAGGTCAGGATTGACAAATGACAAGAAAGTAAGCATGCTCGAAGTGATGAGGACCAAGTTAAGGACTACATATGGAAAAAATTAGAGGATCCTACTCCCTACAAACAGAGGATAGGAGCCTTACGCACTTTACCATCACTCGACCAGACATAGCACATGTAGTACATGTGGCAAGTCAGTTTCAGCAAGCCCCCACTAGTATACACATAAGTGTGGTTATGCAGATTATAAGATACATAAAGGATACACTTGAAAGGGGGATCATTCTAACCTCATTATCTGTTTTTAAATTAACTGCTTACACTAATGTTGATTGGGGTGGGATGTTAATGATAGGCATTCCACCACTAGTTTTTATATATTTTTAAGTGATTCTCTTATTTCTTGGAGATATAAAAAATAACAGAAGGTGTCCTTATCGTCTATAGAGGCAGAATATAGCAGTGTTGTCCGTATCGCACCGTATCGTATCGTACGATACGGTGCGATACGTATCGTATCATGGGCCACCACGATACGATACGGGCCCCCGTATCGGGGCCCCCGTATCGCAGGTGCGGGCGTATCGCACCGTATCGTGCGATACGGCCCGTATCGCACGATACGCCCTGGGACCCTTATAAAGGGTCCCGGGCCGAGGGAAACCCGCGATTTTTCGCGGGTTTCCTCTCTCCTTTTGGGTTCTTCAAGCTCCCTAAGAGTCGGTTTTCGCCTCCTTGGTGTTCAAAGCTCTAAAATCGTGCCCTACGGTGTCCGTCCAAGCCTCCAAACTCGGATTTAGGTATATTTTTAATGTTTTTTTCCTTTTTTTCCTTTATATTTATTGTTTTTTTGTGTTATTTCGGGTTTTTTTTTTGAATGACAAAATATGAAGTTATTAAGTGTGTGTATACGATTTTTATTGCATTCATGAAGTGGGAGACACTCGATTTGAGTGTTATTTGAAGATTGGGGATTTACGAAGTGCTTTTATTTTCAGGTTTTTGTTTGAATTAAAGTACTCCATTGAGATGGCAGGAAGGGGTGGTAGAGACTCTCATTCAAAGTCTGATGATCCGGCATGGCAGTGGGGTATACCAGTTGAGGGTTCAAGGTTAAAAATCAGATGTTTATTTTGTGAAAAGGTGGTTAGTGGTGGAATTTCAAGGTTGAAACACCACCTAGCAGGAACCAGGAAAGAAGTTGCTCCATGCACAGGCAGAGTTAGAAGTGTGCCAGAAGGTATTAAATGGCAATGCTTGCAGATGATTGAGAGCATACAAGAAAGGAGACAACAAAAGGATGATTTCCAGATGTGTGAAGAAGCTGATGATGCTACTGCCACTGGAGTTGGATTCACTGATAGTTTGCCTTCAGATGCTAGAACAGATATTGGTAGTAGCAGTTCGCGAGCACCTAGCAGAGGAAAGAGGGTTGCATCTGAAGACTTTGGAGGTGGCAGAAGAGGAAGTTCAGGAAGGAGTAGAGGAAGAACTTCTTCTTCTAGCATACATTCGTTCTTTCCTCCTTCCACTACACCTGGTGCTCAGCCAGGAATTCGTGCTGCTATGGCTTCAGAACAACTGCACGATCAAGCAGACCTTGCAGTGGGCAGATGGTTTTATGATACATGCATTCCATTTAATGCAGCAAACAGTTTTCATTTTCAAGCAATGGCAGATGCAATTGCTAACATTGGTCCAGGATACAGGATGCCCTCTTATCAGAAGTTGAGAGGGAAGATATTAGATCAGACCGTGATTGAAGTGCAGCAATACTGTTCGACTTTGAGACAATCGTGGAAGGAAACAGGATGCACTATCATGGCAGATGGATGGACCGATAGGCGAGGAAGGACATTGCTAAACTTTCTTGTATATTGTCCTAAAGGACTCATGTTTTTGAGATCTCTAGATATGTCAGAGGAGAGGCACACTGCAGAGATCCTACGAGAGGAATTTGATAAGGTTATACAAGAGGTTGGGCTAGAAAATGTAGTCCAATTGATTACAGATAATGCAGCTAACTACAAAGCAACCGGAAAGGAGTTAGCTGATATTTATGGGACTTTCTACTGGACACCATGTGCAGCCCATTGTTTAGATCTCATCCTCGAGGACATCGGTGAGATGGATGAAATAAAGGCAGCAACTGAGTGTTGCCAAGATATTACAAAATTTATTTACAACCATGCATTTGTTTTATGTATGATGAGGAGATACACAGAAGGTGCAGAGCTTCTTCGCACAGCTGCAACTCGGTTCGCAACAAACTTCTTATCTGTACAGAGTATTGTGAGACAGAAGCAAGCTTTAAAGAGAATGTTCTCCTCAGATGAGTGGCAACAATTTGCAGAGTTGCCACAAAACAGAAGGAACAGAAAGTTAAATGAGATTGCAGAAACGGTTTTTAGAAGTTCATTTTGGAATGCATGTATCAGATTATTGAAAATTACTTGTCCTTTAGTGAAAGTTTTGAGATTGGCTGACAGCGAGGAGAAACCATCTATGGGCTACCTTTATGAATCCATGGACAGGGCAAAAGAAGCAATCAGAAATAACTTTAATGGAAAAAAAAGAGATTATGTGCCCGTGTGGAAAATAATTGATAGTAGATGGAATAAACAATTGCATCAGCCTATTCATGTAGCAGCCTACTATCTAAACCCATCATTGAGGTACTCAGCAACCTTCAAAAGGGACGGTGAGGTTAATCGAGGAATCATTGAATGCATCGACAGATTAGTCCCTGATGAGAGCATAGTAGATGCGATACATCGAGAGATGGAGATATATGATAATGCTCTTCACTTGATGGATTTGCCTGTTGCAATTCGCAACCGCTCTACGATGCGTCCAGGTACATTGTTTATTTTCATATTTAAGTTCCATCTTACATTACTGTGGATTATTATGTCTCTAATGTTTATATTTTCTTTACAGATGTTTGGTGGAACAGGTTTGGAAGTGATTGTCCAAACCTTAGAGATTTTGCAGTTAGAGTCTTAAGCCAAACCTGTAGTGCAACAGGTTGTGAAAGAAATTGGAGTGTTTTTTAACACATCCATACAAAAAAGCGCAACAGGTTGGAACACAAAAGGCTTAATGATTTGGTTTATATTCGTTGTAACATGCGCCTTCGTGAAAGGTAATGTTGTATTACTTTCAAATTTTCAATTCGATATTATTTAACTTCAGTTTTCAATTGTTAATATTACTTACTAATTGTTTATCTTTGTTTGTGTCGTAGGCAATTAAAAAAAGTAAATAGAGAAGAAAGTCAGTTCGATCCAATAAGTTTGGATAATTTTGATATATTAGAAGATTGGGTTATGGAAGACACTGAAGAAAATGCCCTCCTAACAGAAGAAGACGTTGCCTGGATTAATTTGGAAGGAGCGCAACAACATTATGGAGATGAAGAATTTGATTTTGAAGAAGGTGTGGGCGTGGCTGATGATGATGAGGATCTGCAACAAGGAGAAGATGAAGATTATTTAGTTGATGATCCTGATTACAATTTGTAAAATGTAACATTATATGTAACTGTAGTGTACTGTAAAGTGTAAACTATGTCTGTATTTTATTTTTTGGATTCAAAATATATAAATTTGGATGCAATTGTTCAATGTTGAATGCTCAATCTGTACTAAACTTACATTATATGAATTTAAAGCAATTATCAGATTTTTCCTGATTTTTTCTTGATTTTTTTCGATTTTTTTCGATTTTTTATTAATTTTTAATTATTTTTACATTATTTTAATATTAAAGTACGATACGATACGATACGATACGATACGATACGCCCGTATCGTGGAGCCCAGCGATACACGATACGATACGCGTCAGACAACACTGGAATATAGTGCCATAGCCACTACTGCAACTAAGATATCTTGGATCACTAAACTTCTAGCAGACATGGAGGTTGTCTTAGAAGACTACTGAATTGTTCTGTGATAATAAAAGTGTCGTGTATATTGCTTCAAATAATATATTTCATGAAAGAACTAAACATATTGAGATTAACTGTCACTATATTCGAGAGGAATGCTTGAAGAAAAGATTGACTTTGTGTTATGTTCCTCCAAAGTTATAGTTGACATGTTTCTTCACTAAATCTTTGTTTGCCCCTAAAATTATGTTTCTATGAGACAAACTTTTGGTATATACACCACAAGTTTGAGGGGGGGTGTTAAATTGTAATAGGATTGGGCCACTAGGGCCCAGCAAGTCCTTGGCACAAGGACCAAATGGATTGGCCCTTGAGGACCAGTCACTCCCCAACGGCTAGTAGAGTAGCTGTTGGGAGCAACTGCTCCTATGGACTACTCTCTCTATAGTAGCCATTGGGAGCAGCTACTCCTATGAACTACTCTCTCTCTTCTCACTTGTAACTTTGTAATAACCTCTATAAATAGAGGGTGATATGAATAAATTCATTAGAGCTTTATATTCTCTCCCTTGACTTGTTTGATATTCGGTTTGGCTTGTACACCAAGTATACTGTGTTTGAGTTTGTGGATTACTTTGGCAAGATTAGATATTCGGTTTGGCTTCTTAAGGATCCTTCGTGACTTCTTATGTTTGAGTTTGTGGATTACTTTGGCAAGATTTGATATTCAGTTTGGCTTGTACACCAAGTATTTGGTGATTCATTTGGCAATTTGGCTTGTTGAGGATCCTTCGTGATTTCTTGTGTTTGAGTTTGTGGATTACTTTGGCAAGATATTGGTGATATTTTTTACACTAACATAGGTAGTTGTTTTTCATATAGTTGTTTTTCATAAGGCATGCATTGCTTTTGTCTGCATAAGTGTTTGTAAGAGGGGTCTTGCTTTGACTATTGACTATTTATTTGATTTAATCACTTATCCTATTTTGATTACACATTGGTTATAAGGGGTCACTTCTCAATGACTTGCATATCTTATTATGAGTCAAAATGTTTGAAGATATAGAAAGAATTTTTGTCAAATATTATTTTTTGAGACAAACTTTCAGAAATTTTAACCAAGTTTGTGTTGGAAAAGATTCAAAAATTTACTCAATTTGGCTTTATAAGATTGGTTTGTTAAAACTATAAATTTATTCATATGTTTAATACTAAATTTTGATCATTTTGTTGGATTCTCTTATTGCCCTTGGATTCATAGAATCTTGTTTGGGATTTTGAACCATTAAAGGGTCTTGGTGTTTTGTTGGCTTGTGATTAGTTATATGGTTCGAGCTGTGCCTTAAAACTCAGTTAGGCTATGATTGCATGGATGGTTTAAGATCAGCCTTAAAGTTTGATTAGGCTATAATTGCTTGGATGGTTCAAGCTCAACCTTAAGCTTGGTTGGTGTTTGTTTATCGGATTGATGCACCTTGGTCTTTTGTAGCATGTTGTTATGTTGAGACTTATGAACTTATTTGTTATATTAGAGAATCCTACTTAGGTGATCAATGTTTTTCATTAATGAAACTCTTTCTTATGTCTTTAGTGAAATATTTCGAAAATTCTTCGAAATCTTAGGGTTTTATTTAATATTTTTTTGGAATTAGGAACTTCTTAGGTTTTAAGTTTGTATCATTGTATTTTTGAGATTTTAATTATTTTTTATGAAGTTATATTCCACAAGTTTTCTTTTAGGTGTGAAAATAAATGATGACCAAACCCGCAACCGCATGATTAGAATCAGATGTCTTATCCTCTGAAACATATACTTTGCAGGCAGAATGGATTGGGTTGATAAGATCACTGGAGTTATAGCATCTCTTTTGAATGCTTCTATACCAATGAAGCATGGCTTAGGTACAAATTGTTCAATAGTAGATGCTTTCCCAAATGATACAAGCTTAGAAGCTGACATCGCACTTCAAGATGACAATGGGGTTGCCATGGTTCTCAAAGCGGTTCTTGAAAATAATGTCTGCTAAATGGGTGCTTCTCTAAATCTTGGAGTGCTTGACAAAGTCACAAGACTTCAATTTTTAATTAGCAAACTTTCGGTGATGGTACGGGAGGGCTAATACAATGTAATGTAATGGGTGCTTCGTGCATTTCTTCTATTTTTTTTTGTCTTTTTCTATTCACCAGGGTCAGCAGGACATTCAACGGCTAGAATTCTAGCCGTTGGATGGTACACGAAGCTGCTGGCCCTCTCCTACAAATGCCTCATGGCATGTTAATGTAAAACATTCAATTCTTCGTCTCTTTTGAGAGGTCTCTAAAATAAACTGTTTCATTCTTCTTTGCATGGCAACCTACCGTAGGTGCTTTTCTTACAACCTCATCTTTACCATGTTTCCTGGTTTGTATAACAGTGGTATTGACTACTTTGAGTTACATGGTGAAGAAAGCAGGTGTTCTTATAGTTATCTTTCCAAATTTATTCAGCTTCTCTTTGTTTCTATCATAACAATGTCACTGCTGTTTATTGATGGGAAGCTTGTAAAAGGAAATTGTACCCTGGAAAATAAGAATCAAAATCAAGAGAATGACTCGTAAGCATGGTGTATATCATTGTTTCCTGGTAAGGTGTTAGGGGACCCTTTGTCTTGCCTTTATTTCAATGGGCCTCAATGTCGATCGTGCATGGCACTTGGTGTGCTTCTAGTAACACATGTATGTCTTGTGGTTTACCATCAAGAATCTTTCTTCATGTTTTGCTTAACTTTCCTTAAATGCAAAATTTTGAAGTAATCATCCTTAAACTTTTGGTAATTCCAGGAGAAAGCTTAACCACTCAACATTGACTTTTAGTTATAGATTTACAAGTAAAAAAATGGACAAAGAAGAAAGGAGTGCATCGAGCTATTCGGACTAAATGGTGGAACCTCAAAAGCGAGAAAGAAGGTATATTTAAACAGAAAGTCCTTTAAGGAGATGGTTGGAATTATGTTGGTACATATGTGGAACAATATGGCTATACATATTAGGAAAGTGGCGAAAGATGTGTTAGGTGAATTTAAGGAAGGTGTACCGGCACAAAAAGAAGCTTGGTGGTGGAGTGAAGTAGTGCAAAATAAAATCAAAGCAAAGAGGGCATGTTACGAATTACATTATGTTAAGAAAACTAGTGAAACTTTAAAGGCCTATAAGAAAGCAAAGAAGAAAGCGAAAAAAGCCGTCAGTGAAACAAAAGTTAAAATTTAGGAGGATTTATATGAAAAACTCAACTTAAAAGAGGTTGAAAGAGATATTTTTAGGATAGTTAGAGCTAGAGATAAAAAAACTAAGGATCTTAATTCTGTTAGATGCATTAAAGACGAGGATGAAAAAATTCTAGTGGTAAATGATGATATAAGAAATAGATGGAAAAACTATTTTATAAGCTTTCTAATAAAAATGAAGATGTTAGTATTAGCTTAGGAGAGTTAGCCAAATCAGAAAAGAATATAAACCATAATTTCTACCAACATATTTAAAAGAATGAAGTCAAAGAGGCTCTTAAACATATGAAGGGTGGTAAGAATGAAGTCAAAGAGGCTCTTAAACATATGAAGGGTGGTAAATCTGTAGAACCATACAATATTCCTATAGAAGTTTGGAAAATCTTAGGAGAAGCAGGAATCACTTGGCTCACGAGACTATTTAATGAAATATGGAGAAACCAAAAGATGCCCGAGGAATGGAGAGCGAGTACACTTATACCCATATATAAGTACAAGAGAGACATTCAGAATTGTACGAATTATCAGGGTATCAAGTTAATGAGCCATACTATGAAATTATGGGAAAGGATTATCGAAAGGTAGGTTAAGACAAATATCGAGTACAACATAGAACCAATTTGAATTCATGGAATATTTTAGATCAAAAAAGAAAGAACTTCTCATGATATTTATTGATCTAGAAAAAGTTTATGATAGGGTATCGAGGGAGGTTCTTTGGAGAACCTTGGAAAAAAGAGGTATCTCATTGACGTGCATATAAACCTTATAAGAGATATGTGCGATGGTGCAAAAACATGTGTGAGGACTCGTGAAGGAATGACAGACTCTTTGAAGTTAATATTGGGTTACATCAAGGATCAACTTTAAGTCCATACTTATTTATAATGGTGATTGATGAGTTAACAAAACATATTAAGATAAAGTACCTTGGTGTATGTTATTTGAGGATGACATTATGTTAGTGGAGGAGTGTAAGGAAAAAGTTCATAGAAAATTGGAATTATGGGGAGAAACATTATAAAGTAAAGGCTTTCGACTTAGTAGAATAAAGACAGAATATATGGAATGTAAGTTTGATCATTTGGTTACTTTAGAGGACATAGAAATTAAAATTGGCACGCATTGCATTCCCCCAAAAGAAAGTTTTAAATACCTAAGGTCAATTTTTCAGAGTGATGGAAGAATTGATGGAGATGTTATACATAGAATTAATGTTGGTTGGTTAAAATGGAGAGGAGCATCAGGTATTCTTTGTGATAAGAAGATACCATTAAAGTTAAAAGGTAAATATTATAGAGCATCAATTAGACCTGCCATGTTTTATGGTTATGAGTGTTGGGTAGTTAATCATCAACATGTACAAAAGATGTCTATAACAGAAATGAAGATATTGAGATGGATGAGTGGTCATACAAGAGAAGACCGTATACATAATGAGGTAATCATAAACAAATTAGGAGTGGCACCAATAGTGGATAAAATGAGAGAATATCGTTTAAGATGGTTTGGATATATAAAAAGAAGATCAAAAGAAAAAACCTATAAGAAGGTATGAAAAACTAGATTTTGAAAGTATTAAAAGAGGTAGAGGACGTCCACAAAAGTGTTGGAAAGAAACAATAAAGAATGATCTAGCTTATTGTGAGTTAATTGCTAACATGACACATGATAGGGCTCTGTAGAAACAAAGAATCCATGGTAGCCGACCCTGTCTAGTATGGGAAAAGGCTTAGCTGTTGTTGTAATCAACCTTAAACTTTTAATCTCTAAGGTTTGGAATTTTTATTTATGATTCACTTATGATCTTCTTTGATTGAGATAATCTAAACATTCTGAGAACTGTTTCTCGTATTTCCCTCTGTATGTTTAGTACTGTGCTCATTTTCTATACTGGTAATGCAGATTTTGCTGCTGAGTTAAATTAGTTTGGCGTTGCTTTCAGATACCTTAGCTCCAGATGTAGAAAGGTTCTCTGACACAAAGAAGACAAAGGAAGCTGCCAGACATGTAACTCTTTTGGACACTTTGATTCTTAGTCCTTCAAATTTTCCCCTGGAACTTATTGAAGGTAAGTCACTGGATGGATTGTGCAAGTAACTAGTGTATTAGTGTTAGTTTAAGCTCTTTCCAGTCTAACTCAAACTTGCTCCATCACAATCTTACAAGCCTGAGGAGATATCATTGGACTTAACCTGATTGACTTGTTACTTTTGTTAGTGAGATCTATGAACATTGTGCTTTACTAATCTGTTTTCTGCACTTACAAGATAGAAACTGATAAGGAGGTTTTACAGGTAGACTTCGAAGAGGCAAAAGGAGAGATGCATCTCATCAACGCAAAGTTCAGAAAGGTGCATACTATCTATATGTATGATGGTGGCTTTTACGTCAAAACTTTGTATAGACTAATTTGTCATTTTCTTTTCCAGTTTTACGTGGGAATTGTTGATATTTAATAGGTGATTGGTCTGCAAAGTAGTGCCAGTTGTTTGATACTTTTAACCGGGAAATGTTTATGGATCCTTTTCTTGCTAGATTTGCGGGACATGGATTTGCTACTTGCAAAACTCAAAGGTGAGGGGCAAGATGATGCTGATGAGGATGATGAGGTAATTCAAAAAAAATCTTATGTTTCTTGGGATTAATGAGACTATTATTGTGCAAGTGGTCACTCTTAGCTCCTTGTAAAGTAAAAATCTTCTTTTTTGGGGAAAAATAAGGTATTATGTTATTCAGTGGGGCAAAACAGGCCAAAAGAATCACGAAACAATGGGACAGCAGTAAAAAATTAAAAATTACAAGTCCTTTTGGCTGGAGCACAAGATGTGCCCAAGTCAAATCTGGCCACCATAGGCTCGCAGCCAGGGAGAGATCATCATCTGAGGCCATTGAGAATAGTCATCGATGCCTATTCCCAAACTTCCTTTCTAACCAAACATGCCACCAAAGAGCATCCTAGCAACTTTTGTGTGCGAGCATTCCAGGAGAGGACCATAGAGAAGATCTTGCATCGTCCTCTGGTCCCAAACCTGTATAGGTCCTTATAGCGACTTTGAACTAGAAACTGAAAGACTGGGTAACTCCTGAACAAATGTTTCATTCTCTCCAGCTTGCTTTCAAACGAAACACATTTCTAGACAGGTGAAGAACCAGAAGTTGAAAGATGGTGATATAGGTAGCAACCTTGTCATGCATTGGCAATGGCATCCATGCCAAGGTGAATGGTCTTCCCAAAATTTTGCAACTGCCTCGACAAATATTAACCACATGGTTGGGCAGGCAGTTCATAAAGCCAACGAAGTTGTATTTCTTATAAAGCAGCAAGAGGTTTAGACCAGCAATGTTTCTTATAAAACTTGTCTATCCAAAAAACACCAAAATCCACCACTATCTACCCAAAACTGAGGTGTTGACAGACTATACCGAATTTTATGCCAAACTTGCCTCAGATGCTTATCCTTTCCATACTGTTCCTTTCCAAGTGCTTCCTATCCTTTTTGTGGGGTGACAATGGGTAGTAAAAATGGATACGTAAAACTGCTAGGGCATACCTGACTATGTCAGCCGGCTAACAGAGAAAAATGTCTCCATCTGCATCCCTGAGTGAAGCTTATCAGTCCTTGAGGATATTCAGCAAGGGACCCTGGCACAACCTTTAATCAACCTTTGTCCGAGATATCAAATGGAACAGGTAAAGTGGATCTACAGCCAGAGATAGTCAACATAGTTGACTGAGTAATAAATTGCACTTGCTTTCACTAGTGCTCTCAACTTGGGAGGAAGTAGAACTCATTAAGGATGAATCTTACGTGGCACATCAACCTTGTAGTAGCTTCACCCACATAGGAGTGTAGATATTTTTTGTAAGTAAAACATATTACTGTTCTTCAGTAAACTGTTGCATCGACCATCCATGGGAAAGCCAGTCTTTGTTCTTAGACTTTATAGTTTATACGGAAAAGGTTACATGGCAAACCTAATCTTTGCTTGTTTCCCTTTCTGGTTTTGTTTCTCTTAGTCTGCACTTTGTGTTGAACAGCCAGATGAGAATAAAAAGAAAAAGAAGGCAGATGGCGATGAAGAAGAAGATGACAATGAGGAGAATGACAATCCAGAAGTAGATGAAGACGAGGATTTTGGAGCTGATGATTATACCCAGGTAATCAGCTGCAGAGATGCTCAAACTTACATAAAGTGAATGAACTCACAAGGATGTCTTGATTTGTTTTATTGTGTTGTTTGTGCAAGTTTTGCTGTGTTCCTAGCTTCTTATTTCAGATCCTAATTCACTTATAAAAGAATTCATTGCTTCCATAGTTCACCCTTCTGTGCACAGCTAATGATAACCTAGTTAACAAGTGCATTCTTCTATTGTGGTCCGGTTTCCTTCTTGACTTGTACACAAATAGTGCCCGTACAATAACACATCCATTTATTTTCTTGCTTAAAAGGCTCCCTTTCTTGCACATGAATAAATTTTTGATACTGTGTGTGTGCAGAACAGAAACTCTTGGTTTGTTTTGTTCGTGTGTGTGTATATATATATATGTATGTATGTATGTATGTATTCTCATTGTTATAGTACTGCAGTTCAGTGCTGCAGAACAAAAAATAAACTTTTCCAATTTCCAAAAATGTTTGCAGAATTTTGGGTTTGATGATGATGAGGATGATTATTTGGATGACGATAATGATGGTGGGGATGGTATGTAAATGTTTTCTTTTCAAGTTTGGTATCTTTTTCTTTACGATGGTAAATCTCCAGTATTCTATTGTACTACTTGACATGTTTCTTTTGATGGGCGCTGATTGCAAAATGTATCCGCTTATTGCAGATGAACCGACTTTTGACTAAACAAAAAGAGTGACACCGAGGTACATCGTGGTATCTCGTTTTAAGGTCAGTGTCATATGCAGGGATTTTCTATAGATCTTGCATTAAGTGCTAGTTATCAGATTACGCTACATATGTATGGCATTGTTATTGGACTAAGCAACATATCAATCAGTATATATATTATATATGGATGCAATGGCAAGGTGGGTAGCCAATTGAATAGTTTAGAAATGTTACTCGAGTTAATGTTCTTAACTGGTCAAACAAGATTAATTCTGACTTTGAACTCAAGCCATACTCCCGGCAACAGTACATCTCAAGTTTGGCTCATACCCAACCCTGAGTGGTTCCTTTCTTCTTGAGTAGATTCCGGTGCTAATCAGTCTCATCGTTTTGGGCAAATCAGTTCTTGAGTTAATGTTATAGATGAAATAACAACAGAGTGCAAGTTATGAACAATTCCCCACTAGCAAAATGCCTTCGATGATATGCAGAAAGCATAGTTGTTCTTTTGTCCCGTGAGTTAGGATTCGTGCCAGTCAACGGCGCATACTAAAGATGGAAGAAATCGTGACTGCCGCTTATTTAACATGTGGTGCAAGATATCGTCCAGACTTCTTGTAGTGTTTTTAGCGACGAAGAGTAGGGGTTCTATGTGTTTTTGAGAAAGAAAATAAGATAGTAAATTGCTCTGTTGATGTGTAGGACGAACTTAAAATGATGTATGTTAATTTTTTAAATCTGCATTTCTGTTGCATGAAATGAAGTTTGGTATATACAGGCAGAAGCCTTTTCACCCATTTCGCTGAGCTTAGTGGAGGCAAATCCAATCTTATCATGTGGTCAATAGATCTAGTTGTCTAGCAGAAACCTGTAAGATCCACGTGGCATGAATTCTAGATCCAGGGGTTTATGCTAACACACATAATATATATATATATAGAGAGAGAGAGAGAGAGAAAAAGGTTCTTAGACAGCTTTCATATTAGACAGTTTCAAAAAAGTTCTTAGACAGCTTTTCATATTAGACAGTATCACTGTTTTATCATTTTTGTAATCAATCAAGGCTGTTATCATTTTTGTAATCAATGAAGATGGTGGTGATCAAGGTATTCATTTCGCATCACGGGATGAGTGTTTTGAGTGTTTTGATGATTACTGTTCGATTGATCGAATGAAATGATGGTGTCAAGCAATGTTTAGGATAGAGAGAGGTTTTCATGAGTTGATCGAATGTGCACACGTATAACTAATCGGGGCTCATGACTACCCTAACTTGTAATCACAACACCTATGTTTATGTTTATTAAATAACACGATGTTTCACTATCGTGATGACATCTAGTAGTATCGAAGTACTTTTCAATTTCATAATTTCCCAACGCCTCTACCTCCAGGTATGATCGTATATCTCTCAGTTTACCGGCTGATTGAGCTGCTTGTGTAATTACATCACATTCAAGTAGCACATGGTTTAATGTCACCAGACGGTTTCCGATGATGGTGCCAATTCCCTCTTTCGTTCGGTTTGATTTGGCGCATATACACACACGATGGTCCCGGTTGCACAAAGTCCTGAGAAGGGGTTTATTTCCTTCAGCTTGGATCGGTTATAATAGTGGTGGTGACTAGAAGTTGACGCACCACCTTGAGGGAGACCGGAGCTACAACCTCTCCGCATGGCTGGCTGCACTTGTGCGGCTTGTGGAGGTGGTTGACCGGAGAAGGGGAGTCTCAGACTGTCACCCTTCGTGCTCTCCCTTCAACCTCTCTTGCGTGCTTTCCTCGTGCTCTCCCTTCAACCCTCTCTGAAGCACCTCTCTCACCCTATCCCATACAACGGTTGAACTCCTTTAAGGACTCTAGTTGGCTCCTTTTTATACCATAAGGGATACGACACAAGACACCTTGACTCGATCACAAGATATCTTGGGCACACCACTTGGGTTCTGATTGGACCTTGTACGCACACTCTAACCGCCCAAACCTCCTTCAAGCACACTTGTGGTGCTCACTTGACGCTTATTACAAGATTCAAGCATAAAGAAAGATCTCCTTTGGGTTGACCTAAACCTCCTTAAGACAGTCAAAGGCAAAACCCCTGAACCTCCTGATAGATCAGATGAAGATTGGCACCTGGCATGGTGCGAAGTATCCTGTGGATAGATCTCTCGAAACTGATGGTGTTAACAATTCTTTCCTGGTTAAATGGGGGCCTCGCCTTCGAGGTCTCGTGGAGTCTGCCGGAGTCGGCTTCAGCAGCATGTGAATCCTACTAGGCAATGCCTAGTATCGTAGTACACAGGTGTTGTTGCATGGCGCCTACCTATTGCACCTATAGAGCGTTGTCTCGAGTGCCTGCACTCCCTCCTGGTGTGGGATCTACCCACGGCTGTTGAACGATTGCTTGCGCTTCACCACGAGATGGTGGCACTTTATGCCATCAACCATAAACTCAGCAGGTTGACCTAGGGTCTGCACAACCCCTCATTGGGGCTGTGACTGCCATATCACCTCTTGGGAGGTATCTGCCTGCTAATGATAACCTCCCTTGCCTCAACCCTATCACTAATGATAACCTCTCCTGTCTCAACCCTATCACGGGCTCAATGCTTGTCTGACCCTTCCTCTGTTTTTTGGAAAGGTTCTTGTATCCTTTCGCCAACAATCTTCACTACCCCCTATTATGGTAGGTTGAACTGGTGGTCTTCATTCGACTGCTTTCGGTATCAGTTTTCAGTTCGTCGTCTCTTAGGTACACCAACCCACCAATGTGCTAAAATAATTCACCACCCAGGATTAGTAGAAAGCTCGTGTGATTCTCCGATTGCGAGCCTCAACCTCCAGTTGGAAGCCTCCAAGGACATACATACACATGATGTTGGTTGAACCGTGTTTTCACGAAAATAAGGCCACCACTGAGGTCCTCCTATTGCCTCCATTGTGTTAAGCAGTTGAATAAGCACTGCATGAGCAATGTCCTCGTTGTCTTCAAGGTTCGACTGGGATTCCTCTTCTTTAGCCGTCACTGTAATTACACCTCATCCAATGGAGATTTTGCAAACATAGCACGGCCTCCGTTCCTTCTACTTCCTGGCTGATGTTTGCTTTCAGCTGTTTGAAGAAGCTTCTCACCATTAGCATCCGCAACTAGTTGGCATTGGGGCTGATTTCGGTATCCACCTGGCTGTCGTGAATCACTTTGATTCTAGTCTCCATCACATCTAGAGCTCTCTTTGTTGTTCTTGTCCCTCATGTTATCGATTTTACGGTACTAAACGGCTGCACATACTCACAAACACTCTCTATGACACCTCCAACCTGGTTGTTGTATTCAACGAGAGGAGCCAAATACGCCTTCAAAAATGGTTGTCCAAGCCCATAATGGTATTCCTTGGCTACCACAGCCAAGGAACAGTGAAGAGCATGAGTGTGGTACACCGAACCACACCTCCTCTCTCAGCACCCGACGATGTCTTCAGACACACTTAGCACACGCGACCCACAAGGGTTGACGCGCAGTTTCTCCTCTTCTTGTGTGCACTCCTCTTTTCCAGAAATGTGGAAGAGTGTACAGGAAGGAGTCTGGGCAACTTCTGGCCACGCAGGTCTGCTAGGTGATGACTAGAAATGTGTAGTCCTTCTAAACAACTTTTTCCACGTGCAGGTGTCAGCACAGTCTACATGGACGGGCAGGTGTCAATCGACATGGACATAGGACATGTTCATGTTACATGAATAAATATGGTGAATGCTTGATAATTCAATGACGATATAACTCAATAAAATCACACAAGAAGTTCGACTGTATTTATGTATATATAAACAGAGTTCATCATACGGTGGTACAACAATGAAAATTAAAAATAAAAGAAAAATCAAAATACTAACAACCTATTAAATTCTCCCATAACGTAGCGTAATAAAAGATCCTATCTTCAAGTGGTCCAATCACCTCGGTATATCTACTGATTAGGTTTTATAATATTAAATAAAATATGAGTATCATAATTGTGCTCATAGATAGATAGATGTCATGTCTTCGTATTAACATACTAAATACATTTTGTTTTCAATTCATATATTACAATAAGAAATCTATATTAAAATTTTAAATGAGTGTTATCATGTCAAATATGTATATATGTTCAAACACTTATCAATAATGCAAGTTTAGTTTCAATCACATGACTTTTACAGTGTCCAACCACCAATAAGTCATAGGAGTTTCTCGAACCCTCCTTTTTCAGGCCATGTACCTTCCAACGACACCCTCAATATGTCATAACCAAGACCTTAACTATTGAATCACCAATTTGTTAGGTTCAACCTTTTAGATTTATGAAGCAAAGTATTCAGATACCACACTAGTAAAGTCATACATTCACCCACTTAATTTCAACAATATCCACACACAATGACCTACAACCACTTCCTAGATCCACAAAATCTACCTAAGATCACTTCTCAGTCTTCATATCTCTACATCACATTCATATTATGTTCAATTACTATATCTTACATATTCATAACCAATATCAAATTTGTTTACTTTACATTAACTCTTCCCTCTCGTTGACTAGTTTCATATGTCCTCAACCTAAGCATGTCATACAATCCCACAAAAGTTACCCAATGTAACTATAAATAAAACTAGCATAACCAATAAAGTAATCAAAGTAACTAGGAGCTAGCACTATTTGATACGCCATCTACCATCCAACAACATTTCATACTGTTGTGAAAAATATATCAATACTCGATAATATTTTGTTTGTCAACAATAACAACCAATGAGTTAGCACTAACGGATACGTCTATTTGCAGTTCAACGATATTCTATACCATCATTGATGAAAGGTAAATCCATACACATTAATGATTTACTTGCATACAATCACATTCATGCAATACATCCATGTTCACAATAAAGTATTTTCTAATTTCATTTAATAAACTAACACATATATAATTATTTCAAAACATTAATAAATATTTTACAATCTCATAGATTATTTAAAAGTAATTAAAACTATCTTCACCATGCATCTCAAGAGAGAACACATCCACCTACTTGAAACTTCTATACTGATCCAAATATCATAGTGCTCATCTCTTTTAGTCTTTAAGTCATGATAAAAGTATAATATTAATATTTTATATTTAACTATGAAACCAACAATTCAAATCGCATAAAAAACAGCTCAGAATGTCCTTAAAACCTAATCTAAATCCTTAAAATTCTGTTTGGACCCGATTAAGATATTTGAATCTACTCTAATTACTAAACTGGACTCGAACTCATTCTCCTCTACACAGGACTCTTAATTCCGTGTTTGGACTGGTGTCACCAAAAAATGACATGACATGTGAGGCCCAACATGACACATTGTGTCAGTCTACCCAACATGACATGTGAGTCACTCTAATTACTACTCAACGGTCTGCCACTGATGTGTAGAAAACAAATTTTTTGTCCACTTTCTCAACATCTCGCAGAAAACCTAATGACTTTCAACAAAAGAAGAAGAAGAAGAAACCACTTACAGGAGTCGCCTCCCGCCTCTACACTTTTTCTCCCTCCGAATCACCTGCTAGAGCCGATTTAGTGGGCCAAATGGCGATGCTTGACGTTCTTTTGGAATATAGCACAGTTTTACTTGGTTTCTATAAGTTGAATCTTGATATTAATTTATTTGATGACTCTCTCTCCAGTGTGAATCTTTAACTTCAAAGCTTCCATCTGGATCTTTTGAAGCTCATCGAAGACATGGTGACTTGAAAGCATATAAAGTTGTATTTGGTGACTTGAAAGCATACAAAGAAGAGAACATATCCATGACAGATTGTCCTGTTATTCCATGTATAAAGATGCTTAGTGTGATTGAATAGATCGGAAGCCACAAATGTGGGGCAGCATCGACCCTACTCATCCTCACAAGTGCCATCAAAATGGGTTGGCACCCGTATGGTCATGTCATCCGGGATGAAAATCCGAAGAGATTTTTATCGATATTCTTTGTGATAAATGTAAGTTTTTGAACACAAATATGATCTTTAAACCACAACAAAAGAAACTGAGTGGTTGTTTTAAGTTCTGCAAATGGGCTTAATCAAGATGTTGCACAAATGTAGCCACAAGTTACCTATCACTTTGTGTTAAGTATTTAGCAGAGGGATGAATGGCCATTACATAATGAGGTTATTAGAAACAAATTGGAAGTGATACCAATAAATGATAAAATGAGGGAAGATTATCTAAGATGGCTTGAACACGTAGAAAGATGACCAAAGGAAACTCGGGTAAGAAAGTATGAAAATCTAATTTGTGAGATTTTTAAAAGAAAAAGAAGACCACAAAACTATTGAGTTAACTATTAGCATGGCGCATGATCATGCTCTACAAAAATAAAGAATCCATATGGCTGATCTCATTTAAACAAATAATCCATAGTTGACTCCATCTAACATGGGAAAAGGTTTAGTTGGTGTTGTTGTTGAAGCTTGATAAGGATTAGTTGGTTTCTTTTAGAGGGTTGCATTTTCAACTGTTTATGAATATCATTGTGATAAATAAAAAGATAAGAAACATGCATACAAGTGGAAATTGTTGTTTGCAGCAATTGATTGTTTTAAACTCATCATTTTTCATGTACCTTTAGTTGAAGTTGTATGGTATCGATATTAGATTCAGCTCATGTATTATGAACATGTATATCGATTTTTTTGCATAAAACATGAGATATCTACACCATTGAATTGCATGATTTTACTGTTATGCAGGTCGTTTCCTCAAATTAGCGTAGTTAAACATGCCAACAATCTAATCTACAAGACGTATCCATCTTAAAACTTGTAGTTCAATCTTTACTGGTATGGCTCATTTGTAGCCAAATGTAGACAAGTGGCTCTAGAATATATGATCGAATGTTGATGATCTATTGTTCAACAGCAATTGATATTAAAAGATAATAATTTCATGTTAACATGCAACAATTATCGGGAAATCATGAAATATTGACTTTGAATTCTTCTTCGATGCCAAATTTCGATCAAACGAATGTCAGTATTCGAATCTAAAGTTATGTTCCAATAGGGACATGCAGCAGTTGTATCATTATCCATAGCTAAAATTAGGTATAAAATGCTCCCAGTTTTAGGTTGTACTCACTCTCTCGTACCATATCCCATACCCATATCCGTATCCATGCAACTTAGGTTTACATTGTCTTTAGGGACCTCAAGAAAATTAGCAGGTCTTGACAACTCGATTTCTGCATATTTCATTAGTCAGTTCAGATAATTACCCTATATAATTGAATGCCCAATGTAGTTGATGCTCATTGGTGATCGTTGATATTTAATGGACGAGGCAGTTTTTTAGACAAAAGTTGCAAGGGAATGCCGAATGTTCACATTCGGTAGCCAGTCTGATAATTTTGAAATTTCAACGGACAAGTGAGCTCATATGGGCGTGTTTAATGGCTAGTTGATGAAACTTTGGGTAAAGGTGGCTTCATGGACATTACGAATAATCACAATATGAACAACTTATCATAACAACGAGTGCCCTAAAGGTTCAAACTTCTTCTTCTTCGAACCACTCCTAAATTGTGAGGGAGGCACTTGCTGTTTGGTTGGTAATGTACATGTTTAATTCAATGATAAAATGTATTTTCGGTTATAGGGGTGGATTCAGAAACTTGTTTCTGGAGAGGACCGACTTTAAAAGTTTTCAATATTTTTTAAAATTTTAATACAAAAATACAAATTTTTCAAAATGTCGAGCTTCTCTCAATGAGTTTCCGTGGAAAGATAGTTTGGTGGGATTCGAACCTTAGGCTTCACGTATTAACATATTAGACTTTTTCTTCAAACTGTGGGCGCCAAGTTATCAATCTGAAGGGATAAAATACTTACCGATATAAGTGGTATTTTCATGCTGGGATCACCTTGGCAACTACACAAACCTTTTAAAACAGATGAAGTTTGGGTTTATGAGTATTAGATACATTACTTTTTTTCATCATCGTTCAAAACATCCTCATGAAAAATATTTTTATGAGAAAATCATGTTTATAGAGATGGCAATAGGGTGGGCGGGTTTCCACTCCACCCGGACTAGAGACCTCTTATTAGACCCCACCCCACCCCACATGCCTTCGAGATCATCCCCCTAACTCAATCAATACCCCACAATCGATCAAGTATAACACACCCTATGAAAATTAATTTAGAAAAATCAGTTAGTATTATATATTTTATAAAACATAATTCTTTTTTATAAATGTAATATATATATATATATATATATATGGATGGATTTTCCTTAAACTCTATCTCGCTCTGCTTGCTTTTTTTTTTTGTCTCGTATTGTCTCATAGTGAGAAAGAACTACTTGTTTGAGGACTGTAGACTCTTTTTCTCTGCAGAATGGGAGAATGCCGAATCCAGGTCGCCATGTGCCCTCTATAGAAAATTAGTGTAAAAATACATGCATAAAACAACTAATATGTAATAATTATAAACATTTGTCATAGTAGATCCAAAGTAAGCCATAAATAAATCATACGAAAAATACAAGAAAATAAGAATTAGAAAATAAATTTATTTATACGAGTCGCTCTTGCAAAGTTATCTTACAAAAATCAACGTTCCACTGCAAAGTACGTATGGGTACCTATACTTTCCTCCTAGGATAAAATACACACACAACTCAAAACAATGTACGTTGATTTGAGTCGACCTCGACCATGCTTCAGTTGTCTTTGACTGGAAATGAAGGATAATTGAGAGCAGTCACTTGTGAGTAGGAAACACCATAGGCATAAATGCGGATTAGAGAGCCTTAATCCCTTATTTATAAGTTGTGTGATGGATCACGAATTATAGATCTGATCCAAATAATGCACCTCTTCGTTTCGTAACCATTCATGCAGACATTTCGTAGATCAAAAGTTTTTCGTGCAAAAAGATAGACCAAAAAGAATTTTCAAGCCTAAGCATAAGCCTAGGCTCGACTCGGCATGTATGTGTGGTCTAACATATCCTCCCCAAACTCTTTAAACTAAAGTTAATGAGCTACCAACTATATAAAAGAACATTTGAGTTTGTCTCACTTTAAAGATAGATGAAACAAACTTCTTCTTTTGAGTTTTACATGCAAAAGTAAGAGACTTTTTAGACATTTTGAATTTTCACATAAATGAATGATGCATCAATTGAATATTTAGGAATTTTAAACAATGTACATGAGTTTAACTAACCCAACCATAATTAACATTAAATCAACACCCTCCTCATGGTATCGAACTCACGACCTTCAACTTTGGTCAGTCAACCTCCCAGCTAGGTGAGCTATTGCTCGTTGTGCGGAGTATGGACAATTATTTGTGCAAAGTTAGAGTGGTCACGTTAGTGAACATGTATAGTTTCAGTTTAATGATCACCTCATTTTTCTCGTTCCTTTCCATTCAAGGTACGTTCAAACTTTGTGGTTAGCTGTAAAACAATAAAGATGGTGAATATGCAGAGCACCGCTCTTGCAAAGTTCTGGATCCGGTGTGTCCACTGTTCCAAAAAAAACTCTCTCTCTCGCGTCCCTTTCAACAAAGGACTATTTATTGGGGAAAAAGTTCATTTCCTTTTAAGTTCAGACTTATCAAATCAAGCAGACCATCTGAAATATCCGGCCCAATACCTGAAATATCCTGCTTATAGTATTGGAACATCTCATTATACATAAGAAATGGAGCGAGAAAACGCAAAGATCCGAATTAGTCCCTCGTTTCATCTAAAACTAAATCCAAAAGAAAAGGAAGAAACTAGTTAGAGAATTCATACAAAATTCCAATTTGTACATATGAATGCATTGCACTCTGTCAAAATTTTCCTGTTCGGAACTAAGACAAGAGACAGTAAAAATTGAACAATGAGGGAGAACCAATTGTTGGGGTTGGTGAGCGGGAGTGCGCGTCTAAGATCGACGAGTGGAGAATGTTGTATGTACCGTCCATCTTGGGTCGATGGACGACTGAATTTCAAGCAGAGAAGCAACTGAGGAAAATGTGTTCGTTCCGGCCACCACTAAATGCTCCTTCAACGTGAGACACGATGGCAGCCTTGGTCATCTTCTCCTTCACTTGATCATCTCCTTGCTTCTTCACTCTCTTTCCTGCAGCTTCCTTTCTCTCTCCATAACGAGCCCATTTGTATTCCTCTGAGATGTAAACGTCCATTTCTCTCTCTCTCTCGTCTGCCTTTTTTGGCACGGAGGCAGGGTGACTTATAAAGGGAAGAGTGCAAAACCAGTGGGCGTCTTCTCTCCTCTCCTTTTGAACTCTTAATGAACCAAAACGCGTTTTGGGTGTTAAACCATGGAGAGAGAGAGGGAGAGAGAGAGAGAAACCATGGGTAATGCATTGTTACCGTGGGCTGGCTCATCTTCGTACATTGTGAGCCTTGAATTTTGGAAATAGTAATGAGATTCATGAAAAAAATCATATAAACGAGAGGTGTATTTATTCCAACACGTACGATTCACGTATTACAAAAATAAATGAGCTGAAGAATGGTTTGAATCTCGAAGCAAGAAGAATCCAATTAGTGGTGGATTCAGTTAGTTGAATTTTGTAAAGGCCATACGAAACCCAGACCACAACCCCGTTATAGAAGAGGCTCGATTTTGTAGGTCACTCGATCACGTAAGAACCTAGTCGTCTCTCTCATTTACTTGTGAGAGATATTCTCACTAGAGGCGAGGATCTTGGGTTAAGGATTTGAACCCTTTCTTTTGGACTACAATGGCGAGGTCAAGCTAGTAGGGATGGCAATGGGCAGATGAGATTATATATATATATATATATATATATATATATATATATATATATATATATATATATATATATATATATATATATATATATAGATAGATATAATGTGGTAAATGCCAACAATACTCAAATCCAATTAAACAGTTTTACCATTTTATTAACATGATCAATAATTTAAATTTGAATTAAAAAAATAAAAAGTGGTCATGAATTATATATATATATATATATATACACACACACTTGAGTATTGAGTATGTGGAGTTTCCGGTTGTCGTCTTGCCGGGTTCCGGTTTCTGTCGACCTCTGGTTCTTTGTCGTTAACTTTCGGTTCCTTGCTGTATAGCTTCTTAGGTATGCCTCCAGCGGAAGAACAAAGGTATATATATTTCGGTTCGAGGTTTTCAAGCAGCAGGGTTTGCCTCGAAAGGTTTCTAATGATTTGTTTCAATTGATGTTGTTTATCTATATGTGTTGCTCTGTATTTATATAGCAGTGCATGCTCCTCCCTTCTTGGTTTATCCCACTGGGCTTTTCTCTTTAGGAGCCCCTATAACCGGACTATTACCGTGTATTTTGGTAACGGTCTGACGGTTTCATCCTTTACAGCTGTTACGATCATCCTTTTCGTAACCGTGACTACAAATAACGGTTGGATGACCAATCCAGCTGTTTCTTTGTTGGATTACCGAGAATAGTCACAACCTTACATCTCTCACTTGGTTATTCGAGAAAAGTGTACTGACATACTGGTTTTCCTCCACTTTTACAGGGTTTTCCTAGTAATGTCATTTCATGATTGCTATTGCAATCACTACCCATTGTGTGGTTATTTACGTACACAATAATCAAACATATTTCAAACCCATGTTCACAACATGTTTTGAGAAAAGTTGCTCTGTTATGCTTTTAGTCAAGGGGTATGCCAACATATCATTTATTGGCATGTATGAGATGAATATTTTCTTTCTCATAACCATATCATGAACATAATGGTATTTAACCATTATATGCTTGCTTTTAGAGCTATTAGCTCCACTTGATAAGAATAATTGTTGTGTTATTGTCACAGTAAATAACAATTGGCTCGTCGGTTATCTCCAGCTTCAAATTACGTATGAAGCGGCTTATCCAAACGACACTCATTACATCCATACAACAAGCCACATACTTAGCTTCTTGTGTATGCAATGCTACACAACCCTGTTTCTTACATGCTCAAGAAACAACAACACCTCCAAATAAGAATATTTGCCCTGAGATAGATTTGATGTCATCTTTGTTCTCAGCAAAGTTAGCATTTGAGTATCTTATCACTTTCAGTTCATCTGTTTGAAAACAAAGTTTCAAGTCTCTTGTTCCTTTCAAATATCTTAAAATCCTTTTTGTAGATATTCAATACTGTCATCGAGGATTACTTTGATATTTATTCACAAGACCAACAACAAAGTTGATATTAGGTCTTTTACACAGCATAACATACATCAAGCTACCCACAACTTGTGTATAAGAAACATTAGGCTTATTGTCAACTTCATCGGGACAATCAACCTTACTTAGCTGAACCCCTTTTGCAACAGGTGTAATAACATACTTGCATTCACCCATTTTGAACTTCTTGAGAATATAGTCAATATCTCTCTCTTGACTTAGGCATAAAAATTTAAATTTTCTATCTCGAGAGATCTTTATACCCATGATATAGGATGCTTTCCCCATATCTTTAATTTTGAACCTTGAGTTTAACCATGACATGGTTTTCACAATCATCTCATTGTTATTCTCAGTCAACAATATGTCATATACATATAATGATAAGATGGCAAAGTGGCTCCCACTGTTCCAAACATATACAAAGTGATCAAGTTCATTAGCCAAAAACCCAAGTTCTATAATGACATTTTGAAAAGTCAAATACCATTGGCGAGGTGATTGTTTCAAGCTATATAAGGATTTTCTCAACCTATATACTTTATCTTCTTAGCCTTCAACTATAAATCCTTCGGGTTGCTGCATGTATATGACTTCATCTAAATCTCTATTTAGAAAAGCTGTCTTTACATATAACTGATATAAGTCCCCTCTTTTTGGATGTAAATTTCACAATTAGGAAATATCTCTCAATATAATATATCTCCTCTTTTTGCGAAAAATCATTTGCAACCAACCTCGCTTTAAACTTATCGATTGAATCATTGGCCTTATATTTCTTTTTCAAAACTCATTTACCGCCTATAGTTTTCCTTCCTTTTGGAAAATCATTCAATTCCCAGACTTAGTTTTTTTCAATGAATTCAATTTTCTCATCTATGACTTTCTCCCAATCTGTTGCTTCCGATGAATTCATAGCTTGCTCATAAGTAAAGTTATCAGTCAATTTATCTAAATCCACCGAATTACATGCTTCTTCTGTAAGATAATTGTGATAATCCTTTAAGTAGGACGGAGTAGCCCTAGGCCTTTTATGTCCACTTAAGGTTTCGTTTGTTTTAAGAAGATCTTCTATGTGCTCATATGATAATTGATCTAGATCATCAGTATATTCATCATTATTTTTCAAGATGTCATTCTTAGTATCTTCTAAGAATTCAATATTTCTGCTTTCTATCAGACTGTGGTGCTTATGATAAAACTGATATCCCTTTAAACCTTTAAGATATTCGATGAATATACATCTCAAGAACCTACTGTCTAACTTGTTTTTAGACTGATCAAGGATCTTTACATATGTAATAGATTCTCACCTCCTGAGATGACCTAGGTTTTGTTTTCTTTCAAACCACATCTCATATGGTGTATTGAATACAACCTTACATGGTACTCTATTGAGAATGTATACTACTATACTTATAGTTTTTTCTCAAAATATCCTTGGTAAAAAGCCTTCTCATATTCAGTAAGGTCATATTATATCTTTCAGTTACACCATTTTGTTGAGGTGTCGTAGGCATTATATTTTGCTTTGCAATACCAAAGTCTTTACATAATTCAAGAAATTCTATAAAGGTATATTCACCACCTCCATGTGAATGACTCCCAACAGGGTTGTTACCCTTATTGACTCTTTGGGAAAAACTTTCATTATCATTTTTCCTTGTATACAAGTTTCACACTTGTTAAAAGTATTTTCCTCAAATCTAAGCATTAAGTCAAAGTTCTTCCAAACTTATATACCAAAAAGGTTTATGCCATACATTAACATCAATATTAAAGGCATAGTCAATATAAGTAGCAAGATTTTTATTTTCATTATCATTTAGTTTGAACAGTCCATGTTCTATATCAAATTTCTCATAAAATAATATTCTCCCATGTTTTCCCACAATCACCTTCCTAGGAATAAATTTTACCTCAAAACCCTTCGTTACTAAGGCAGGGACCGAAATAGATTGCGCCTTATAGATTGCACAATTAATATATCAGCCAGTACAACCGGTTTGCCTTGTACAAAGATTCTACAAGACTCAATATCCAAAACATTTGAGAAAGTATTGTTTCTCATGTACACCCGATGTTCTCCTGATTTGTATTTCTTTAGATCCATTGTCCCTTCCTTAGTCTTCGAGATATGTCTGGTAACTCAAGAGTCAATCAACCAACCAGTCACCGGGCGACCTATATAGAAACATTCTGATATTACTCAGATTATGTCTTGCTTCTCTAATTGTCCGCGTTGTGGGTTGTTTCCTCCATCTTTCCTTTTGCGGCAATCTCTCTTGTAGTGTCTCATATTTCCACAACTGAAACACTTGATTCGAGAAGCGATTTCCTATGTTTTCTTAAAAATTGACTGCCCTTTTTGTTATTATTGCCAAACTTTTTGTTTGATTTATTTATCTTTTTGTTAGGTTTTGAACTAGACCTTATCTCATCTTATACCACTAGTAATTTTTTTTTTTAGTTTTACTCATATATGTTCTTGCTTTATTGTTAGTTTGAGAGGCAATTTAAAAAGGTTAATTTCTGGTCCTAATCTAAGGGTAGTGGTGATCATGTTGTATGACGAGGGAAGACTTTTCTGGATAGTTGATATCTGCATTGGTTTCGAGATGACTGACTTTGTCACAGCGAGGTCCATAGCCATTACCAACATGTGGTTTACATGTTCTACTACGTTGTCTCCTTCTTTCATTTTGAAAGAATTGTATTTCTGTAGTAGCAACTGTATATGTAGTTTGACAATTGTGTCATATATGGCTGTTATGGAGTCGAACAACTCTTTTGCGGTCTCTTATTCTTCGAAGACCCTTATCAAGTCATCTTCCATGTATGTCAATATGTCAGTTCTTGCTATTATGTTATCCTTTAGAAATGTTTTATATATTTCTATCTGTTGCTCAATTGCATCTGGTAGTGATGGATGCACAGTTTCCTTTAATCTAGTCGGATATTCCCCATCCCTCTTGAATTAGAGCAAGCGAAATTCTTCTCTTCTATGTTTGGAAGTTCAAACCATTTAACTTTTCGATTTTTTCCAATTCTGACACACATATTCAAGAGTTCATTTTTATGTGTTTGGCAATTATAACAATTAGACAGTGTAAAAAGGAAACATTAAATAAGCAACAAAACACACATATAGAGCAGCGCAGTTTGCCTGGAAAGGTTTCTAATGATATGTTTCAATTGATGTTGTTTATCTATACGCGCTGCTCTGTATTTATAGAGCAGCGCGTGCTCCTCCCTTCTCAGTTTATCCCACTGGGCTTTTCTCTTCAGAAACCCCTATAACTGAACTGTTACCGTGTATTTTAGTAACAGTCAAACGGTTTCATCCTTACAGTCGTAACAACCATCCTTTTCCATAACCGTGACCACAGATAACAACTGGATGACCAGTCCAACTGTTTTTGTGATGGGTTGCTGAGAATGTCCACAACCTTACAAAGTCAAGGCACTTTGGTCCTACACCGAATCCAAACTTAATCTAGTCGGATATTCCCCATCCCTCTTGAATTGGATCGAGCAAGGTTGCATGAGTTGACTTAATATTATCATTGCCATAAGCTAGTAGACATATGCCTCGATATCAAATACATAGCGTTCAACTTTTGAGTTCATTGCTATAAGCTAGTAGACATATGCCTGGATATCCAATACATAGCCTTCAACTTTTGAGTTAGCCAGGTAAGCTATTTCCCATTGTGCACGATTTGAACAACTTTGCAACCATGACAAACTTGCACCTATCGGTGTTGCAATTATCTATCCTCCAGTTAAACAACAAACACTTAACGACGCACATTTGATTAAAGAACTAAATGTACTACGAAAATTTCCGTGACATCATACTAATCTCTCGTAAATGGTTCAAACCAAAATAGAATCAGCTTAAAAAGTCGTCAAAAATTGGAACTGAAAACCTCCCGATTCAGTTTAGGTTCATGAGTTTTAGAAATCGGCTCAAAAGTGATAGTTCCAAACTGCCCTCTATAGTTTATTTATTAAGTCCAACTTTCATTCACATATTCATCGGTATGTCAACGGTAGGACACTCTCTATCATTGAGTTGGTTGGAAGTTTGACTCTCACTGGATGCATAAATTGTTTCTTTGCTTTTACCGAAAAGAAAATTTAAGAGTGGGGAGACTGTTTAGAACCCAAAACCAGAACCATCCGTCAGAATAACTCGGTTCCGGTTTCGCAATAGGACATGTCTAGGTTTAACAGTAAGCAGAAAATGAAGCATTCCTTATTGCTTAGGGGAAAACACTAACTCAAAAGTTTTCATATATATAAACAAACACTTATACATGCACACATACGTAAATAATTATATAGGTATCTATTTATGTGTGTATACTAAGATTATCTGAATAACCTCTTTTTCCTTTTTTTATGAAGGTAGGCCGAAGCCTTAACACACATATGCGTGTAACCTCGGGAGTTGAATTCCCCGATCTTAGTTCAAAGAAGAGGCAGGACGACGACTCCCCACCAGCAGCAAGAGAACAGTTAACGACCTAACGCTCTGGTTGCAAACTCAAACTTGTTGATCTCTTTTCGTGTCGGCATTATTTAAGACCATCTTCTTGTATTACACTGCCATTTTGTCTTGTTATGACGATCGTAAATATCTATCTATCTATATATAAAAGGACTTGTATATAAAAAAAATTTAAGGACATCTTTCACCGACGAGCATCTAATGCGTTTTGTACGTGGTAAATAAAGGCGGCTGCTTCCATTAGTTTGCAATCTATTCTGTCAGTCGAAAACGCGGAAAGAACCTTCGGTCCTCCCGGGTTGGCAGTTTATCGAGTGGCGTTGACACGGAACCCGGTTCATGTTACTGATCCCGCCGAAGGCCACTCCATCCAGATGATACCCACAAAACTGTAGCCTGACCGTCCTTCATTAACCCGGCCAACCGTGCTGAGCCCATTGCTACATGCATTTCTATGCGGTTAGGACAACCTAGAGGCACATTATACCGACTCTGCCTTAACTATGACAACGGTAAACTCACAATGTTTTTTGGGGTAAGGCGACTTATATTTCGGGTGAGATACACGTGTATTTCACGTCCATAAACACTTATATTTTCTTATATATAATGATTAAGACAAAAACAAAGAATCCATGTAGCCGACCCCGTCTAGTATGGGAAAAGGCTTAGTTGTTGTTGTTGTTGTTGTTGTAATGATCAAGACAAAATTCTTCCGATTTAAAGTGAAATGCATGTCTCACCTTGTCCTAAAATGAGTCCACCACTGCCTCATGGAGAAGTAAAGAGAGATAACTATGCAAGAACAGGTTAATCAAACAAGGGAAACCAATCTTCTACGCGCTTTAGCACAAACCTAAACGGCTGAGTCTGGTCGGCACCTTAGCCTGCAATATCTATGCTTGGTTGTTGCAACTCGCGATCCCTCGAGGGGTAGTTCCTTTAAGTTACCTATAAAAAAAATGATTCTTATAAAAGCGAAACGAAATGGTATGTAATGGTTAACCGGGCTACATGTGCATTGCATCAATGCTTAAATCAGGGTCGGACAAATCGCCAAGCTCAGCCAATTACTGATGGACAAAGTCCGGATATGATCTAATTGTATCTGTCCTTGCAATCTTTTCATATAACTTGGTTTAAAGGCCTTATTTTGCTTATTTCATATGCATTGAAGTTAGAATTTCACCGTTACATAATTAGTTTGACGAAGAATGCTAGCATGATCTAGCCTAGCCGAGTTGCAGAATCAACCCACTGATCTGTGACCCAATTGTCAAGCCAATTCTAGCGGACCTAAATCAAGACTCTCATTTTCACTTACCTATCATGATGAATGCCCCGATGGCGCTCCATTCATTCACCAATACAATAAGACTGTCAAAAGTTGCAACTCAAGGATCTTTAGTTTTTTCGGTAGGAATTCAAAAGAGGCAAAGGCATCTTGCATATCTTTTTTTTTAGCTGGTAAAGATATTCCCAAACCCCATCTTGATAATAAAAAAATCAAGATCAAATTAAAGACAAAATTGATTAAAATGTTCTAAGCTGTATGTTTTGAAAAGGTTGTAGAAGCAAATCAACTTGGTGGATTTTCCCTTGGAAGAAAGCCAGGTCGGCTGCAGATGGTTTGTATGGTGGAACTGTTGGAGTTGATCTCCTGAAGTTGGTACCGTTCTTGAGTGGTCGATATATGAGAAATCAAATTTAACATCCTAAAACAAAGGTTAGAATAACGTTGTTCTATAAAGTGTGATAAACACTAACTTTTAGAATTATTTGTCATTACTGATATCAAATAACCAAATATAATAGATTCTGACAACATCTTTAGGATACATTGAAGATCCTTAATTTGTATTATATGAATTTAATCGAGTCTTAGACAAACCGACAAAACAAAGATGATGATGTTGAAAATCAAATTAGCGCTATAATAAAACTTGCAAAATCTCTTAAAAAACTAAGTAGGGAAAGATACACAATGAGAGAAAAAGTTGGATGAATCTTGTTTACAATACCACTATTTATAGACATAATGAAGATGTAACTCATGATATATCATTAATGAGCATAATTGTCACTAAAAAAGGTGACACATAATATGGATGCTAAATGTTAAACAGTTACAACTACTATATGTATTATTAATGAATATAATTATCACTCAAGTAAGTAGCTCTTAATGCTAAAACATGACTAAAAATGATCATAAGTTACAATAAATATATGTGCTACTTGATGCAGATATCAAGTTTCAAAATCCTCTAACCACACGGCGGATCATTAGGTCCATGACAAAATAGTTGCCAACACTCATAGGATTGGTCTAAGCCAGCTTGAGGACCCACCAATTAGATGCCTCTAGGATCATATGGAAAGTTCAATTGACACCTCCCAGCTCCAACTACCAACTTCAATTAACACCTGCCATTTTGTCAACTGTCGGTTTAATTAAGCATTAATCTCCACGGCAATCATCCTTGAAAGGCGCCTAACATCATTACCCAACCTTGGGTGATGCCCAGTTTGCTTTTTTATTTTCCCACATTATTTATTTTGTATTTAAGTTTGTTTGGTGCAATAACCTAGCTCAAGGGTTGTTTTGAACATAAATAGGGCTCCATTCAAAGAAATAGGCAACTAGTTTTTGCTCTCACTTTCTGTCATCCGAGTTGCAGAGGATTCAGTAGCTCTTATTACCCAGGGTTTCCTTGAGTGTGACGAGTTACTATTTTTGAGCTACTTACAATTTTCATCCTTAGAGTCTTTGATAATACTTAGTGGTTTGAATCATTTGGTACTTTCATTGAGATTTTTGGGTGTTTGGAGCAGTCTTAGTGTGATGGATTTTCTTATCGCATAAGATTGTTCTATGACAAACAATTTCTCATAGGTTAGTCTGACACTTATCGTCTCCATCTCCATTCTCCCACAAATATTTTTTTGTATGTCTTCTATTTCCTCCCTGATTCACCCAAAAACCCACCATCTCCAGACTTCAAGAACATGTCCAGCCCAAGACGCGACACTCTAGACCATGAAGGTCCAACTTGGCACCCCAAGATATGTCCATCGACCAAGCCATAATCCTTGGCCTCCAACGACAGCAGGAAAACATCCAACAGTAGTGGGAAACCATGGCCGCCCAACTTGCGGAGATATCATGTACCCTTAAAAGGATGAATAGAAATCTTTCACTTGAGGAAGAACCCGATCTTGACCACCAACACGATTAACAACTTGCACATGTTCCTAATCATCCCCGTGCAACAGACGATCGACCCATCAAAATCAAAATTCCACCCTTTTTAGGCTCTAGTCCACCATATGACTATTTTGATTGGATACAAAAGGTGGATAATATATTTTAGTTATATCACTATTCTAAAAACAAAAAATGCCAACTTGCAGCCTTGGAATTCATGGGGTATGCCTCACTTTGGTGGAAAAACCTGAGAGAACAGTGGTGTCGAGACAGGAAGGAAGAAGTCAACAATTGGGGATTAATGAAGCGACTTATACAACATCGATTCATACATGATTATTACCATCAAGAGTTATACATTTGACTACACAACCTCTGACAAGACAATCTTAGTGTATAAGACTACATTAAAGAATTTGAAACACTAATGATAATATGCATAATCCAAGAACCATGTGAGCAAACTATCACATGCTACATAGGGACACTGCACACCGAGATCACAAATCTGGCAGAACTTAAACCCTTTAATGAGTTGGAAGATGTAACTAAGCTCGCCACGACAATCGAGCGCCAAATAAAATGAGCTAACAAGTCCTCACCCATAAGTAACCCAAGTTTGAAGCCTGACCCCAATAAACCCACCAGACTAACAAATAACAAGTCTAAGACGCCTTCAGAATTCAGACTTGTCAAACTAATAGAGGCAGATCCTTACTCTTCTAGGAGCTGAGACATAAACTACTACAAGTTCTTGGGACAAGTACATATCGATTCCCAATGTCCAAACAAAAAGACAATAATCATAAAAAGAGAATTGGAAGAGGTTACTAGTGAGGATGAACTTGATCCTAAGGAGGAGACAACCATTATCTATGATGATCTGATGTGTGCAGATAATAACTCACTCCTATTGGTATGTCGAGCACTAATCTCCCTGACCATAACCATCCGGAGTAGCGAAAACATCTTTCATTCAAGGTGCACAGTTCAAGGTAAGGTATGCTCGATAATCATTGATGGAGAAGCTGTACCAATGTAACTTCTACAAAAATGGTGAAAAAATTAAACCTAAACATCACCCCATATCTAACGCCGTATTACCTTCAATGGTTAACTAACGATGGCCCCTCAAGGTAGATCAATATGTTAACATTCCATTTTCACTAGGACAACACTACCAAAACCATGTATTGTGTAATGTCCTACCTATGGATGTTGCCCACCTTCTCCTTGGATGACCATGGGAGTATGACAAACATTGTATACATAATGGTATGCGAAACACATACTCATTCACATTTGTGCCCCTCACTCTCGGTGGTATACAACCACAACCTACCCTACCTAAGGAAAACTTACACATCTCAAGAGGTGAAATAGAGGTCGTAATCCATCAAGCCCAACCTATGTACATCCTATACCCTAAGGAAGAGTGCAAGGATAGGTCAGTTGTACCCCCACCAATAGTCTCCCAATTGTTAGATGAATTCAAGGATGTTTTCTCCAACAATATTCCATTAGGATTACCACTTGTGAGAGTTATTGGGCACAATATTAACTTAATTTTAAGGGTCATAACTCCCAACCGACCGACATACGAAAGCAATCCGAAAGAAGTAAATGAATTGCAAAGGCATGTGAAAGAATTACTTGATAAAGGATTCATCCGTGAGTCTCTTAGTCCCCAAGAAGGATGGGACACAATGCATGTGTACGAATAGTCGAGTTGCCAACAAAATCACCATAAAGTATGGACACCCTATCTCTCGATTGGACGACATGCTAGACGAACTAAACGGTGCTACCATTTTCTCCAAAGTTGATTTGAAAAGCGGGTATCACAAGATCAAGATGTGTGAAGGGGATGAGTGAAAATCTGCATTCAAAACCCGATATAGGTTGTAGGAGTGGTTGGTCATGTCATTTGGCCTCACCAATAAACCCAATACATTCATGAGACTCATGAACCAAATTCTACGGGACTTCATCGACAAGTTTATCATCATGTACTTCGATGACATCCTGGTCTACAGTCAGAATGTTGTTAAGCACTTATCCCACCTTCGAGTCATTTTTTAAATACTCTAACTACAATAATTGTTTGGGAACCTAAAGAAATGTCAATTCTGCCAACCCCAATTCAACTTTCTAGGGTGCATTGTATCCATACAAGGGCTAGAAGTTGACCCCAAAATGATTAAGACCATTCAAGACTAGTAGGTTCCCGAAAAGATTGGTGACATCCGCAACTTTCACGGACTCGCCTCATTCTACCGTAGGTTCATTAAGAGCTTCAATAATGTTGTGTCACCACTCATGTATCTATTAAAAAGGATCAAGAGTTTCGTTAAACCCCTCCGCCCAATACAACTTTGAGGAGATCAAAAGACTCATGTGCTCAGCCGCAATACTCGTGCTTCCCAACTTTGGCCAAACTTTTGAACTAGAATGTGATGCATCATGAACATGGATTGGTGTCATCCTCCTTCAAGAAGGTCGCTCTATAGCATACTTCAATGAGAAACTCAAAGGATCAACCCTAAATTACTCCACCTATGACAAGGAGTTCTACGTGCTAATCTGAGCCCTACGTACATGACAACACTACCTCCTCCCTAAGGTGATTGTTATCCACAATGAACATGAATCTTTAAGATTTTTGTAGGAGCAGACCAAGCTCAATAAGCGTCATGCCAAGTGGGTGGAGTACCTAGAGGTTTTCCCTTATGTCATCAAATATAAGAAGGACAAGTCTAATGTGGTGGCTTATGCTCTATCCCGTTGGCATACTCTCCTTACCAAACTAGGAACTCAATACTTCAGTTTTGAGCATCTTAAGGAGTTATACCAGTTGACTATGAGTTTGCTCCTCATGTCTTAAACAACTTAGACTCCACCTTGGGCTATCACATTGAGGATGGTTTCTTGTTTCGATACGGGAAGCTATGTATTCCCAAAAAGCTCCATATGGGAACTACTAGTAAGAGAGGCTCACGTTAGAGGAATAACCACTCACCTTGGAGAACAAAAGATGTTAGATGCCCTAAAAAAACATTTTATTGGTTGAGCATGCACAAGATTATACATGGGGTAATCAATCGCTTCTCCAACTACAAGCAAGCAAAGAACCAAAAAGTGATACAACAAGGCTCGTACCTCCCCCTTCCAATTCCCAATGGTCCATGGGAGGATATCAATATGGATTTTGTTCTTGGCTTGCCATGGGTTGCCCGAGGTAAAGACTCTATTTTCGTAGTTATTGATTGTTTATAAAAAATGACCCATTTTGTCTCATGCAAAAAAAATGGATGTTGTTGCTCACATCACCAATGTCTTCTTCAAAGAGATTGTCCTACTTTGTGGCGTTCCCAAATCCATCATATGCAATCGAGATCCCAAATTCTTAAGCTATTTCTGATGCACCTTGTGGAAGCAGATCAATACCAAACCTTCTTTTTAGTACTACCTGTCATACGCAACAAACAAACAGACATACTAAAGTTGTCAACCATACCCTAGGGGTTCTTCATCGTGCTCTCATACCACATAACCCAAAAAAGTGTGAGGACCGTCTTGCTTGGGTTAAATTCACCTACAATCAAGCTGAACACTGTATCATCTGAACTACCCCTTTCAAGATCGTCTATGATTATAATCCACTTACACCATTAGATCTGGTCAAACTACCGATATCCAACACTACTATTTCGGTGGGTGAAAATGTTGTCATGAACTTCTAGCAATTACATGAAAAGGTACGACATCATATCGAACAACACTAACACTCATATGCCTGTGTTGTCAATCAAAAGAGAAAGATTGTTCAATTTCAATCTGGAGACCAGGTGTGGGTACAATTGCGCAAAGAACGCTTCCCACACCTACGCACTTCCAAGCTCTCACCACTTGCAATGGGACCCTTCAAAGTCCTAACCCGAATCAATGACAATGCCTATCAACTGGATCTACTCGAGGGTTGCAACATATCTCCCTCTTCCAATGTACGAGACCTAAGTCCCTTCCTAGAGGACCTCAACAATCCAGATTGAGGGACAAATCTTTCGTTACCCTGAGGTGATCATGCAATCATCAAGTCTCAAAATCCTCCAACTACATGATGGATCACTAGGTCCATGACAAAACAATTAAGAACACTCGGAGGATTGGTCCAAGCTAGCTTGAGGACCCACCAATTGGAAGCCTCATCTTGAAACTTCAAGTGACACCTCCCAGCTCCAACTGATCAACCACCAGCTTTAATTAACACCTATCATTTTGTCAAGTATCAGTTTAATTAAGCATCAATCTCCTCAACAATCATCCTAACCTCATTACTCAGTCTCGGGTGATGCCAGCCTGCTGTTTTATTTTCTCATTTATTTTGTATTTAAGTTTGTTTGGTACAATAAACTAGCTCAAGGGGTTTGTCTTGAGCATAAATAGGGCTCTATTGCAAGAAATAGGCAGGTGGTTTTTGCTCTCATTTTCTCTCATCCGAGTTTCATAGGATTTGGTAGCTCTTATCACATAAGGTTTCCTTAAGTATGGCTTGTGTACTCTTATCATTCCAGCTCGTTGGAGTGTGGCGAGTTACTATTTCTGAGCATCTTACAATTTTCATCCTTAGACTCTTGGACAATATGTAGTGGTTTGCATCATTACTAATAATCATAATTATTACTCAAGTAAGTGGCTCTCAATGCCAAAACATAACTGAAAATTACTCATGAGTTACAACCACTACATATATTACTAATGAGTATAATTATCATTCAAATAAGTAGCTCTTAATGCCATAGCATGAATTCAATCATAACCTTCACTAAATATATTTTGGTATTTTAAAAATCACTTAATAAAAATAGTATTTTGGGTGCTACTTCTGTGTTTGATGTTACCTACCTTATGCCTAAAGCATGTGAGGTTGGTGCAACACAAGGATTTCTTAGGAGGTCACCTAGTGTTTTCATCCAAACAAACTTAACTTCGGAGTTCATATAGGATCTGGTGCTTTCATATTGAAAACGTCACACTGGTGAGAGTCAATAGTTTTAAAGCGGCTATCAACTACTTAAGTGACAACCCTCTTTCTTTACTCAACACTGATTTACCTCTCAAGCCAATTTTCATACTAAGTGGTACCATTTACACACTTCTATTTGCAAAGAAAACACAAAAGTATCAGTTACAAACTTTTGTCTTCCGAAATACTGAGTTTAAAAGGCTAAAAGTTACATAAATTCTGCCAAATTGTTTGATAGAAAAAGGGAATGCCGAGATTGAATATTTTGGGTTGTATAAATGAACCAAATTTTGTTTTGGGTCTAATTAGCTGGTTCTAAATTTTGTTTTACAAGAAGAGGCCGAAGCCTATCATTTGAGCGCTGTATCATTGAGCTAATGGTCTCGATGCATCTTGTTCTTATGTTATCTCCTTTAGAATTTAATTCTTTTTATCTTTCAAACTTTATTTTTGTTTTGAATCCTCGTTAAGTCATAATCGGTTGAATCTGAAGACTTGTCAGCTAAAAATATTTAATTTTGTGTATCTTTTTTTCTTTTAATCTTTTATTAATGGCTGTTTTGCTTCTTGGTTCAGCGTTTCTTTTGTTTATTTAATAACGAATCGACTAAAGCCGAATTCCGACAACATGGGCGATCCGACTGACAGAATGTAGTTTCGACTCGATGCACCGATACGACTTTCAATACGGTGCCTGCGCGCCTTATAGAGGGCCCAAAGGCAGGATCAATGGTGTCTCCCGATCGCTATTTGCGACTTTCCACAAAACCCTAAACCTTCATTCTCCTTCCTCACCGGATTAGAGAAGCCCCTTTCCTTCTTCCTCGTCTTCTCTCCTCCTCCTTTGTTGCTATTTTTGTTGCCGAGGGGGGAAAACAGAGAAAAGACAAAGGATGCACACGTCTTCGGTCGTGAATTTGTACCCCTTATCAAGCTATACATTCGGTACGAAGGAGCCGAAGATGGAGAAGGACACCTCCGTCGCTGATCGGCTTGCCAGGATGAAGGTCAAGTGAGTGTTTCTTCCCCAAACCCTAGAGATTTTTAGATGATGACCACCTTGCGTTTTTCAGGCGAAAACCAATATTTGTTGATCTATGTCCTTCATCTTAAAATTGGCAAATCTATTTGTTAGACTAACTAAATTATGTCTTTTAATGCGAAATCAGAGTTGGTGTATACTGGGGAGATAAATGGATTAGTTTTTGTGTTATTAGTTGCTTATAGCATACTTTCTCGTCTGTTTTGCTTGCTTATTTTTCCCTCCACAAGCGAAGTTAATCATAAGGAGTGTGAACTAAGAATCGATATTAGTGTTTTGGTTTTCAAGTTTAATTGGTGTACTATAAAAACCCCGAGTAGTTCTTTGTGTCATTTTCCGTGAGCTTCCTGCTCCTTGTTGTAGTCAGACTGACATCTTGGCACATGTTTGATGTTATGCTCACACACACGTATATGTATATATGTAATGCATATATTAAATCGAACAATGTCAAGCAGTATAATATGGTGGGCACATTTCAACTCAGAAAAGCCTTGGCCCTTTGGTATGGAAAATAGTGGCAAGTTATACAAACTGACGCCACTTTTTATCAAACTGTTTTGGTATATCTACTTCATCTAATGATTTTTAGAAAACTCTTTTATATTTGTATGTGCATTTATTACAAAATTTCTTGTAAGAATTTGGGAAAAATCTAATTTAGAATAGAATCAGTTTTCGATTACTTACACTTCCTTGAAGGTGGGAATTATGATTATGCTTTCAATGCTGGATATCTTCTTCTTATGGAACATGTGATCACGGGATGCGGGCACATCCCAAATGAATATTGAGTAGTATTTGAGCTATACTTTAAACTTTTCACATGCAAAAAGGTGCAGTGAATTGTGTTGGTGGATGGCAGTCATCATCAAAGTATTCAAGGAGCAGAATCTTGCATGGCGTCATAGCTTGATTCTGCTCATGTTTTGAGGTGCATCGGTTTGTGTATCAGTTGAAGTAAGCTCACTCTTGGTTGCCAAATTGGTTGAAAGCTGAAAAATCTTCATTGTTGCAGCTCTCGTTGAGTTTATTGGTGATGTTATGGTGACTCTTGCTTCTTCCAAGTCCTATAAAGATTAGTTAATATTATAAGAGAATGAAAGACAAAAGTGAGGTTCAATTTTCATTTGACTAGTTTCAGCTACAAAACATGGCTCCGTTAATGAAAAATTATTTCTACTTTAAGAAATTGTGAGGCTACTTAAGTGGAAGAAAAGTAGAACCTTCTATTGATGCTCCTCTAGAATAAAAGGAGTATGAAGGAGGACATAGAACCATATTATGGGTTCTTAAGAATGATGTGAGTGATCATAAATGTGACAATATATCATATTTCACAAATGCCAAGGAGGTATCAGGGTACTTTAAGAGAGCATTCTTTAGATAAGGTGATAAAGGGATGAACAAATGTTTTAGTTAATTCTCGAATGCGTGGAATCAACTTCGTGGTTATGAAAAGAAGATTACACATTATCTCTATGCATGACAATATTATGAACAAAACAAAGACTTTGTTATTAATTCTTGAAGACTAAGGGAGGAATTTGACGGTGTTCGATCCTCTCTTATGCATCAAAAAACCAAGGAGGAAGTCCTTGCCAATCTCTTCACGGCGAAAGCTAGAATCCAAAGGGCTCCGCGTTGGAGCCATTGCTGATGATGAGGTAGATCAAACTTTTATTATTCTTGTACTTTAAGACAAAATGAAATAACTTGAAGTTCAATTGAAAGAGAAGACATCTACCTTCGATGCGGTATGCTTTATCACTTCTTATGAAATAAATATGTGGTTACTTGATTCCATAGTTTCCTTTCATATGATGTACAATGAAAAACTTTTAACTACATACACAAGAAGAACTTTTGATCAATATGTTTTTATTACTGGCTTTTTCAGTTTCAAAAGTTAGTTTGGTTTCAAAATTAAACTTGAATTTACTCTCTTTAACGAGTTTCAGATAATAGATAATGGGTGTGTTGTTACCTTCTCATTTGTAAAAGATTGTTTCTCGAAAAAGGTGATTGGATGTGGCCATAGAGAAAGATGCCTTTATATTAAGGGCTATTTGGATAATGAAATTTTTGGTTATAATATTTTGTCAAAGTAGGACTAGAAGATAGTATAAAGACAGTTTTTTGGGAAGAGTTAGATAAGGTGTTTCAAAAGATTCCACAAAGGGAGATGATTTGTTTAGGAGGAGATTTAAATGGACATGTCGGTAAAGAGGCATTAGGATATCAAGGGATTCATGGAAACTTTGGTTTTGGGGATATAAACGATGAAGGTAGGGAGATTTTAAATTTTGCTATGTCATTTGATCTCTTTGTAGTCAATACAATCTTCAAAAAACGAGATGAACATTTAATTACTTATAAGAGTGGCTTATCACAAACACAAATTGATTACTTTATTTGTCGAAAAAAAGATAGAGCGTGTTGTAAAGATTGTAAGGTAATTCCAGGAGAAAGCTTAACCACCCAACATCGACTTTTAGTTATGGATTTACAAATAAAAAAGTGGACAAAGAAGAAAAGAGTGCATCGAGCTATTCGGACTAAATGGTGGAACCTCAAAAGCGAGAAAGAAGATATATTTAAACAGAAAGTCCTTCAAGGAGATGTTTGGAATTATGTTGGCACACCCTCTGATATGTGGAACAATATGGCTATACATATTAGGAAAGTGGCGAAAGATGTGTTAGGGGTATCTAAGGGAGGTGTACCGGCACAAAAAGAAGCTTGGTGGTGGAGTGAAATAGTACAAAATAAAATCAAGGCAAAGAGGGCATGTTACAAATTACATTACGCTAAGAAAACTAGTGAAACTTTAGAAGCTTATAAGAAAGCAAAGAAGGAAGCAAAAAAGGCCGTTAGTGAAGCAAAAGCTAAGATTTGGGAGGACTTATATAAAAAAACTCAACTCAAAAGAGGGTGAAAGAGATATTTTTAGGATAGCTAGGGCTAGAGATAAGAAAACTAAAGATCTAAATTTTGTTAGATGCATAAAAGACGAGGATGAAAAAATTCTAGTGGCAAATGATGATATAAGAAATAGATGGAAAAACTATTTTTATAATCTTTTTAATGAAAATAAAGATGTTAGTATTAGTTTAGGAGATTTAGCCAAGTTAGAACAGTATATAAACCACAATTTCTACCGACGTATTCAAAAGAATGAAGTCAAAGAGGCTCTTAAACATATGAAGAGTGGTAAATCGGTAGGACCAGATAATATTCCTATAGAAGTTTGGAAAATACTAGGAGAAATAGGAATCACTTGGCTCACAAGACTATTTAATGAAATATGGAAAAACCAAAAGATGCCCGAGGAATGGAGAGCAAGTACACTTATACCCGTATATAAGAACAAGGGAGACATTCAAAATTGTGTGAATTATCGAGGTATCAAGTTAATGAGTCATACTATGAAATTATGGGAAAGAATTATCGAACGTAGGTTAAGACAAGTATCAAGTACAACAGAGAACCAATTTGGATTTATGCCAGGTAGATCTACTATTGAAGCGATTCACCTTCTGAGACGTCTTATGGAACATTTTAGAGCAAAAAAGAAAGACCTTCACATGATATTTATTGATCTAGAAAAAGCTTATGATAGGGTACCGAGGGAGGTTCTTTGGAGAACTTTGGAAAAAAGAGGTATCTCATTGACATATATTAACCTTATAAGAGACATGTATGATGGTGCAAAAACATGTGTGAGGACTCATGAAGGTACGACAGACTTCTTTGAAGTTAATATTGGGTTACATCAAGGATCAACTTTAAGTCCATACTTATTTATAATGGTGATGGATGAGTTAACAAAACATATTCAAGATGAAGTACCTTGGTGTATGTTATTTGCAGATGACATTGTATTAGTGGAGGAGTCTAAGGAAAAAGTTAATAGAAAATTGGAACTATGGAGAGAAACATTAGAAAACAAAGGCCTCCGACTTAGTAGAACAAAGACAGAATATATGGAATGTAAGTTTGATCATTTGGCTACTTCAGAGGACATAGAAATTAAAATTGGCACACATTGCATTCCCCAAAAGAAAAGTTTTAAATACCTAGGGTCAATTTTTCAAAGTGATGGAAGAATTGATGGAGATGTTACACATAGAATTAATGCTGGTTGGTTAAAATGGAGAGGAGCATCAGGTATTCTTTGTGATAAGAAGATACCATTAAAATTAAAAGGTAAATATTATAGAGCAGCAATTAGGCCTGCCATGTTTTATGGTTATGAGTGTTGGGCAGTTAATCATCAACATGTACAAAAGATGTCTGTGACAGAAATGAAGATGTTGAGATGGATGAGTGGCCATACAAGAAAAGACCGTATACATAATGAGGTTATTAGAAACAAATTAGGAGTGGCACCAATAGAGGATAAAATGAGAGAACATCGTTTAAGATGGTCTGGACATATAGAAAGAAGATCAAAAGAAGAACCTGTAAGAAGGTTAGAAAAACTAAATTTGGAAAGTATTAAAAGAGGTAGAGGACGACCACAAAAGTGTTGGAAAGAAACAATAAAGAATGATCTAGTTTATTGGGAGTTAACTGCTAACATGGCACACGATAGGGATCTGTGGAAACAAAGAATCCATGTAGCCGACCCCGTCTAGTATGGGAAAAGGCTTAGTTGTAGTTGTTGTTGTTGTTGTAGGACATTCTGTGCCAATTGATATTCAGTTATATCAAGTGTAAATAGAAAAATACGTAGCATTAAAATCAATCAAATTGATCACAAACATGTCTTAGATGACTAAATAAAGTCTGTTGAAAATTCCCTCATACATATTGTTCTCTTTTGTGCATATCAATATCCACACAGAAGAGTTTATGACATTTTGTAGACTACTTGATGAATTTCATCTTGTTTTCGAGTAGCTTGAACAAGAAATATTTGCAGCAAATCAAGCCTTCTACTTTGATTCCTTGTTTGGACTCTGTTCAGTTATGTTCGTAATATGTTGGAAGGCTAAGATTAGATGCATGTAATATGCATGGAGGGACATTAGGTTATGCTATCTTCTGTCCAGAATCTTCCAAAATAAATCATATTGTTCTTTTTCTGTTTTTCATGTTTACTGATTGTATAAAAACACTATGAAATAATAAAAAGGTAAAGTTTAAGAAAAAATAAATAGATGTTAAAAGCCTAAAAGACTTAACGGCGTTGCTTATAGGATTCAAGCTATTTTATTGTAAATGCACTTCATAGTTTATTTTCCATGATATCAACTATGTAGAAACATCGAATTATGGGCTCATTACTCTAAGGGAAAACTGGTGCCCTTCCAAAATCTCTTACATTTCTTTCTTTTAGGAATCTTTGATAGAGAACGCTTGTTCCATGTTTCTAAGAAGACTTAGGTCCTCTGCAAGGCCAAGACCATCAAATTTTAAAAGCTCAGCAACAAAATGAGTGATGGGTGTTTAGTGCAAGTCCTTTCCTCCTTAAATTTCATCATCGATTGTGATGTTTGGTCATGACAATTAAAGTACCACTAATATCCATGCCGTATTGTACTTCTAAACTTTTTTGTTGTCTCAATACTCTTGAGCATCAATCTTATGTGATGGACAACACATGGTATTTCAGTACAAGTCTGTTGAATTCATGCACCAACGTCGTATGCGTTAAGATACGGTAAAGCATCCTTCATTTTAACTTGCATGACATTTTTCTTTCCAAATGTTAGGGCAACAATATGTTTGTGTTTGTGACCTTTATTTTGTTGAATGTACCAGTTGTTGTACGCACTAACATTCCCTGAGGTTGGTGCATCGAAAAATTAAGTTAACTTTCTTGTCTATCATCCATGTGACGTTATGGAGCTCATATACTTGTTCCAATGCTCTTTTTGTCCATCCATATATTCTCTTAGTTTTGCACCTCTTTCTCCAACTATTTCTCTCGATGCTCTTTCTGTCCATCCATATATTAGTTCACGAAAAGCTATATCTTTCATCCCAGAATGAAGCTACCCTATGACATTGACCATGGTTTGGAAGCTAGGGTACCTTATAGATTTAGAATAGTTGGATGCCACTTAATTTCAGCCTTTACTTATCTCATGCAAAGGAATATGCATATTGATTAAGAATGTTACTCTTGTACATCATATTATCAAAAGTTCACCGTAAATAAAATAAATGTCGTTGCATTTTGGCATCTCATCAAGAAATAAAAGTTTGAGTACTATACTAACAGTAATTTTGCATACTGCGACGAATAAGATTATACTCATACCAACAAATCATACCATGACAATCACTGTCAAGAGTAGGAAGTAAATGTATGAAATTATGGGTTGGTAGAAAGTGTGAAATCATGCATTTGGAGCTGATGACGTTCAACAGCAAGAAAATGCATCTCTGGATAACAAAGAAAGAAAGTTTATTTGCATAAATAATGGCATAAACAAAGTTTACACAAAGAATTTTGAACTAAAACATGTAGCACATAGTCACATACACAAGCATGTGTAAAAGCAAATCACAAAATCAAACATAATGCATCAGTACTAGGGAATGAGGATAAGATAAAAGAGGAGACAAAGAAGAAGAAAAAGATATGGAAAATGCAAAAATGAGAAGGAGAAAACAAAGTGTAAAAAAAAGATATGGAAAATTGCAAAAATGAGAAAGAGTAAACAAAGTGAAAGAAAAAGAAAAGGGAAGGTAGAATAAGAGGTAGTGGAAGAAAAAGAGCCTACTAATGACAATGGCTATAATTGTTATCATTATAATTATAGCTATAATAACAATAACAAGAACTGTTGAAGAAATGAATCAAACCTTGTGTCAGAGGGGCATCAAACAATAGGATACTCTATCCTTTCTTCCTTTCTACAACCTAATTTCTAGACACACACACACATTATTGTACCCTCACATCCATGGTTTTGAAATTGTTCTAATCCCTTATGTGCACCTGCACCTCTCTCCATGCTTGCACTTGTACCTATTATACAGGGTTTAGTTTCCAAGATATCCATTCTCAGACACATGAACCTCTCTCCATGCTTGCACTTGTATCCATGATACATGGTTTTATTTTTGAACGTATCCATTCACATCTAGTAGATGAGGCCAATTACACAAGCCTTTCTGTTTGCTTTGGTTTTTGACATCTACTTATACTTTAAGCAAGTTCTTAATTGCATAATATGAACCATAGCAAGTCACTGACGATGGTGGTATAGGTGATGGTTGAACTTTTAGTGACATTTTATTTATTCATTTTCTTTTTGGATCTCCAGCTATATGAAGGAAGGCATGCGAACAAGTGTGGAAGGGATCTTACTGGTTAGAAACTTTTACTTGTACCTTTTGTTGGCAGATCTACAATTATATATGGCCTTCTTTACAATTTCCATGTGAAGGCGTGCCATTAGTTGATACGGCTTACGATCATTACGTATGGATCATGGCATGACCTACAAATTCGTTCTTATCATATGTTTAAGGAATATGAGAAAACATATCCTACGGGAGACCAATTGTCAGCTATCTCCTCTCTAACCAACATCACTTCCTATTTGCAGATTTATCTTGCCAATTTTTCTATAGTTTGTGGCAGCTTAAACAATTGCTCTTTGATTCACTTTGTGATAAGGATAGCTTGTCATTCTATAGTATTGTGCAATATATCATTTGAAATCCACACGAGTACCTATATTATCATAATCTTGTTTAGAAAAAGACTACCAAATTGATCTACCGCAGATGAGTTCAAGGTCTTTTTCATCGGGCAAGTATCCACCAAACATATATGCTAGGTTAATGTCTCCCATCACATCAAAGGCTTCGGTATAGCTATATAATGGTATAGCTATATAATAATTCCTTGCACAGGAACATGCATTAGTGAATTGTCAAACTTGCAACATGGTTTTTACCAGGTGATCAACCCCATGTTTTGATTGATACAATGTGGCGCCTGGTTCTGGAGGGCAACCTCATGGTATTTAATCCAATCACAAATTTCTCATTAGAAAGTGAAACCTCATAAAAAAACATAAATTTGACATTGCAACTCTTAGTTGGGTCTGGGGAGGACCCGAACCATTATCTCATGATTACAATTCTCTAAATCCATAAAACATTGTACAAGTTTCATATTTTATCCTGAAACCCATGCATTCTAGTCAGGTATTACCTTGAGACAGTTTTCATGCTCTAGTGCAGTTATCTCGATGTGGTAAAACCCAATCCTACAAAACCAATCTGCAATAAGAGGCTTCAATCTAGTAAATAAGAATCCACAACAAGAAACTTCTTGATGTCCTGTTCTAGACTAGCTTCTATCATGAGCATCATTAGGTGTATGCAACCTACTGTCACACTATAGATACATGGAATTTGCCAATTGGGTCATGCAAGCCACATGAAAATTTAAATAATCATGCAAGCTAGAAAGCTCACTTAATTTGAAACATTTTACGGAATCCACAATCCATAATTTTGGTACATGGTTGGATTAAACTTTTGCATCCAAGTGAAGAGACATTCAACTGTCCCCATGGATTTTGACTAAGTAGTTTAACACGGCAAACAATTAGATTCTCACAATCCTGTGTCCAGGAACACCATATACTTGGCCCAAGTTTGAACCTGAATGGGCTTCAAGTGTTTAGGGAATCTCACAAATTGCATATACAATTGGTATTTTCACCTGATTACGTATTAAATATGTTGCTTATCATATTAACTAGGTCAGGCCACCTGCTCTCAAATCACAGTGCGCTCAACTGGTGTGCCTTCTCGAGGCCAAACATTTTCTGCATCCATTGTTCCAGATCCTGTAAAAAATATTTAAAATTTTAAAATCTAAAGGATTTTTTTAAATATCAAAACCGGTGGTTCTGGTTTTGAGCTAGTTACTGTTTCATGAAAAGTGAAACTGGAATTGAAGCAAGTAATTCTTGGTTCTGGGCTCGGTCCCCGTTCCGGTTTCAGCCGGATTGTGGCTCGGTTGGTTCTGTTTGAAACTGTTCATGTCTAACTACATTTGTTTGGTCTTGATATTAGGCAACATTCTTCTCCATTAGTACCATCTATATGTTGTTACTTGTTAGTAGCAACTATATACCCTCTGGTCTAACAAAGTTACTAACGTGTTCATACCGATACATCTATCTACAAATTGCATTACCTGACTATGGAATTTACCCAACAAGCCAATAGTAAAAGCAACCCCATGTTGAGTGATATTTTACCATAAGTGCTTTCTCAGTAATATCAATTTAATAAGCTTGGGTATCATGTAAATCACTTAGCATGCTTCTAAAAGGGGATATTCTATTCCCTCCCATGAGTGGCCCCTACATACAGGCACCCAAGAACTTCTGCCAATATAGATGCATCTCCTGTGTGTGTGTGACACAAACGCACATGCAGGCCTGCAAGTATTCAAGGAAATGGTGCCTTCCCTACAGTGCTGTGTGTAAGAGGGGGGGGGGGGGGCAGGGAGCATCATAAGAGAACTGATTGTCACAGCCAGGCCCAATTGATACAATAACAACAACAACAACTAAGCCTTTTCCCATCACTAGACGGGGTCGGCTACATGGATTTTCTGTTTCCACATAGCCCTATCATGTGCCATGTTAGCAATTAGCTCACAATAAGCTAGATCATTCTTTATTGTTTCTTTCCAACACTTTTGTGGTTGTCTTGTACCTCTTTTAATACTTTCAAAATCTAGTTTTTCATACCTTCTCAAAGGTTCTTCTTTTGATCTTCTTTTTATATGTCCAAACCATCTTAAACGATATTCTCTCATTTTATCCTCTATTGATGCCACTCCTAATTTGTTTCTAATTACCTCATTATGTATACGGTCTTTTCTTGTATGACCACTCATCCATCTCAACATCTTCATTTTTGTCATAGACATCTTTTGTACATGTTGATGATTAACTACCCAACACTCAGAACGATAAAACATGACAGGTCTAATTGATGCTCTATAATATTTACCTTTTAACTTTAATGGTATCTTCTTATCACAAAGAATACTTGATGCTCCTCTCCATTTTAACCAACCAACATTAATTCTATGTATAACATCTCTATCAATTCTTCCATCACTCTGAAAAATTGACCCTAGATATTTAAAACTTTCTTTTTGGGGGATGCAATATGTGCCAATTTTAATTTCTATGTCCTCTAAAGTAACCAAATAATCAAACTTACATTGTATATATTATGTCTTTGTTCTACTAAGTCAAAAGCCTTTACTTTCTAATGTTTCTCTCCATAATTCCAATTTTCTATTAACTTTTCCTTATACAACTCCACTAACATAATATCATCTGCAAATAACATACACCAAGGTACTTTATCTTGAATATGTTTTGTTAACTCACCAATCACCGTTATAAATAAGTATGGACTTAAAGTTGATCCTTGATGTAACCCAATATTAACTTAAAAGAAGTCAGTCATTCCTTCCTAAGTCCTCATGCATGTTTTTGCACCATCGTATATGTCTCTTATAAGGTTTATTTATGTCAATGAGATACCTCTTTTTTCCAAGGTTCTCCAAAGAACCTCTTTTGGTACCCTATCGTAAGCTTTTTCTAGATCAATAAATATCATGTGAAGGTCTTTCTTTTTTGCTCTAAAATGTTCCACAAGACGTCTCAAAAGGTGAATCACATCAATCGTAGATATGCCTGGCATGAATCCAAATTAGTTCTGTGTTGTACTCGATACTTGTCTTAACCTACGTTCGATAATTCTTTTCCACAATTTCATAGTATGGCTCATTAACTTGATACCCTGATAATTCGCACAATTCTGAATGTCTCCCTTGTTCTTATTTATGGATATAAGCGTACTCGCTCTCCATTCCTCGAGCATTTTTTGGTTTCTCCATATTTCATTAAATAGTCTTATGAGCCAAGTGATTCTTGATTCTCTTAGGATTTTTCAAACTTCTATAGGAATATTATATGGTCATACCAATTTACCACCCTTCATATGTTTAAGAGACTCTTTGACTTCATTCTTTTGAATACATCGGTAGAAATTGTGGTTTATATACTTTTCTGATTTGGGTAACTCTCCTAAGCTAATACTAACATCTTTATAACATCTTTATTTTCATTAAAAAGCTTATAAAAATAGTTTTTCCATCTTATCCTTAGTTTTCTTATCTCTAGCCCTAGCTATCCTAAAAATATCTCTTTCACCCTCTTTTGAGTTGAGTTTTTTATATAAATCCTCTTAAATTCTAAATTTTAACTTTTGCTTCACTGACGGCCTTTTTCGCTTCTTCTTTACTTTCTTATAAGCCTCTAAAGTTTCACTAGTTTTCTTAGCATAATGTAATTTGTAACATGCTCTCTTTGCCTTGATTTTATTTTGCACTTCACTCCACCACCAAGCTTCTTTTTGTGCCGGTACATCTCCCTTAGATACACCTAACACATCTTTCGCCACTTTCCTAATATGTATAGCCATATCGTTCCACATATCATAAGGTGTACCAACATAATTCCAAACATCTCCTTGAAGGACTTTTTGTTTAAATATATCTTTTTCTTGCTTTTGAGGTTCCACCATTTAGTTCGAATAGCTCGATGTACTCTTTTTTTCTTTGTCCATTTTTATTTATAAATCCATAACTAAAAGTTGATGTTGGGTGGTTAAGCTTTCTCCTAGAATTATCTTGCAATCTTTATAACATGCTCTATCTTTTTTTCAATAAATAAAATAATCAATTTATGTTTGTGATAAGTCACTCTTATAAGTAATTAAATGTTCATATCATTTTTTGAAGATTGTATTGAGTCTATTGACTATAAAGAGATCAAATGCCATAGCAAAATTTAAAATCTCCCTACCTTCCTCATTTATATCCCCAAAACCAAAGTTTCCATGAATATCTTGATATCCTAATGCCTCTTTACCAACATGTCCATTTAAGTCTCCTCCTAAACAAATCATCTCACTTTGTGGAATTCTTTGAATCACCTTATCTAACTCTTTCTAAAAACTCATCTTTATACTATCTTCTAGTTCTACTTGGGGTGCAAAAATTACAAACTATATTCAAAACCTCTGCTCCTAACACTAATTTCAATGTCATGATTCGGTCATCATATCGTTGTATGTCTATTAGACTATCCTTTAAATCTTTATTTATGATAATACCAACTTCGTTTCAAGCCTTTTTCTTACCTGAGTACCATAATCTGTCTCCTCAATCTCCTTTGCTTTTTCTTCAACTCACTTTGTCTCTTGTAAACATAAAATATTAATCTTTCTCCGAATCATAGTATTTACCACCTCCATTAGTTTACCGGACAATGTTTCGATATTCGAAGAACCAATACGAATCTTATTATCTAGGACTAACTTCCTTACCCCCCCGCATCCATCCATATTGAAAATGTAAAGACCCTCTCTGTAATTTATTCACTACATTCGGGTGGCAATGTAGCAGAACTAACTTATTTACCTACACCCGTCCATAATGTGGGAACCCTTTCTGTAATTGATTCACTACATCTGGGCGAAAATGTAGTGGTCCTTGCTTACTTTTCACTGCATTCAGGCTCTATAGCACGTCGCTAAGAGGGGACGTTCCAATGCAATTCTCATAATTTGTGTAATCCATGGTATAAAAATCCGATTAAGTTTTATGTTGTCTGTCAAAGCCTAACACAACCCTCCTCTTTTATCTGGGCCGACCATGCAAGGGTGATCCCTTACATGGGCGGAGTTTGCCAGGCCCAATTGATGCATTATGGAAATTGATCTTGATCAAATCTGTTTGATTCGTTTTGTTGAAGGACCTATTCTTGGAACACCTACTTAGTTGAGATTGTAAGGCCCTGAATCAGCTGATATTTCAGGTCCAGGAACATAATCATCCTCATATACTGCTGTTGCAAATTGGGAATACATTTTGTAAGCTTCCTGGTGGGCGCCTAAAGCCTGGAGAGAATGGTATGCATGATTACTTCTACGTGTACTTTTAAGCAGCAGTTAGCATCATCCCAATGCACTTTTTTTCCCCATTTATTATTTATCATTGTGTACAGAAATTGAGGGATTGAAGAGAAAAGTTGACTAGGCAAGCTTCGGTGCCAATGCACCAGCTCTTGTGCCTGACTGGCAGGTATTATTGTTTACTTTCTTTAGATATATGGACTCAGAAGAGACATGTTAAATTCGGCAGTCCATGATTATCCTCATATTTAATGCTGTTCATTTGCACTTATCCTTGGAATCCTGCAGATAGGTGAGTGTGTAGCTATCTGGTGGAGGCCAAATTTTGAAACCATAATGTATCCATACTGCCCTCCTCATATAACAAAACCCAAGGTAATTTGCAAAGACAATATATCATTGAATATCTTGTATTCCTCGTTTCTCTTGGTCCATGCTTACAATATCATTAAATATCTTGTATGCAGGAGTGCAAAAAGCTTTTCCTTGTTCACTTATCCGAGAGAGGAAATACTTTGCAGTGCCCAAAAATCTAAAACTGCTTGCTGTTCCATTGTTTGAACTCTAAACTACAACTACAACTACAACTAAGCCTTTTCCCATACTAGATGGGGTCAGCTACATGGATTCTTTGTTTTTTTTTTGTAGAATCCATGTTAAGTCCGACAAAGTTTTACGCTGGCTGTCGGAAGCCTAACACAACCCTCCTCCTTTTTCCGGGCTTGGGACCGGCCATGAAAGGGTGATTCCTTACATAGGCGGAGTTGTATGTACGTATACTTATATGTAAGTAAAATTGGGTCAGGTTCTGGTTGGCTGTTATTGGGCTGACTTTTGTCGGATTGCTTCAAGTTGACCCAGACCAATCCAGGGTGCTTAAATCCTGACTCAATGTGAATTTTTGGGGTGAAGTTTTTGTCAGGTCTGAAATTACGACCCTTAATGCTCACACAGCCATCATAAAAGCAAACTAGAGAATCCTAGCCTTGGTTTTTTGATGTATCTGTACAGTCCCATTTTCCCAAATGCTCATCCTTAACCATGGTTATTCCTGTCTGATTAGCTTATTGCATTTGAAATTTTTAGCCAAGCCATTGTGGCTTGTGTTAGTACACGTCCCATTTTTTTTGTTTTTCTAAAATTGGACACATTGCATTCTGTTTTTCATATTTTAGTAACCCACAAATGGATGTTTCTGTAAGAACTGATAAATTTTAAGTTAATGTAACACTAAAATAGTGTGGGAATTTTCTCTGCTGTTCATGCACATCTTAGACAAATGGTGTCTGTCCCAAGACATCATTTTGCAAGCCACTACCAAAAATGACTTTGCGAGTCTAGGTACTTGACTGCTTTAGATTTAGCTACTACCTTATGTGTTTCATTGTGGATAGGCCTCAAAAATTCTCGAATTCTTTGTGCTTGTTAAGTTGTCTTTTCCTTGTGGATGCGTCTGCCGCAATGTGATGTTTGATTTTGCATGCAGAGATATGGACCAGTTATCTCCACCATCCCTCAGCAGCTATCGAGGTTCCAAGTGAACATGGTCAATGCATGAATGCTCGGAAATTCCCGAAACTGTTTTTCGAATTTCCTATTAGTTAACTTGTTTTGAGTAGTTAGCGATTACAAATCTTGTTTCTCAGACGCTGTTCCCATGTTCATTTCAAACCCAAAACTGTAACCCGTCTTGTGTATCTGCATTTGTAAAACTAATGTGATGTATCGGGGTTCTGTTTTACTGTCCTTAGAGGTGTCAATCTGTTTGAAGAGCTAATTTGCATGAGTTCTGATGTATTTTACCATTTATACGGATCGTGTTAATCAGAGGTTTCTCTGATTAATGCTTTGTATTGTACTCACTAACGTATAGAGGCATCTTCCTGTTTTGTTCTATATCATGTGTAACGATGCTTGTTTCAAATGTAATACAAGGCTAATTTATACTGGATCAGGGGCAAACCCAGTTTGGTTTCTACACCCAACTCTGATCTATCCGAAACCTTTCCTCATTGCGTTTGATGCAAATGGACTTAAAGTGGTGTTTTTGTATTTCAACCGCGTGGCCTTTAATTTAGATCCAGATTGATTATACCTCGTTGCATATGCAAATGGATGTATTAAAGCCTGCTGGCCGTTATGTATTCAGCTTCAGAGCTGGCAGCTGGAAAGATCAAAGTAGGATTAGGTCATAGACATTGCTAACAAGCTGACTGTAAAATCCTCACTGGCCACTCCATTTCCATGGTGCTGGAAATTTTAACCTTGTGGCTGGGGGGCCATGTTTTGCAACCTCGTCTACGGCATGCCTGCCATCTGCTTGGCTTCGATGTTACGTAAGCTTGAAATTTGGAGGTTGTGAGTTCAATGCTGGGCTATCCCATAAGGCTGACCCAGCAGGCTTCCAGGGGGTGAAGGCAGGTGGTCTGCCACTGTACTTGGCCATCACGAACCGCTACAAGAGCTGCTGGGATGTCCCACGTCTGCTGCTGTACTCAACCATCACGAGTCACTACAGGAACTACACGTTGCAAACGGAAACTAAACTCCACAGCATTTGAGTTCAAACAGATCCCATGGCCAAACCCATGTTGCTTTGTCACTGAGCCGTTGCGTGGTGGCTTGGCTTGGCTTGGTGTAAGTGAAGACGAGAATGGATTACAGTAGGGAGGTTTCCATTTAAAATGAAAGAAAGCCTTTTGTTTCATTCGATCGTTGGAAACAACAAAGCACCAAAAGAACAACCTACGACAAAGAAACCTTGTTTCATTTTTTATTTTTTCTCATTCATGATCACATCCTCCCGCAGAATATTGTGCTTTTATTATCGCCGCATCGCCGCTTTCCCATCTCATCTCTCTGACAAGGAAGCAATTGCGACTTCCCTCGGTCGAGTTGCAAGGGGATGGTCAAAACATGGTGTTTCCGCATCCTAATTATAAGCATCGCTGGCGTATGAAGAAAGACCGTAGACTTTGCCTTCTAATGTGACTCGGTAGTGGACTCTTCCGCCTATTAAATTTATCTTGATTGGTCAAGTAGCTCCTCTCCTTTCAGTTTCAGATTTTCAGCCCCCTCTTCCTTCCTTATTTTGAAAAAAACCTTTCGAGTCGGATCCTTAGGCGGTTCTCCGAAAAAGATAAAAGCAGACAAATTTAGACACTGGCCATCAAAGGTGAGAAACACAAATATTTCTCTTATACCATATATCAGTTTGTAGGAGGAACATGCTACAAAAAAAGCACGACACTGAAGAAAATACATGTCCATAAGCATCATAAAAGGTAAAAACCCAATCTGCTTAAAATGCAGGATGTCACTGGCAAACAAGCTACAGTTCCAAGTAACTTGCATGAAGAATAACCTTCAATTAAAGCAACAAAGAAAGAGTCTTCAATAAACAACCTTGATCTGCATAATCGCTGATGAGTGCCTAGGATAGGTTTGAAGCTGGTGATGATGCGCGTTTGATGGAGGCAGATTTGATAAGGTGGTTGTAGCTGCCCTTCTCTTTGAAAAGCTGAGAGAAGTGAGGCTTGCAGTACAGAATACCATCCAAGGCAGCATATGTGGATGGAGTAAGAGAGCATCCACCATGTGAGCACTTAAAACACGATTTATGGTATGATTGTCCCTCCACTGTGACCTGCCACAGTATTCTCAAAGTCGTCAGCTTGCAGGTGATGCTGTTGAACATAGGCCTCTTGTTTCTTCTGATGAGGTCAGTGGCAAGCGACTTAAGCGTAGAACATATGCAGGCTTTAAGTGCTTCCCCAGAGGGAGATGTCATTCAGTGTTCACATGAACACTCAGATTTTTGGACTTAGAGAGTGGGTTCGAAGGTTTCTTTCTGGAGTGGTGCTTGTTTCAAAACATGGGAATAAAGACATGTTTCATATAAAGTTTGTTTATATTTTTAGTTTCATTTTGAGCTCAAAAAACTACCCCTTAAAGTCATGACTCAATCTTGAACTAAATATATAAGTGAGAATTGTAATCGAAATGCGTTCTTGGTCATCTACTTATGTGTATGCTGGGCCATGCATACAAATGCGTGACTGTTTCAGTGGATATACATGCTCGGACACATCCACACGTGCACATGAGAGAGAGAGAGAGAGAGAGAGAGAGAGAGAGAGAGAGAGAGAGAGAGAGAGAGAGAGAGAGAGAGAGAGAGACCTTCTCCAATGGATATGCAGTTTTATTGCAAGTTGCACATTTATCCTGAGTGCCGGAGAACATGGAAGCGGCCCTGCTTGGTGTCCTAGCCTGCGAGCAAAAGTTTAAACTAAGTTGGATAAATGGAAAGACATAGAGACAAGATTTTGATGGGTTTATATCACTTTCTCAAGCTGGTTGCAAATTATAGAAGTGACGGTTAATTAAAAAGTTACCAGCACAGGCTGCTTTTCAGCTGACTTTGAAGCTGAAATTGGGAAAAGCAAAGTCCATTAGATTCAAAAAGCGCAACCAGAGGCATTGCTTCCCATCTTTCAAATATCCGTTAACAAAATAACTCACGTGACTGGAAACTCTTGTTATAGCTGCCAGTCTCCTTGAACAGCTGCTCAAAATGAGGCTTGCAGTACAGGACACCTTCCATGGAAGAATAGTTGCTCAACTGGAGACAAATGAACGGTGATACGGGTTAATGATTTGAAACTGTAGCCATAAATTGACGATAATGACTGCAGGATCACAAGCCAAGAGGTTCTCTGATGATGCAAAATATTCATGAAAATCCATAAAAACAGGAGTACTAAGATCAGTTCACTGTATATGGTTGTACGAAAACACTCATAGGTCTTATTCTGATTGATGAGAACGTTGAACTATAGAAGAAAAGTGGCAAACTATAGAAATTTGCATGGGCACAAATGTGGTTTCTATCCACAAACACAAATTGAATGGTAGCCTAAAGAGAGGACAGGTTTCAAGGTAAACCATAGCTCTAAACTCCAATGTAAAACCTGATAAGAGTAAGAAACTGTGTGACTATCTTGAACATATCAAGCATTTCTTTATGCTTCGACCACATGGGAAGGATACAGAAAAACTATTGCTTCCTGAAACAAATCTCTTCCTTGAGAAGCCGTTGTAAGACGCAAACTAAAGATTAAAGTTTGGTGCCCAGAGCGCTGGCTCACCGGTAGGGCTGTCTGATTCCCACTTGCAGGTTGGCTAGTTTGATCCCCAGAGGGTGCATGCATGTGTGTGTGCATGAGGCTTCGGCCTCCAATTGTAAGAAAAAGAAAAAATAAAAGATTAGAAGTTTGAAATACAAACCGGAACAGTTGTGTCCAGTGTTGTCTGACGCGTATCGTATCGTGTATCGCTGGGCTCCACGATACGGGCGTATCGTATCGTATCGTATCGTACTTTAATATTAAAATAATATAAAAATAATTAAAAATTAATAAAAAAATAAAAAAAAATCGAAAAAAATCAAGAAAAAATCAGGAAAAATCTGATAATTGCTTTAAATTCATATAATGTAAGTTTAGTACAGATTGAGCATTCAACATTGAACAATTGCATCCAAATTTATATATTTTGAATCCAAAAAATAAAATACAGACATAGTTTACACTTTACAGTACACTACAGTTACATATAATGTTACATTTTACAAATTGTAATCAGGATCATCAACTAAATAATCTTCATCTTCTCCTTGTTGCAGATCCTCATCATCATCAGCCACGCCCACACCTTCTTCTTCAAAATCAAATTCTTCATCTCCATAATGTTGTTGCGCTCCTTCCAAATTAATCCAGGCAACGTCTTCTTCTGTTAGGAGGGCATTTTCTTCAGTGTCTTCCATAACCCAATCTTCTAATATATCAAAATTATCCAAACTTATTGGATCGAACTGACTTTCTTCTCTATTTACTTTTTTTAATTGCCTACGACACAAACAAAGATAAACAATTAGTAAGTAATATTAACAATTGAAAACTGAAGTTAAATAATATCGAATTGAAAATTTGAAAGTAATACAACATTACCTTTCACGAAGGCGCATGTTACAACGAATATAAACCAAATCATTAAGCCTTACAATCACTTCCAAACCTGTTCCACCAAACATCTGTAAAGAAAATATAAACATTAGAGACATAATAATCCACAGTAATGTAAGATGGAACTTAAATATGAAAATAAACAATGTACCTGGACGCATCGTAGAGCGGTTGCGAATTGCAACAGGCAAACCCATCAAGTGAAGAGCATTATCATATATCTCCATCTCTCGATGTATCGCATCTACTATGCTCTCATCAGGGACTAATCTGCCGATGCATTCAATGATTCCTCGATTAACCTCACCGTCCCTTTTGAAGGTTGCTGAGTACCTCAATGATGGGTTTAGATAGTAGGCTGCTGCATGAATAGGCTGATGCAATTGTTTATTCCATCTACTATCAATTATTTTCCACACGGGCACATAATCTCTTTTTTTTCCATTAAAGTTATTTCTGATTGCTTCTTTTGCCCTGTCCATGGATTCATAAAGGTAGCCCATAGATGGTTTCTCCTCGCTGTCAGCCAATCTCAAAACTTTCACTAAAGGACAAGTAATTTTCAATAATCTGATACATGCATTCCAAAATGAACTTCTAAAAACCGTTTCTGCAATCTCATTTAACTTTCTGTTCCTTCTGTTTTGTGGCAACTCTGCAAATTGTTGCCACTCATCTGAGGAGAACATTCTCTTTAAAGCTTGCTTCTGTCTCACAATACTCTGTACAGATAAGAAGTTTGTTGCGAACCGAGTTGCAGCTGTGCGAAGAAGCTCTACACCTTCTGTGTATCTCCTCATCATACATAAAACAAATGCATGGTTGTAAATAAATTTTGTAATATCTTGGCAACACTCAGTTGCTGCCTTTATTTCATCCATCTCACCGATGTCCTCGAGGATGAGATCTAAACAATGGGCTGCACATGGTGTCCAGTAGAAAGTCCCATAAATATCAGCTAACTCCTTTCCGGCTGCTTTGTAGTTAGCTGCATTATCTGTAATCAATTGGACTACATTTTCTAGCCCAACCTCTTGTATAACCTTATCAAATTCCTCTCGTAGGATCTCTGCAGTGTGCCTCTCCTCTGACATATCTAGAGATCTCAAAAACATGAGTCCTTTAGGACAATATACAAGAAAGTTTAGCAATGTCCTTCCTCGCCTATCGGTCCATCCATCTGCCATGATAGTGCATCCTGTTTCCTTCCACGATTGTCTCAAAGTCGAACAGTATTGCTGCACTTCAATCACGGTCTGATCTAATATCTTCCCTCTCAACTTCTGATAAGAGGGCATCCTGTATCCTGGACCAATGTTAGCAATTGCATCTGCCATTGCTTGAAAATGAAAACTGTTTGCTGCATTAAATGGAATGCATGTATCATAAAACCATCTGCCCACTGCAAGGTCTGCTTGATCGTGCAGTTGTTCTGAAGCCATAGCAGCACGAATTCCTGGCTGAGCACCAGGTGTAGTGGAAGGAGGAAAGAACGAATGTATGCTAGAAGAAGAAGCTCTTCCTCTACTCCTTCCTGAACTTCCTCTTCTGCCATCTCCAAAGTCTTCAGATGCAACCCTCTTTCCTCTGCTAGGTGCTCGCGAACTGCTACTACCAATATCTGTTCTAGCATCTGAAGGCAAACTATCAGTGAATCCAACTCCAGTGGCAGTAGCATCATCAGCTTCTTCACACATCTGGAAATCATCCTTTTGTTGTCTCCTTTCTTGTATGCTCTCAATCATCTGCAAGCATTGCCATTTAATACCTTCTGGCACACTTCTAACTCTGCCTGTGCATGGAGCAACTTCTTTCCTGGTTCCTGCTAGGTGGTGTTTCAACCTTGAAATTCCACCACTAACCACCTTTTCACAAAATAAACATCTGATTTTTAACCTTAAACCCTCAACTGGTATACCCCACTGCCATGCCGGATCATCAGACTTTGAATGAGAGTCTCTACCACCCCTTCCTGCCATCTCAATGGAGTACTTTAATTCAAACAAAAACCTGAAAATAAAAGCACTTCGTAAATCCCCCAATCTTCAAATAACACTCAAATCGAGTGTCTCCCACTTCATGAATGCAATAAAAATCGTATACACACACTTAATAACTTCATATTTTGTCATTCAAAAAAAAACCCGAAATAACACAAAAAACAATAAATATAAAGGAAAAAAAGGAAAAAAACATTAAAAATATACCTAAATCCGAGTTTGGAGGCTTGGACGGACACCGTAGGGCACGATTTTAGAGCTTTGAACACCAAGGAGGCGAAAACCGACTCTTAGGGAGCTTGAAGAACCCAAAAGGAGAGAGGAAACCCGCGAAAAATCGCGGGTTTCCCTCGGCCCGGGACCCTTTATAAGGGTCCCAGGGCGTATCGCCCGTATCGTACGATACGGGCGATACGCACCGTATCATGCGATACGGGCCGTATCGCACGATACGGTGCGATACGCCCGCACCTGCGATACGGGGGCCCGTATCGTATCGTGGTGGCCCACGATACGATACGTATCGCACCGTATCGGTGCGATACGGACAACACTGGTTGTGTCAACAAAACTTTCATAAACAAAATTTTCTATTCAAGTTACAAAATAAAAACCAAGACCTTTTTCCATGCTAAGTGAGGTGCGCTACATGGAATTGGATTCTAAGTCTACATTGAGCTCAATCTTGTGACGTATTAGCATTTCACTCCGCAAAAGCAAGAAACATGTTCTAAGTTGTCCTTTCAACACTTTAGAGGCCTTCATAAATAAATCGTTGGCTGCTAGAGTGGTGAGGTTAACACAATGATTCATTGCAATAACTGCATATTGTTCCATGGATGGTCCAAAATTATACACCTAACATGAAAAATGCTCGGTTTTCCTTCTGTTGTGGTTCTAGTGGTCTTTATTAAGCAATGATCATCATCATCTTGCATTGTTCCATCTGAATTTCACAGCAGCCTCATGACCTTAATGAACTCTCTTCTCTTCATTCCTACAAGCTAAAGCATGACTGCTTTATAGACCTTTTCTTCATTACCAAAGGATTCTATCAGTGCATCAACCTCTGTACTGTTTTGGTTCTCCTTCTATTGCAGTTCTAATGGTCTTTATTAAGCAATGATAATCATCATCGCACACTGTTCCATCTAAATGTCACGGCAGCCTCATAACCTTAATGAATTCTCTTCTCTTCATTCCTATAAGCTAAAGCATGACTGTTTTGTAGACCTTTTCTTCATTACCAAAGGATTCTATCAGTGCCATCAACCTCTGTACTGTTTTTTTGCCTATTAGCTTTCAAAATGTGGCACTATGTTCCCTATCCAACAATCTCCTGAAACTGGTGAGAGGGAGACAGAGAAAGAGAGAGCTTGAAAAATGAAGACATCCCTCTTTTAAAAGAAAAAGAGATCATTAGAAGATAAGCAAAATTCAGAAACTTTGCCAGTATTTCAAGTTTGAGATGGGCATCCATATCCTATCACCTGTTTGAAATTATCAAGAAATAAAAAAGATATGCTTGTTGTTGCTATAGTTATTGTTTTGTGTGTTTGGTGCAGAATCCTTAGTAGGACGCAATCCATGTCAAGATTATAGCATATCTGCAATTATGCATCCTTATATGCTTGGCAAGAAAAGGAAGTGAAAATCCTTGAAGATGAAGAGAACTGTGTTCGAGTAATAGGATAAAATGGATCCACCTATTCAACACATAAGCCAGAAGTTCTATACGCAACTAGGAAAATGTATAACAAGCTTTAAAGTCAGAACAGTTTTGTCTCTGTGTAGGATGAAGTTTAAACTCAATATTTAACGGTGAAAATGGAGGAAAATGAAGACACATGCTTTTGGTTAGGACCCAGGACCGGATTTGAAGATTTTGAAAAGAAAAGTAGAGCACAGGTTGACTGGGACCTAGGACCATCTTTCACATGCTCTGGAAAGAAAAGTAGGCCACAGTGATTGGGACCTAAGACCGCAGCTTTCACAAGTTTTAAAAGAAAACAGGGTAGCAGCTATGGTGTGTTGTGCAATTTACACAAAAAAATAAGCAAACAAACGGAAAACCCTTTCGGAAGCATGCGCAAATCCTATTGGTCAAATTGGAAAGCCGAGTGGTAGAGCCAGAAGCAGGCATAAAAAGCCTTGTTTTAATGACACAAAAGGAATCAGATTTCTATTTTTTTTTACATTAATAATTTACCGGTTACAAGGGGCCGAAGTAAGCCAAACAAATGCACACACGTCCACCCCTGGGAGTTGAACATCCCACCAACTCAAGAGTATCAAAGCGTCCTGACGTTGAGCTGACACTCAGGGTACAGATTTCTATTTGTTAATTATATACAGGAACAATTTTCAAACCATCACCGATAAAACACTAGATTTATTTGTCTCGGTGTACTTGCTAAGAAACACACTTGAATATTTCGTATTTTGCTTTTTTGTAAAAAACTTGAAAAGTAAATAGTAGACCGCTGAGTTTTGCAACTATGAAATAGCTTATGTACATCACATCTGCAGGACTGGATCCACCAAAACAAATCTCAAAGATATGAAAAAGATGGCGTTCCTTACTTCAGTTAGATTGCACCCAGAGCAAATATTAGTTATCATATTGTAACGTACGATATAGTATCGCTTTTTAAATTATTTAAGGCTCTAAAAATCAGAAAAAAGTAAAAAATAGAAAAAATAGAAAAAATAAAAAATAGAAAAAGTAGAAACAATACTTGTATATATATTTTGGTTTTGTGACTGGTGGGAAATGGTCCGGGAGGGAAACAAATCCCACATAACTGTGTCAGGTAGAAAGAGAGCTTAGATCCCAAAAACATGTGTAACATCGCACAATACGACCTGATAATCTATATAGCACGATTTTATACTATATACAGTATGGGTCTTGGACCAATCTATAATATGGTACCATATCATACGATATGGTAAGATATTTACAACATTTCCTTAAGAGCATCAACCAAACCTAATGGAATACATAAAATACCTAAACATGGATTTAAATAACGAAAAGGAAAGAGAGATCTATCCAGATAGGATACCAGCATTGTATGTATTCCTGATATCTTAATGAGATTGAGATGCAGCAGATTGTTTGAGACAGTCATTGCTGGCCAAAAACATATGGAGCCTCCGACAAGTAATGAATAGGCCATTCTGTAAAGCCCAACCACCGTAGATGGCAATTCAAGCATTTTGAAATTTCCTTGTCAAAATAATGCCTCTACAACAAAGCCTTAGCAGCAACCAGAGAAAAGTTCCATGTCATTCTGTTACTTCCAACGATTCACAAGAGGGTCCTTGGAAAAATAAATATGTTGCCACAGTTACAAAAGATGTCCAACAAAAGAAATATAATATAGGCACGACCCGAGCAACCGATATTGATGGTTGACGCCATCAATGCATATTTCCAAGCATAACGATTTATTATGCACGATGCATTTCCTCGGTAATAAACAGTTGGTCCTTTTCTTTTAATATTCTGTTGACTTGTGAGATTTGGATGATTGATTATGGGTCTTAGGTTTCCGAAGCCCTAAAAATCTGCTTGAACGTCACATCTGCAAGGTTTGACCTACCCAAGAAAAAGAAAGAGAAAATTACGAGAAATCGATGTTCTCGACGTGGTTATGACGCCATCTACAGGTGCAAATCTTTTCTCCTAAACTATAAGACCAGATCTAGAAGGAATACCGAAGACGTCGATATTGACCTTAAAGAAGAAAAGAGAAGAGATCATACCGCTAGCGTTCCTTTGCAATGGCTGCATCTGAAGCAAGCTTTGTGGTAAGGAACACCATCAGCAGACAACAGATCAACCACATAAACGGTCTTCTCACAGGCCTTGCATTTCTGAAGAGTGCCGCTGAACGCCATAGCTGCAATGCAACACCCGTCTGCTCCAAATTCACAGGAGAAGAAAGTGGCGGAAGAAGATATACGATCAGGAATTCCCTCCCAAAAGACCAAACTCTGTTTATGAATCACAAGCACGAACCAAAACAATCTTAGGGAAGCTAAAACAGAAACAAGTGCAGAATCCGAATCAACCACCAAACAGATCGTAATCTACCAAATATACAGCTCCGGATCGGATAAAAAATCCTGATCTTCCAAAGAAACCAAATTTTTCTACTCTCCTTTAGATTCTTTTCAGAAAGAAAAAACAAGACGAAAATCGGGAAATTGAGAAGCACTAGACGATTACCTTCGACACCAAGCGCGCAGACAGCCGGATTCGAACAAAAGAAAGACCTAAATAACACCGTCTTCCAGCAAAGACAACCCGGATCTCTCAGGAAATCAAGAGATTTCAACCAGGAAGAAGCAGAACTTCCGGCTAAGCAACCCGATCTCACCACGCAAAAGAGAAAAAAACCCTAGATTTCAGGAAAGCATCCTAAATTTAGCAGCAGACAGACCTCCACACAACACACTCTTCCGGAAATATCCTGGAAGCGTGATCTCCAAGCTTCTTGGAACAAGAAGAACCCCAAAGCAGGTGGAACTCGGGGCTTTCTACAGGCTGATTTTCCCGGACAATCGGCCTGGAAAATGTGCGCGGATAACGTCCGACTGGACAGACGACGCGAGAGCGCAAATGCGGGGAAAAGCAGCAGCAGAAAGCTAAAAAAGGGGGCTTCCCCCTCCGTTGGCGCAGCCAGGCAGATGGACCCCAGTGGCTCGGATGAAAATTCCGCCAGGGAAGTGGGCATTTTCAACTTCATCAGAAACGATATTTTTCTTCAAGGAGGACGCGCTTCTCTGTCATCTCCGTAATTGGCCAATTTGCCTTGAATTGAAATTGATACTCTGCATACTCAACCAACCCTCTCAAACTGGTGGTTCCGTTTTGTATAGTTCCTTATTATGTCAGTAGAGGTGTGCATCGGTTTAATAACAGAACCGAATTGAACCCAATAACTCAAAAACCGAAATCAATTTTTTTAATTGAACGAAACCAAAACCGAAATATACAGCTAACAGAACCAAATTGAATTAGTTTGATGCAATTCGATTCGATTCAATTATTGATGATGTTGGCCTACATGACATGCCCAGCTGCTAAAAGAAACATAAAGGAAATAATAGAAGGCCTTTACAGCATGAGCCTAATCGAAACTGTAGACTCACAAAATTAGAAATTTAACAAGAGAATAGTGCATAAAAACAAAAAACACAAGTATGATCAAGTTTTCATGAGATGCATTGATTGGATAGGTCAACTTAAGGAAAGAATACAAACTTGTTAAATCAATAGCAATGTGCATCATAAATATTCACGAGAGACTAACTTGTTAGTGAATGAAGACAAAAGCAATTACTTAACTCCATTTAAATCCTTTTTGTTATGCAAAACCACCACCACAACAACTAAGTCTTTTTCTATACGAAACGGGGTTGGCTACATGGATTTTTGTTTCCGCATAGTCCTTTCATGTGCCACATTAGCAGTTAACTCACAATAAGCTAGATCATTCTTTATTGTTTCTTTCCAACACTTATGTGGTCGTCCTCTACCTCTTTTAATACTTTCAAAATCTAGTTTTTTACCTTCTTCAAGGTTCTTTTTTTGATCTTCTTTCTATATGTTCAAACCATCTTAAATGATATTCTCTCATTTTATCCACTATTGGTGTCACTCCTAATTTGTTTTTAATAACCTCATTATGTATATGGTCTTTTCTTGTATGACCACTCATCCATCTCAACATCTTCATTTCTGTTATGCAAAACCATATAAAAAAAATGCTCCTTCAACTAAGTTAGCTACATTTGACAGATCGCCCATATAAGTTAGCTACATTTGACAGATCATCCCATATTGTTATGTTTTTTTGGATTATCAAGATGGGGTTAGGCAAGATCCCTGCCAAACAAAATAATGGGATATAGATAATATGCACAAGAAGGTATAAGGATACCTTCCATCAAAAAATAAAGCTAATTGAGATAGCTCGAGGATAAGCCTTGAAATGTATCGACCATTTTGATGGAGATGCAACAATGATTGTTGCAACAAAAGCCTTGCTTTTCTAGTTGAGATAGCTCGAGGTATGAGTCATTCATCACAATATTGACCGTTTCTGTAGTTTGACTGGTGTCAAAGTGTTGTTCCATTGAAGGTGTCTGGCTCTATGCTAGTAAGCAGAAATAAATTGAGATATGGGGGAGGTTCTTGAACTGTTCCAGAGCTTTTACTGAACCATAGTTCTATGTCTATTGGTGAGCAGCTACATTATATCGATGGTTGCCAATGTGAAGGCCGATTGTCCCAATGAAATGATTGACGAGTGGTGTCAAATCTTGCTAACAGTAAGGGAAAATAATTTTTCTCTTTGGGAGTCTAGTGACATTGAATGTCATTGAAGGTTTTGTAAAAATCCTTGATATCATCTTCATTTGTAATTGAAGCAAAATTGGATCTGATCATTCTATTGAATTTGCTAACAATGTCAAGTCTGGATGACTTAATTAGGATTCCATTCCTTTCAAAATGGAGCAATATTTCCTTCCACCATTGCCATTCCTTGATATGAGTCATTACTTTCCTTGCAATCCATCTCACGAGAAGGAAGTCACCATCGTGATTTCACAAGGTGAAGCGTACTTGCCAAAATAAATATTTTCTTGCTGTACATTGAGAGCTTTATCCATCCATAGTTAGGAGGAATCCATTGATTGATATATAACCATCGATAATGAATGGGATGTTGCAAGTTTTGCATTCTAGTTAAGAAGTATTCCTTCACTCCATGCAAAACTTCCTCAATGAATTTTCTTATTGGAAAGGGTTTGTCTTTGCAACTCCGCCCATGTAAGGGATCACCCTTGCATTGCCGGTCCCAAGCCCGGATAAAGGAGGAGGGTTGTGTTAGGCTTCCGACAGCCAGCGTAAAACTTTGTCGGATTTCTACAACATGGATTACAAAAATTATGAGCATTGCTTTGGGGTGTCCCCGCCTAGCGACGTGCTGCAGAGCCCGAATGCAGTAAGAAGTAAGCAAGGGCCACTACATTTTCGCCCGAATGTAGTGAATCAATTGCAGAGAGGGTTCCCACATCATGGACGGGTGTGGGTAAAGAAGTTAGTCCCACTACATTGCCGCCCGAATGTAGTGAAAAATTTTTCAGAGAGGGTCTTCGCATTTTGATTATGGACGGATGCGGGGGGTAAGGAAACTAGTCCTAGATAATAAGATTCGTATTGGTTCTTGGAATATCGGAACATTATCGGGTAAGCTAATGGAGGTGGTAGATACTATGATTCGGAGAAAGATTCATATTCTATGTTTACAAGAGACAAAATGGGTTGGAGAAAAAGCAAAGGAGATAGAGGATGCAGGTTTTAAATTATGGTACTCAGGTAAAGAAAAGGCCCGAAACGAAGTTGGTATTATCATAAATAAAGATTTAAAGGAGAGTGTAGTAGACATACAACGATATGGTGACCGAATCATGACATTGAAATTAGTGTTAGGAGAAGAGGTTTTGAATATAGTTTGTGCTTACGCACCCCAAGTAGGACTAGAAGATAGTATAAAGACAGTTTTTTGGGAAGAGTTGGATAAGGTGTTTCAAAAGATTCCACAAAGGGAGATGATTTGTTTAGGAGGAGATTTAAATGGACATGTCGGTAAAGAGGCATTAGGATATCAAGAGATTCATGGAAACTTTGGTTATGGGAATATAAGCGAGGAAGGTAGGGAGATTTTAAATTTTGCTATGTCATTTGATCTCTTTATAGTCAATACAATCTTCAAAAAACGAGATGAACATTTAATTACTTATAAGAGTGGCTTATCACAAACACAAATTGATTACTTTATTTGTAGAAAAAAAGATAGAGCGTGTTGTAAAGATTGTAAGGTAATTCCAGGAGAAAGCTTAACCACCCAACATCGACTTTTAGTTATGGATTTATAAATAAAAAAATGGACAAAGAAGAAAAGAGTGCATCGAGCTATTCGGACTAAATGGTGGAACCTCAAAAGCGAGAAAGAAGATATATTTAAACAGAAAGTCCTTCAAGGAGATGTTTGGAATTATGTTGGTACACCCTGTGATATGTGGAACAATATGGCTATACATATTAGGAAAGTGGCGAAAGATGTGTTAGGGGTATCTAATGGAGGTGTACCGGCACAAAAAGAAGCTTGGTGGTGGAGTGAAGTAGTACAAAATAAAATCAAGGCAAAGAGGGCATGTTACAAATTATATTATGCTAAGAAAACTAGTGAAACTTTAGAAGCTTATAAGAAAGCAAAGAAGGAAGCAAAAAAGGCCGTTAGTGAAGCAAAAGCTAAGATTTGGGAGGACTTATATAAAAAACTCAACTCAAAAGAGGGTGAAAGAGATATTTTTAGGATAGCTAGGGCTAGAGATAAGAAAACTAAAGATCTTAATTATGTTAGATGCATAAAAGATGAAGATGAAAAAATTTTAGTGGCAAATGATGATATAAGAAATAGATGGAAAAACTATTTTTATAATCTTTTTAATGAAAATAAAGATGTTAGTATTAGTTTAGGAGATTTAGCCAAGTCAGAAAAGTATATAAACCATAATTTCTACCGACGTATTCAAAAGAATGAAGTCAAAGAGGCTCTTAAACATATGAAGAGTGGTAAATCGGTAGGACCAGATAATATTCCTATAGAAGTTTGGAAAATACTAGGAGAAATAGGAATCACTTGGCTCACAAGACTATTTAATGAAATATGGAAAAACCAAAAGATGCCCGAGGAATGGAGAGCAAGTACACTTATACCCGTATATAAGAACAAGGGAGACATTCAAAATTGTGTGAATTATCGAGGTATCAAGTTAATGAGTCATACTATGAAATTATGGGAAAGAATTATCGAACGTAGGTTAAGACAAGTATCAAGTACAACAGAGAACCAATTTGGATTTATGCCTGGTAGATATACTATTGAAGCGATTCACCTTTTGAGACGTCTTAAGGAACATTTTAGAGCAAAAAAGAAAGACCTTCACATGATATTTATTGATCTAGAAAAAGCTTATGATAGGGTACCGAGGGAGGTTCTTTGGAGAACTTTGGAAAAAAGAGGTATCCCATTGACATATATTAACCTTGTAAGAGACATGTATGATGGTGCAAAAATATGTGTGAGGACTCATGAAGGAACGACAGACTTCTTTGAAGTTAATATTGGGTTACATCAAGGATCAACTTTAAGTCCATACTTATTTATAATGGTGATGGATGAGTTAACAAAACATATTCAAGATGAAGTACCTTGGTGTATGTTATTTGCAAATGACATTGTATTAGTGGAGGAGTCTAAGGAAAAAGTTAATAGAAAATTGGAACTATGGAGAGAAACATTAGAAAACAAAGGCCTCCGACTTAGTAGAACAAAGACAGAATATATGGATTGTAAGTTTGATCATTTGGCTACTTCAGAGGACATAGAAATTAAAATTGGCACACATTGCATTCCCCAAAAGGAAAGTTTTAAATACCTAGGGTCAATTTTTCAAAGTGATGGAAGAATTGATGGAGATGTTACACATAGAATTAATGCTGGTTGGTTAAAATGGAGCAGAGCATCAGGTATTCTTTGTGATAAGAAGATACCATTAAAATTAAAAGGCAAATATTATAGAGCAGCAATTAGGCCTGCCATGTTTTATGGTTATGAGTGTTGGGCAGTTAATCATCAACATGTACAAAAGATGTTTGTGACAGAAATGAAGATGTTGAGATGGATGAGTGGTCATACAAGAAAAGACCGTATACATAATGAGGTTATTAGAAACAAATTAGGAGTGGCACCAATAGGGGATAAAATGAGAGAACATCGTTTAAGATGGTTTGGACATATAGAAAGAAGATCAAAAGAAGAACCTGTAAGAAGGTTAGAAAAACTAAATTTGGAAAGTATTAAAAGAGGTAGAGGACGACCACAAAAGTGTTGGAAAGAAACAATAAAGAATGATCTAGCTTATTGGGAGTTAACTGCTAACATGGCACACGATAGGGATCTGTGGAAACAAAGAATCCATGTAGCCGACCCCGTCTAGTATGGGAAAAGGCTTAGTTGTTGTTGTTGTAAAGGGTTTGTCTTTACACCTGATCTAGTTCCAAGCTTGATGCGAGCTAAAGTATTGATTGTCATCCCATTGTAAATTGTCATGGCCAATTCCTCTCAACGTATTCCATTTTGAATATAGCTCATACGGAATGACACTCACATATGGCATGAGGTAAGAGCAAATGGAGAGAACATTTATGCTCGCTGTCACCCAAAGAAAAGTCTTCATAATGGATTCCAATAGCTTAATTCATTCTTTGAGAAGCTTGAAGGAGAACAAACAATACAAGGGGATTGCCCCCATAACAACTTTGATCATAACAATATATCCAGCTAAGGAAAGAAGAGAGGACACCCATGTTTCTAGTTGATTTTGTATTTTTGAAATAATGGATTGACATAGGGGTGAGGTAAGTTTACTTGTGAAGAGTGGAAGGCCAAGATATTTCATTCGAAGTTTGATCAATCTCCATTTGTTGGCTCGTTCTAGCTCCTTAATTTGAGGGAGACTCATGGCAAAAGGAACCCAAGACGATTGTCCATATTGACACACATACCAGAGTGAGCTTCAAATTCCTTGAAGATTTGCAGAAAATTCCCAATTGACTTCCTTCTATCCCGAAGAAAGAAGAGTGCACCATTTGTGAAGGAGTAGCTCCATTGAGTTCTGTAGACGTAGAAAATCTCCGCCTCCTGGTTCTTAGGCCTGGAGCGAACCTTTTCGTGTGCCTAAGTCCTATTTAAAAAAATAGGGCGTGCCAACTAGCTTACTTAAGCTAGCGAAGATATATTCTAAAACCTGACTTCTAACGTGGCGACTGTGAGCAAGCAAGCTCTTGTCGTCGCAAACCTTCTTGCACCGATGCGTAAGGGTCGGTCTGTACGCTTTTAAAAATCGAGTTTTGAGTGGAAAAAACTTATGAAAGCGGTTCGAGGTGTTTTGTTCGGGTCTTTTTGGTATGGTTTCAGATTTTAGATCACGTGGATTTGCACGTGCCTAAGTCTTTCTTTTTATCCCTCTTTGGGGCCACCTAGGTGTGTGTTATGAACACTCTACTAAATGTGGCGATTTTGAGCAGGAGTATGGGGTTTGCTTTGATGCAATATGCGTCCTAACTCGTGGTATGGCGTATATGCAATGCAAACTCACGCTACTCCAAAGGGAAAACCCGAATTTAAAAGACAATACCGAAGGGAAATGACTTAAAATGTAAATGCCGAAGGGAAATGACTTGTAATGTAAATGCTGAAGGGAAATTGCCGAAGGGAAATACGTATATAATATATATATATATATATGAGCCCTGACTTGGGTCTTGCAAATAAGAGCGAAGGCTCAATGTGGGCGCGTGCGAGAATTGAAGTACTACACACACGACATGAAATGAAACCCAAATATAACTTGCAATATGGCCTTAACTAAGGTCTTGGGAATAAGAGCGAAAGCTCAATGTGTGTGAGTGCTTGAATTGAAGTACTACGCACACAACATGAAATGAAACCCAAATATAACTTGCAATATGGCCTTAACTAAGGTCTTGGGAATAAGAGCGAAAGCTCAATGTGTGTGAGTGCTTGAATTAAAGTACTACGCACACAATATGAAATGAAACCCAAATATAACTTGCAATATGGCCTTAACTAAGGTCTTGAGAATAAGAGTGAAAGCTCAATGTGTGTGAGTGCTTGAATTGAAGTACTACGCATACAACATGAAATTAAACCCAAATATAAATTGCAGTATGGCCTTAACTAAGGTCTTGAGAATAAGAGCGAAAGCTCAATGTGTGTGAGTGCTTGAATTGAAGTACTACGCACACAACATAAAATTAAACCCAAATATAAATTGCAGTATGGCCTTAACTAAGGTCTTGGGGATAAGAGCGAAAGCTCAATGTGTGTGAGTGCTTGAATTGAAGTACTACGCACACAACATGAAATAAACCCAAGGATAGTATAACACGGCCCTTACTTGGGTCTTACAAATAAGAGCGAAGGCTCAATGTGTGTGAGTGTGAGAATTGAAAGACAACACACACAACTCAAGCAAAAACCTTACGCAACATAAACTATATAAATAAATTTATATCTTAGGGGCTGATTAGGCCCGTGTGTGTTCAAAATCGTGCACGACTAAGAGCGAGGTAGGCTCAAGTGCACGTGTGTGTTGGTGTGCCAAGCCACGTTATTACAAGCGGGGGGAGACTATGCTCCGTTATTACAACCCCGTATCAAATTTAATTTAAGCAAGTCTACAACTAAGGACCGAGTTAGGCACTTACTTATAGCTGGTCCGGAGGTGACTTGCTTGAGCGTAGGCTTGGCTTCGCCTTGGGCTGCAAGAGGGAGCTCCTCGAAATGGAACGGCAAGGGGAGATGCTGACCGAGTGACTTGGGTGCGCGGGAAGGGCGCCTTGAAGCTGGCCGGCTGCTAGGAATGGGCTGCCTTGGTGCTTTGGGTGGATGGGATTCGGTCGGGAGGTGTTGGAGACGGGGAGCTGGCCGGATGGGAGTAGTGGTGCAGGTAGAGCTTGGCCGGGGGGGGGGGGGGGGGCAGTGGTGGCGCAGGTGGAGGAAGGTGGAGGATTCGGTTGAGAGGTAGCTGGCCAAGGTCGGTTGGGCCAAGGTGGAGAAGACCTTCAAAACCCGCCCACTAGGGGGGTTTTTTATAGCCTTGGAGATGGCGGTTGGGGTTGGTATTTGGAGGGTGGTAAGGTAGTTTAGGGGGTGGTGGTGTGGTGATAAGGTGGGCTGGTTTTGAAGAGGGGCCAGATATTTTAATACAAGGGGTTTTAGGTAGATGGTATGCTAGGTTTAGGTGGGGTGGTTTAGGGGTTTAGGGCTTAGCTAGGTGGGTTGGTCTCGGGGTGAGGTTTAGTGAGGTAGGTTAGGTGATTAGGCTAGGATTAGGTTAGGTTTAAGAGAATTAAGCTAGGTTTAGGGGAGGATTAGAGAAGTGGGTTAGGTGATTAGGCTAGGTTTAGGCCGAGATTAGGGTAAAAGGCTAGGATTAGGGTTTTTTAATTAGGATTGGGTTAGGGAACTCCCTTTGCATAACCCATAGACCTTGTTGCATCATGTTGGTGCAACCCTAGGTTAGGTTTTGGCTAATACAAGCTTAAACCCATGCTAATTAGGCTAACCCACATGATTAACCCCAAACTTGACATACAAGTCAAGCTTAATTACAATCACTCCCAAATCTTATCCTCCCCCACTCTCTCTCATGCCCATAATCCCACGTGAATTTCAAGTGGCCCCCACCTCCATTTATGAGAAGGTGATGTGGGACATAGATGTGGATATTGGATTGGATCTTTGGATCCAAATCGAAATCCACACATGGGTTTGGATTGGGATCTGGATATATATGGTCCAGATCTGATCCAAACTGAATTCTGACTCCTTTAGGCTGTGTTCGAAACGAACGGTTTGTGCAGGGTCTGACAGCATCAGTACTCCGTCTGTGTTGGATCTTCGCTAACATGATCGTTTGCTTCTGTTTTCACCTTCTGGAGATGATTTCAAGTGATGTCTAATTATAACAGGGTCTTGGACGTTCGAGATCTTGGCGGTGGATTCAACACGAGAGTTGCTGTGCCGGGCTCGACTTATGCTCCGGTTCCGGGCTCTCTTTAGCTCTTCTGATCCTGCTTTGCTCAGGCCAAGCTTGCTTTGTGGGGTTTCAAAACATATTTTAACAGTTTTTAAAACATATTATACATATTTAAAACATATAAAAGTTCAAAACATCTGTATAGGGTTGCCTGGAAGGCTCCTGGATTTCCAAACTCAAGATGGCCCTTTGGGGCTGCTTTTACAAAACCAGGTTTGTTTCGAGAAATACGTGAGATTTCAGGGTGTTTACAGATGCCCCTCTTTGGCCTTGTCCAAATTGATTTGGATAAGGGGAAAGATGACAAACACCCCTTTCAATGTCTCCCTAGATCTAACCACGAAGAACATGGGATCATCCCAATCCTTAGCAAACATCTCAGTTTTAAAACCTTGGTAGGAGGAGATATCACGCCAAAGGGATATGTATGGGATCTGGTCCTAAATGGGATCATGTTTATGCAAGTATCATGCGTAGAATGTAGATGCATGACATGGGTGTGGTGCCAAGAGTGGCGACCTCCTAGAGACCAGATGTGGTCGAACTCTTGAGACTTACAAGGCCTACTACTCCAAGTGAGCAAATTCTATGCTGTTCGATGTTTGATTTTTCAAAATCTATTTACAAAATTATTTACAAAAGGGACAACTGTCTTGAGTCTTGATCCTAAGGATCTCGAGCTCTTCGTGTTTGCCCTTGTTTGAGTCTTAACATTCGCTTATCTAGCGGAGGTTTTGTAAGAAAACAAGCTATATTTCAAATTCCTACGTCTTACTTGAAACGTCGAATTCTCAAACAAGATGAAATTCAAGTAAGTAAATCCTATTTTTACTTTAGGATTCCTCGAAATGAACCATGCTTTAGCTTGGGATAAGCCAGGGATGGGAAAGAGATACCACGGTCCCTTCTGAAGCGTTCCGTGGTTTAAGGCATAGAAGGTGTAAAACTGTTCTTTTTGAGCTTTTTGGCCTCTTTTTCCTTTTTTTCATAGAGGGTCTCCCTTTGGGAGTATTTTTTCTTTAATCCCTCTTTTTCACAAGAGAATCGATTTTTCTTTCGAATTCTGGTTTCTTTCTTTTGGAAAGAGACTTTGAATGGGAAATTCCCTTTGTTTGGGCCATGTTTTCCTTTTGGAAGGAGAAGAGAAGAGGGGAGGACATATCCCAAGGTCACACTCGATCCATTCCAGATGAGCCTATTTAGAAATAACATGTACTACTTGCAAGTATCTTGCTATGTTGAACTAGGCCTTTCTTTGTAAGAAGAAGGATTTTGAAATGTAACCACGATTTTGAAGACTCCACTCTTTCACAAGTGCGAATTCTCTTACTTAGGGTCACACGATTTTGCTTTTGCACCTTATTTTCAGGTCTCAGGGCAGCTATCCCTAAAATTTTTGAAAACTGGAATTTAATCCAAATCCTACACATAATACTTCTTTAAGTATTGAATATTGATAGAATCTGCTAAATTCCTACCTTCTATATCGATCAACCAATACGAGTTGTTCGTGGATATGGGCCACGATAGGGTCCATCCCACTTGGGGCGCCACTTTCCAAGTGGATATGGGCCACGATAGTAGATGATTTTCAAGACCAGATCCCCCACTTCAAAGTGGCGAGGTCTCATGTGTTTGCCATAGTGTCGGGCTATCCTTTGCCGGTATGCACGAGCATGGTCCATAGCAAGGAGTCGCCTCTCATCTAGCAAATCTAGTTCGGCCATCCTAGCATGTTGAAGCGTCTCTAGGGGAGGTCGAGTGCTAGGGATATATGGAATGAATGTAGTTGGGTATGAATGGGAAGAATGGCGTTTGTGCCATAGACCAATTCTAATGGTGTGACATTCGTGGGAGTCCGAATGGAAGTCCTATAAGCCCATAAGGCTTCATCCAGCTTCTCGTGCCACGTCCTACCCTTCTCTAAAGTCTTCTCAATTATGCTAATGAGAGTTTTGTTCGTGGCTTCAACTTGGCCGTTGCCTTGAGGGTAGTAGGGCGAAGAGAAGTGGTGAGTTATGCCATACGTGTTGCACAACTTAACCATCTGCTCGTTTTTGAATGGGGTGCCATTATCAGACACAAGGTCTCATGGAACCCCAAATCGAGCCAAGATATTCCTCCGGATGAAAGCCACCACATGTTGCCCCAGCACGTTGGTTAGGGAAATGGCTTCCACCCACTTGGAGAAATACTCAGTGGCTGCTAAAATGAATCGATGCCCATTCGAGGCTTTTGGAAATATGGGGCCTATGATATCAAACGCCCACATGGTGAATGGCCAGGGGCTGATCACGGAATATAATGCAGATGAAGGGATATGAATGGCGTGCCCATGCACTTGACATGGATGACACTTTCTAACATGATCGTGACAATCCTTTTTCAGGGTGGACCAAAAATAGCCCCCTCTAAGTATTTTCATTGCCATCAAGTTGGCATTAACATGACCTCTACATTCTCTATCGTGGAACTCATGCATTACTATCCTAGCCTCCTCTAGATCGATACACCTAAGTAGGATGCCGGTAAAACTCTTTTTGTACAAAACCCCACCCAGAATGGTGTATCGGGTCGAAATCTTACGGATGAATGCCTTATCTTTGGATGTGGCATCCTCGGCGAATCCCCCATTTTCTAGAAATTGTTTGATGTCATAAAACCAGGGTTTTTCAATAGAATCTGGGTTATTTTGGCAAATATCCAGATCGTGTGTGGATGGGTTGGGCGCATGCCATATTTCTAAAGACCGGGTCCATGAAATGGGATCGACCTTTAGGGCTGAACCCAAGGAGGAGAGGGCATCGGCGATGCCATTGTCCTCTCTTCCTACGTGTGTGAGTTTACACGATTGGAAGGACTTAATCAATCGAGTGGCTAACTTGTGATATGGAAGCAGTTTCTCATTACGTACTTGCCAAATTTTCAAAACCTAGTTTATGACAAGGAGCGAATCTCCAAAGACCTCGATGCATGATGCCCCTAGAGTTTTCGAAATTCTTAAGCCTTGTATGAGTGCTTCATACTCAGCTACGTTGTTGGAACATTCAAAATCTAGGCGGACTGCTATGGAAATCTCTCCCTTCTCAGGGGAGATGAGGATGACCCCAACACCAGCCCCTCGTTGGTTTTGTGCCCCATTGAAGTGCATCTTCCACACTGGATTTTCGAAATTGTTTGCCAAAATGTGGTTTTGGAAATGGTTTTGTAATATGCCTTCGTCAGGCATTTCATCAAGCGTGGGATATGCGTCCTCTAAGGGGAACTCAGCCACGTAGTCTGCTAGGGCTTGCCCCTTAATGGAGATCTGGTGATGGTATTTCAGGTCATACTCCATTAGAAGGAGTTGCCATTTGCCCAATCTACCCGTGAGAATGGGTTTTTCGAACCAGTGCTTGATTGGATCAAGCTTGGACACTATCCAGATCTCATGATCTAGGAAATAGTGTCTGAATTTCTGGCAGGCCCAAACTAGGGCCAAGCACGTCTTCTCCATGGCTTGATAATTTCGTTCATAAGCCAAGAGAGTTTTCGAAATATAATAGATGACATACTCCTTATGGGTGTCATCCTCGTACTGAGCCAATAGGGCTCCTAAAGCATTCGCATGCATAGAGATGTAGAGTAAAAGCGGTTTTCCTTGCTTCGGAGGATTCAAAACCGAGGGATTAACCAAGTATGCCTTTAGTCTCTCGAAGGACTTCTGGCATTCGTTATCCCATAAGAATTTCGTGTCCTTCCTCAACAGTTTGTTGAAGGGTTCGCATCTAGTCGCCAGATTTGATATGAATTGGCGAATGAACTGTAATCGACCCTGGAGGCTATGGATTTGGGTGAGATTTGAGGGTGGAGCCATGTCTATGATGGCTCGACACTTAGAGGGGTCGACTTCTATACTCCCTTGGCTTACCATAAAGCCTAGAAGCTTCCCTGATTCTACCCCGAATACACATTTTTGAGGGTTTAGCTTTACTTTGTAAAGCCTAAGCCTTTCGAAAATCTTTTGCAAACATTCGATATGAGTGCATCGGGTTTTGGATTTTGCCAAGAGATCATCTACATACACTTCTACGAGCTCATGAATTTGATCGTGGAAGATCATGGTCATGGCTCTCTGGTATGTTGCGCCGACATTTTTCAAACCAAAGGGCATGACTGTATAGCAGTACGTGCCCCATGGGGTTGTGAAGGCGGTCTTACCTTGATCTCGTGGACTTAGTTTGATTTGATTATAGCCTGAATAGCCATCCATAAATGAAAACATTTCATGATTTGCAGTACTATCGACTATCAAATCTATGTTTGATAAAGGATAATTATCCTTTGGAGTGGCTTTATTCAGGTTTCTGAAATCGATGCATATTCGAATTTTCCCATTGGTTTTTCGAACTACAACGATGTTTGACAACCAATCAGAATACACAATGGGTTTTATAAATCCGGCTTTTAGCAGATCTTCTAAACCCTCTTTGACTTGCGTGTGTATATTCGGGTGTATTTTTCTAAGCTTCTGCTTTATGTGTTTTACATCCGATTCTAAGGGAAGACGATGTTCGACAATGCTGGGTTCTATGCCCGGCATGTCTTCATACGTCCATGCAAACACATCTAAATAGGTTCGTAGAAATGTAATGAATGCTAATCTTTCAGGTTCATACAAACATGCGCCTATCTTGATGGTTTTGGGATTGGAATCATCCCCTAGGTTCACCTCTATGAAATCTCCTCCTACTGAATTGGAAGGTCTTTCAAAATTGAGAATTTTATGAAATTCTAGGAGCTTAGAAGTGGGATCTTCCTCAAGGGGATCTACTTCTTGGCTTCGATCATTCTCGTGGGCTATAGAACCGAGGGAATTTGATGCATGATTTTCAAAAAGACCTGGTTTTGTACCCAGATTTTTAATCGATTTCGAAATTTTTGGTTTGGCTATGCAGACGACGTTCCTTTCGAAATCTTTTTCCAAAGTCCTACCAGGAGCAGCTATATACAAAATCTTTTTGGTATTTTCTAGATTTTCGATTTTTTTGGCTTTTTATAAAACAAGAACTTTAGGAACTATACAAAGCACTCTATTTTCGAGTTTTTGTTTTTCCATTGTTTTTGGTTTTTCTTCTTTTTCGATTTTTTTGATTTTAAGTTTTCCAAATGTTTTTGTATTTTTCTGAAAGGGATTTTCCATCATACCTACAAAGGGAAAACACTACGGGTTAGACTCGGAATAGGAGGTCTAAATCGTAGGTCTCTTCTAGGATAGGCTCCAGGGTACCCTTGACCCAAGTGGTCACAGGGGGTGGCTCTGGCGGTATTTTGGGAGTATAGCCAATCCCGTATCGGCTTGGGTTGGCCCTAGGAAGGATGGGCTCTAGGAGAACCTGGTTTTGTGCCCCTAGACTTTTGTAGGGCGTATAGCCCATATTTAACAACATGTTCCACGATTTCTTATTTTTTAAAAAGTTTTGATAAAGATCGTGGTCTTGGAACTTGCTGTCGTCCATATCGTGCTCGTATGGCTTTTTGTCCAGGGGCTTTGGAAATAGGGAACGCTTGGGTCTTCCTAAAAGGGTTAGGATCGGGAGGGGGCTTGCTTTGGGTGGTCCCTTCACATATACAACCTTCCTAGGGCTGTTTAACACGAGCCTTGGCGGCTCAATCATGGTCTGCCCCAGGTTAGCCTCATGGGCCTGGGAGCTCGATAAACAAGGGGAGTTTATGATCCCCTGAAGTTGTGGGTGACTCTCACCTAGGATCACCACGACCTGGTCCCTGAAAGGGATCTTAACACACCTGTGGAAGGTGGATGGCACAACGCACAAGCTGTGTATCCAGGGCCTTCCCAGCAACAGGTTATAATGGGGGTGGATGTCCAAGACATGGAACACCCCTGTGTGCGTGATCCCTCCCGTTTCCATTGAGAGTTCGATCGATCCTAAAGGTCTAGATGCATTCTCATCGTATCTAGTGATAACGATGGGGCTTGGGTTTACTGAAGTCAAGGTGACTCCGATTTGGTACGCCACATGAAGTGGAAGGATGTTGAGCCCTCCTCCCCCATCGACTAGGCACCTGTCTAGAGAGTGGTTCTTCAAAACCACCTCGATATGTAGGGCCTGGTTGTGGGACTCGTAGGGTCTATCTACATCATCTTCCGAAAAAGTGATGGGCAATTTTGCTCATATTAAAGCCACTTGGGCAGACAGGGATTCCGGACTTATGTTCGAATCAACCTTGGCACTTTCTAGAATTTTCTCTAGCACGAGTCTATGCCTAGGCGAGGTTTGTATAAGCTCTAGGATAGACATGTGGATAGGAATCTTTGAAAGGTGTTTTTGAAGTCATAAGGATTTAGGATGACTTTATCCTTGTCTGCTTTTGGCAGAACTCCAAGAATACATGCTTTTGAGGGGTCAGGCACACTGACCACCTTTTTAGCACTTTGTAGGTGCGGGGGTTGATAGATCCTCCCGGATCTAGTCACTTCCACCACGACCAGCCTAGGGTTCGCACTAAAATTGGCTCTAAGTATGAGTTGAGGAGTACCTTGAAGTTTTAAAACTGGTTTAGCCGGGGATTCAGCTTTTGGTGGTCCTTGGATGATGACTTGGGCGGGCTTCTTATACAGTACAAGAGTGGGCGCACAAGTGGGTCGACCAGACTCAGGTTTTTGCGCTAGTTCCTTTGAAAATGTGAGGGTACATACCTTCTTTCCTTTCCCACTACCACTGGCGTGCTTGGGAAAGGGTTCTTTAAAGATAGCTTGAGGTGGCTCAAGTTCCGCAGTGACCTGGAGCCGGCCTTCCGCTATCAAGTTCTCAATTTTATTTAAAAGGGAGAAAAAACGTTTGATATCATGGCCTTTGAGCCGATGATACTTGCAAAATCGATTTAAATACCCCCTTTTGGAAGTGACTCCTTCGGGGATTTCGGGAAGTTATATCATGCCCTGGGCAAGTAGGAGGTCTAGGACCTCCGATACAGGTTGCCCCAGTGGTGTGTACTCCCGTTTTTCAATCGGTTTTTGAAAGGTTCGCTCCCTTTTGTTTTCTAGCTTTTCAAAATTTTTGGAAGTGCCTGCCACGCTTGGATCCACCCGGACATTGGCGATTTTATGGGGCTTTGCCCCTTTGTCCATCGTGGGTAACCCATAAGTGATGGGCTTTTCCAAGCGGGTTTTAGAAACGACACTTCCTTTTTATAAGTGATCGTATGTCCCTTTTCTCAAGTTTGTTTCGAAAAGGGATGCCTTTTTGATCAACTTATGGAAAGTTGAGATCTCATGGAGCGAGAGAAGGGTTTCTAACTCGCTTTTAAAATTATCCAGGATGAGCATGACTGTGCATCCTTCGGATATGGGCTCTTGTACTTGGCCCAAAAGGGACCTCCATCGTATAATGAAGGTATGTACGTCTTCGTTCATGCCTTGCTTTGTATCCCTTAAAGTGTTCAGAGTCGGCGTGACTTCTACGTTGTGTGCAAATCTTTGTATGAAGCAGTTCGCTAACTCTTCAAAAGTAGTGAACTGGCTTAAGTCGTAGGAAGCCAGCCATTTGGCAGCTGTGCCTTTAAGGGATAAAGGGAACCAATACACCCATTTCATCGAGTCCTTTTTCTTCTTATAGGCTCGACGTGAGAAAAGTTGCAAGTGAGACCTAGGGTCTCCTATGCCATCATACCGATGGAAGTTTGGTATTTCATCGTTACTGTCTGTTTCGTAATCCATAGGAAGGAAATCAGACAGGGCGTAACTCCTTTTCTCTTTATTTTTCTCTTTCAACAACTGTTGTAGGGCTTTACGGTTATTTTGTGTGAAGGACTCGTGGTATTGGTTGCCTTCCATTACGGAGGCCTCTTTGTGCTTGCGAGGTTTTTCAGATTTTCTTTTGGCCTTTTGTTCACCGTTCGATGAACATGAATCACCTACTTCAGCCTCTTGGCTGAGAGCATCGATTTTGGCCTTGAATTCCCTTCTCAGGTCCTCTATCTCGTCTAGTTTGATATTGTTTTTGAAAATCCTCCTAGAGTGAGAACTTGATGCGCATGAGCCTTGGCTCGACACTTCACTTGGGTTGGATTTTGACATGCTTTCAAGCCCTTTTCAAAATTCCTAAGTACAAGTAAAGAAGAAAAAGGTTAAAACAACACCTCTTTGAAAAAATCTTTTCGCAAGTTCCTAGAATGACTCGACTTTTAAAAGACTCACATCCCACCAGGCGTGCCAATCTACTGTAGACGCAGAAAATCTCCGCCTCCTGGTTCTTAGGCCTGGAGCGAACCTTTTCGTGTGCCTAAGTCCTATTTAAACAAACAGGGCGTGCCAACTATCTTACTTAAGCTAGCGAAGATATATGATAAAACCTGACTTCTAACGTGGCGACTGTGAGCAAGCAAGCTCTTGTCGTCGCAGACCTTCTTGCACCGATGCGCAAGGGTCAGTTTGTACGCTTTTAAAAATCGAGTTTTGAGTGGAAAAAGCTTATGAAAGCGGTTCGAGGTGTTTTGTTCGGGTCTTTTTGGTATCGTTTCAGATTTTAGATCACGTGGATTTGCACGTGCCTAAGTCTTTCTTTTTATCCCTCTTTGGGGCCACCTAGGTGTGTGTTATGAATACTCCACTAAATGTAGCGATTTTGAGCGGGAGTATGGGGTTTGCTTTGATGCAATATACGTCCTAACTCGTGGTATGGCGTATATGCAATGCAAACTCACGCTACTCGAAAGGAAAAACCCAAATTTAAAAGACAATACCGAAGGGAAATGAGTTCAAATATAAATGCCGAAGGGAAATGACTTGTAATGTAAATGCTGAAGGAAATTGCCGAAGGAAAATAAGTATATAATATATATATATGGGCCCTGACTTGGGTCTTGCAAATAAGAGCGAAGGCTCAATGTGGGTGCGTGCGAGAATTGAAGTACTACACACACAACATGAAATGAAACCCAAATATAACTTGCAATATGGCCTTAACTAAGGTCTTGGGAATAAGAGCGAAAGCTCAATGTGTGTGAGTGCTTGAATTGAAGTACTACGCACACAACATGAAATGAAACCCAAATATAACTTGCAATATAGCCTTAACTAAGGTCTTGGGAATAAGAGCGAAAGCTCAATGTGTGTGAGTGCTTGAATTGAAGTACTACGCACACAACATGAAATTAAACCCAAATATAAATTGCAGTATGGCCTTAACTAAGGTCTTGGGAATAAGAGCGAAAGCTCAATGTGTGTGAGTGCTTGAATTGAAGTACTACGCACACAACATGAAATTAAACCCAAATATAAATTGCAGTATGGCCTTAACTAAGGTCTTGGGGATAAGAGCGAAAGCTCAATGTGTGTGAGTGCTTGAATTGAAGTACTACGCACACAACATGAAATAAACCCAAGGATAGTATAACACGGCCCTTACTTGGGTCTTACAAATAAGAGCGAAGGCTCAATGTGTGTGTGTGTGAGAATTGAAAGACAACACACACAACTCAAGCAAAAACCTTACGCAACATAAACTATATAAATAAATTTATATCTTAGGGGCTGATTAGGCCCGTGTGTGTTCAAAATCGTGCACGACTAAGAGTGAGGTAGGCTCAAGTGCATGTGTGTGTGGGTGTGCCAAGCCACGTTATTACAAGCGGGAGGAGACTATGCTCCGTTATTACAACCCCGTATCAAATTTAATTTAAGTAAGTCTACAACTAAGGACCGAGTTAGGCACTTACTTATAGCTGGTCCGGAGGTGACTTGCTTGAGCGTAGGCTTGGCTTCGCCTTGGGCTGCAAGAGGGAGCTTCTCGAAATGGAACGGCAAGGGGAGATGCTGGCCGGGTGACTTGGGTGCGCGAAAAGGGCGCCTTGAAGCTGGCCGGCTGCTAGGAATGGGCTGCCTTGGTGCTTTGGGTTAAGGTGTCTAAGGAGGGTCACTAAGGGATGGTGTAGTGTTACGAAAGGTGGCGCTAAGGGGAGCCTAAGGGAATGCCTAAGGGAAATGGGGTGGCTGGCCGGGAGGACTTGGTTGCAGTCAGTTGGGGTGGCCGACTAAAGGGGAGTTTAGTGGTGGTAGGGTGCTAAGGTAGCTAAGGAATGGCAAGGATGGGAAGGGAGCTAGCTAGGGTGTGGTGTAAGGTAGGACTAAGGGCTGGTGGAAAGCAGTATGAGCAGGTCTTAGGGAGCCAAGTGGGGTGGCCGGGTATCACTAGGGGAAGTGGTTCAAGGCGGGTGATGGAAGGTGGAGGTCTGGCCGAATGGGTAGGGATGACGGATAGGTGGTGTTGGCGAGAGGTTGTGGTGGTGTGGGTGGTTGAGAGTGGAGGGGGAGTGAAGAAGAGGTGGAGCTAAGTGTAGGGTACTAACCGGTTGGTGAAGAAGCTGGCGGATGGAAGAAGGGCAGCCAGGTGCTTCGGGTGGATGGGATTCGGCCTAGAGGTGTTGGCGACAGGGAGTTGGCCGGATGGGAGTGGTGGTGCAGGTAGAGCTTGGCCGAGGGGGGGGGGGGGCAATGGTGGCGCAGGTGGAGGAAGGTGGAGGATTCGGCTGAGAGGTGGCTGGCCAAGGTGGAGAAGACCTTCAAAACTCGCCCACTAGGGGGGGGGGGGGGGGTTATAACCTTGGAGATGATGGTTGGGGTTGGTATTTGGAGGGTGGTAAGGTAGTTTAGGGGGGGGGGGGGGGGTGGTGATAAGGTGGGCTGGTTTTGAAGAGGGGCCAGATATTTTAATACAAGGGGTTTTAGGTAGATGGTGTGCTAGGTTTAGGTGGGGTGGTTTAGGGCTTAGCTAGGTGGGTTGGTCTCGGGGTGAGGTTTAGTGCGGTGGGTTAGGTGATTAGGCTAGGATTAGGTTAGGTTTAAGGGAATTAAGCTAGGTTTAGGGGAGGATTAGGGAAGTGGGTTAGGTGATTAGGTTGAGATTAGGTCGGGATTAGGGAAGTGGGTTAGGTGATTAGGCTAGGTTTAGGCCGAGATTAGGGTAAAAGGCTAGGATTAGGGGTTTTTAATTAGGATTGGGTTAGAGAGCTCCCTTTGCATAACCCATAGACCTTGTTGCATCATGTTGGTGCAGTCCTAGGTTAGGTTTTGGCTAATACAAGCTTAAACCCATGCTAATTAGGCTAACCCACAGATTAACCCCAAACTTGACATACAAGTCAAGCTTAATTACAATCACTCCCAAATCTTATCCTCCCCCACTCTCTCTCATGCCCATAATCCCACGTGAATTTCTAGTGGCCCCCACCTCTATTTATGAGAAGGTGATGTGGTCCATGGATGTAGATATTGGATTGGATCTCTGGATCCAAATCCAAATCCACACATGGGTTTGGATTGAGATCTGGATATATATGGTCCAGATCCGATCCAAACTGAATTCTGACTCCTTCAGGCTGTGTTCGAAACGAACGGTTTGTGCGGGGTCTGACAGCATCAGTACTCCGTCTGTGTTGGGTCTTCGCCAACATGATCGTCCGCTTCTGTTTTCACCTTCTGGAGATGATTTCAAGTGATGTCTGATTATAACAGGATCTTGGACGTTTGAGATCCTGGGGGTGGATTCAACACGAGAGTTGCTGTGTCGGGCTCGACTTGTGCTCCGGTTTCGGGCTCTCTTTAGCTCTTCTGGTCCTGCTTTGCTCAGGTCAAGCTTGCTTTGTGGGGTTTCAAAACATATTTTAACAATTTTTAAAACATATTATATATATTTAAAACATATAAAAGTTCAAAACATCTGTACAGGGTTGCCTAGAAGGCTACTGGGTTTCTAGACTCAAGATAGCCCTTTGGGGCTGCTTTTACAAAACCAGGTTTGTTTCGAGAAATTCGTGGGATTTCGAGGTGTTTACAAGTTTCTTTTACGTTGACTGGGATAACCTCCTTCTTCCTTTCGGCAATTGTTAGTCTCCTAGTTAGTCTCTCCTTCACCATCAGAAATAGGTAGGAAGAGAGGGTCACCTTGTCTTATGCTGCAGGAGGTGAGGAATAAATCACCGGCTTCACTATTGATGAGTAACGTGTAACTTACAGTGGTAAAGCATGCCATAATGATCTCAATCCATTTATCTGCGAATCCAAAAAAAGAAAGTGATTCCTTAAGAAAAGACCAATCAACCCGATCATAACCTTCATTAGGTATGTCTTGAAATAGTAGAGGGCTTCTTGCCAATTGTCATCAAATCAGTTATTTCATGCACAATTAAGATAAATGGAATACTGATTAAGTTATGAATACTGATTTTTGAAAACTGGCCTAGAACCAAAACCGGTGGTTCCATATAAATTTTTTTATTTATAATCACAAATGGTAATATGACCTAATGGTAGAGTGCTTCTTAGCACGTATGTTGGTTGGGAGTTTGACTCCCCAAGGTGCAGGCTTCAGTTTAAAGAAGAACTTTTTGGACCGATTTCAAGGCGACTCCTGAACAAAATCGGCTCCTAGCCAATTTGGTTATGGTTCCAAGTTTCGAGTGAACAATAATTGGTGATTCAGAACCATTGTTTTAGTTTACCTAGAACCGGATATGTCTAGGCCAAAGTCACCTATGTATAGTATTGATGTGCATCTCCAACCATTAGTTGATCAGTTGAAAATACTTTTGAACGATAAGAGTTCTAACATATGATTCAAATAAGCAAGAAATATTACGAATGTGTGCAACTGCGGTGTTAGAGTAGAAGACTAAGGAGTTATACAACTTGTCCAATTTATCATGTCAATATTGCTTTCATTTATTTACCACATACCAAAATGTGTATATATATGAGACATCATCGTTTTCTACCTATAGATTATTCTTGATGAAACAATACATTATTATTTGATGAGAAGCCAAAATATGAGGAAGCTCCAATTCCATTAAATGGTGAAGGTGTTTTATAATAATGTGAATGTCTTTAAAACATTTCATTTAGGAAAGCATCACATATAGAAGAAAATGAGAATATTTTTTGAGCTTTTCAATTGAAAGACTTTATTAGTTTGTCATAATCTTGACGTTGTGCACATCGAGATAAATATCTGTAACAAGATTTTATCATTCCTAATAAAGAAAGATAAGAAAAGAAATAATAATATCAAGTCACCAATGGATATGGAGGCATTGGGGTTAATAAGTGTATTACATGCAAAGGTTTGTATTACTCAAAAGGACATGGTGATCTTATTGTGTACTTTGTATCAATTGAAAAAAGAGAGAAAAAAAACATATTTCTTAGTATCTTACAATACATTAAGTCATCCGATGAGTGCTCATGAGATACATTAAGTTATTGGATTGAAAAGCCATGATCGTCATGTTAACATCTCATTTTAGTTGCTATGCATAACAATACACCAAAAGAAGTGACAATTGTCATAATGAGTTTTACAAGTTTTTTCATGAATTTTGCTAAAAAGTAATTTATATTAGAAGAATAAATGCATTATAAGATGCTATTCATGGTGAACTTAGTCATCCATTTACCAAGAGAGGTATGACTTGTTGGGCTAGTACAATATCGATAGATAATATCTTATAAAGAGATTCTTATTTACATTTAAGAATTATGTATGTATTAATAGTCGACCTAAAGGATTTATTGTTGAAGGGTACATAATAGAGTAAATGATATATTTTTGTACATGATATTTGATTGACAAAATCGAGATAAAAGTGAATAGGACTGAGATTTGAAGAAGGCCCACTTAGTAAAACATCGGTTGACATATTAAGTGTTGATGAAATGAATAAAGCATGTAGATTCAAACTTTCCAACGTGCCAACAATTGATGATTTTATGTCATAAGTATACTACCATGCCAATGTTCAACTTCATTCATATGTGATCGACTAACTTTCACATACATAATATATAATATAGTCTTGTAGAGTCAATATTCTAATGACATTATAAATATGACTCAAAGAAAGGTAAACAAAGGGTTTGTCAATTGGCTCGAGGATTATGTAAGTATATTATGTATTTTCTCATGAGTATTATATTCTTTCAATATAATATATGTGCATCAATTACATATGTATATATTATATATATAGGTATGTGCCTATGATGTTCTTCACGAAATTTATCCATTTAGTATAAGACCTTCAAAATATGTTATATGGTATGAATTATTTTATATCCATGGTATAAATTTGATGTTTGAGAGCTATAAAGAGTTTGTAACAATAGGTGGACCAAGAGGCATGTATTATGGAGTTTTAAAAGATATTATTGAAACTCAATATTTGTTTAAACCTTTTATATTTCTGTTTAAGTATTTGATATGATGTGGAAGTTGGATGTTAAGTAGATGAAATGAAGTTAACATCCGTGTATATCTCTAAGCAATCCATCATGATGATATATATCTAAGCAATCACATCATGATGAGCCATAAATAACTATGCATCACTTATATGTATATATTGCATACATAAGTATATACTATGATGTTCTTCAAGATATTTATTCATTTGGTATAAGACCTTCAAATTATGTTATATGTTATGCATTATTTTATATCCATGATATAAATTTGATGTTTGAGCACTACAAAGAATTTATCATACATAAAATCATAGTGTTGTAGCAATAGGTGGACCGAGAGGCATGTATTATAGTTTAAAAAGTTATTATTGAAGCTCGGTATTTGTCTAAACCTTTTATGTTTTCGTTTAAGTGTCTTTGGTATGATGTGTAAGTTAGATGTGAAGTAGTTGAAATAAAGTTAACATTCATATATATCTCTATGCAATCACATCATAATGAGTCATATACATTTTCAACATTTAATATATGGTATTCAAGAGACCAAACTAGACAAAATTGAGAGGTAGTTTCACTGGAGACCAAGAGATACATATAAAATGCAAATAGAGAGTGTATTATATAAGACACATCAATGCTTGAATGACTCATAGAAGTTGTAGATAATATTATTGTTCCTTGTATTCTATCATATTAATATGATGGGACATGCATATCAAAACAAAAGCTATTCATATTGAGAGAGGGGTACTAAAAAAGGTTAGTTAATAATTAATTGATTTAGTGTATGTTTTTATTAAACTTAATAGTAGTATGCTTGTACATGCTTATGTTTTGTTATTTTTTTGTTTGTCTACTTAAGCCTAATATGCATTAGTTTCTAGTTTTGATTAGGGGAATTATTATTTAAATCATCGAGTAGTTGCTCAATAGCTCAAAAACAGTTTCTTGAGTTACTAACTTGTTGTAAGAACTTGTTTTGAGTAATTTAACCCTTAAATTTAAATTATATATATACTCTTAGATTCATCCTTGTACTTGTGACAATCAATAGATGGTTAAATTCAGTAATTGATGACAAGTATATTTGATTGGTTAAGTACGTTTTTCTTGTCTTGTAGAGAAAACATGCATCCAAAAGCACATCAACATAAAAAGGAACCACAATTGATGGCTCAAGTAGCAACATGCATTTAGGTATGTGACACTATTTATGAAAAATGTATCAATTGTGCTAAAGTTATAATGTAGTTAGTATTGTTAAATAACTTATCCTTTCAAATTTTAAGATATACATGTAAGAGAAGTACATACCAAGGTACATTCATATCATGAGGAGATGCCCAATATTTTCATTGTTGGATATTATATTATTTATAATTTAAATTTTCAAGAATATGAAACTCATATACTTATACTATTTTTTAGGTACAAATGTCCACGATCAATTACAAACCAAAAGAAGAGTTTATAAGGGAAAGGGTGTTATGATAAAAGATGTTGAACTAGAGTATGAAATGGAAGATGCATAAAAGAAAGTTATGGAAGAAAAGGGGAGTAAGAGACAAGAAAGATGTAGAACTTCTTTGAAAAAATGATTACCTTCAGATTGAGAAAGATGACCAATTTTAGTTAGTGATGGTGAGGTCGTGGGTACTATTACGAAGAAGTTTGCTTGCATGTTATGTAAAAATGGATAACTTCTTTATATTTTATGAAACATGAAAAAAAGTAATGCAGAAAGAGTCTTCAAGAACATTTGAGTTGAACGGTAGGTAATATATAACTTTTAGCTACATATACCTGCTTGATACACATCATCTTTAATTCATCATACATTCACCCTCCCATATATATATATATATATAAATCTAACATTGTAAGATTTATTATCATTATAGGCCAAATTTTACTTTATAGATCACACAACAAGACTTGAAGTTTCAAGTAATGTGGTTAAAAGGTCTTATAAAAAGTATCTACAAAAAATATCAAAGATTATCGAAATGATATAAAGTATAGATATTGAAAACTATACATCACATCTTTATGATGTCCTCCACAACATAGTGTTGTAGAAGAACTTATAGATCCTTTATGGGTAAAGCTTAAAGAATTATGGCAATCTGATGCAAAAGTAAAACAAATGTTGGACATGAGAGCACCTCATGCGAAACAAGATCAGAAGCATAACTGAGGAGCTACATCGATACCTAAACATTGTTATAATCTAGTAAGCATATCATATTTTCAATTTTTAATCAATTATGTCATATTTTTGTCTATAAGTTACATATATTTAATTAATTATGACATTTAACTAATTATTATAAGAAGAAACAAACTTAGGTACATAGATTGATGAAGTAACTATCTATATGGACTACTATTATAAAGATAAAATGATTGAAGAATTTTCTGATGAAGAAATTGGGATGACTTGTGTAATTATTAACTTTAATTTCTTAATTTATATTAATATTTCTTTTTTTAGTTTATTGTATAACTTCATATTATTCTTGATTTGCAAAAAGTATTTGAAGAATATGAAAATATTCGTCAAGAATCAAGTACATTGATTCCCACTACCTCATTTAAGAAAGTAATGGAATGTGTTTGTGGAAAGCATTATAGCATGCATGAGAGACGTTTGAGTATTGGCGCATCCCTGAGGATAAGCACAACTAGTTCAAGGAGTAGCATGGAACATCAATATATTCTTAATTGTTCTCAAGTTGATTTGAAAAACCAGGAACGTTTTCTAACTATGTATCAATTTTTGTAAATGATCTTACTATTGAAGCAATTAACTTTAAAGTGTGATTGATATAGATTTCAAGAATTGAGAATCATAGTGAGGATTTGGTTAATGCGGTCATTATCTTCTTCATCACAACAATTATAGGTACTGAGAATAAGTTTTGTATGTTCATTGCTTATGCTATTTCTAACTTAGTTGTTTACTTGTTTTTTTTTATTTTCAATTTTCAAGAACTCCATAATCGCAAGGAGCCTTGAAACCAATCACGTGAAATATATTATGGTTGTTTAAGCACATATCTTTATAATGTGTATATGTAAACTCATCTTGTTTGTATATTGTAACATTTAAACAAATCAATACAATATTTTTATTTTGTAATTGTGTGATTCAAATGATTGTATAAATTTATATTATTGTTGTATTATGGTTGTCCAGGTTATATATAGAAATTCTAAAATTTTGAATGAAACAACTAAATATGTTCGTGGAAGAACATTTTTTTATTGAGAGCTTAGATGCCTCTAACAAAGAAGGATTCTTTTCTTTATATCTCACCATTCGAACTATGATTCTTGATCTCTCAAAAAGTCTATAAGACGAGCTTTTCAAATATCTAAAAGACACATCAATTTGCTAGTAATGAATTTTTAATAAAATTTTGAACTCAGGATAGATTTCTAGCAAGTTGGTGGATGTGGATTTGACCGTAAAACTAATGCAAGAAAACCAAGTTCATAAGAGAAATAACAGATAATAAAATGGAAAAGAAAAGAACTACTACTACAACTAAAACTACAACTAAGCATTTTTCCATACTAGACGGGGTCGACTACATGGATTCTTTGTTTCCACATATCCCTATCATGTGCCATGTTAGCAATTAACTCACAATAAGCTAGATCATTCTTTATTGTTTCTTTCCAACACTTTTGTGATCGTCCTCTACCTCTTTTAATACTTTCCAAATTTAGTTTTTCATACATTCTTAGAGGTTCTTCTTTTGATATGCTTTTTATATATCCAAACCATCTTAAACGATATTCTCTCATTTTATCCTCTATTGGTGTCACTCCTAATTTGTTTCTAATAACCTCATTATGTATACGGTCTTTTCTTGTATGACCACTCATCCATCTCAACATCTTCATTTCTGTCACAGACATTTTTTATATATGTTGATGATTAACTCCCAACACTTAAAACCATAAAACATGGCAGGCCTAATTGTTGCTCTATAATATTTACCTTTTAACTTTAATGGTATCTTCTTATCACAAAGAATACATGATGCTCCTCTCCATTTTAACCAACTAGCATTAATTTCATGCACAACATCTCCATCAATTCTTATATCACTCTGAAAAATTGATCCTAGGTATTTAAAGCTTTCTTTTTGGGAGATGCAATGTGTGTCAATTTTAATTTATATGTCCTCTGAAGTAACCAAATGATCAAACTTACATTCCATATATTCTGTCTTTGTTCTACTAAGTCGAAGGCCTTTGCTTTCTAATGTTTCTCTCCATAGTTCCAATTTTCTATTAACTTTTTCCTTAGACTCCTCCACTAACACAATGTCATCTTCAAATGACATACACCAAGGTACTTCATCTTTATGTTTTGTTAACTCATCAATCACCATTATAAATAAGTATGGACTTAAAGTTGATCCTTGATGTAACCCAATATTAACTTCAAAGAAATCTGTCATTCCTTCATGAGTCCTCACACATGTTTTTGCACCATCGTACATGTCTCTTATAAGGTTAATGTATGTAAATGAGATACCTCTTTTTTCCAAAGTTCTCTAAAGAACCTTCCTCGATACCCTATCATAAGTTTTTTCTAGATCAATAAATATCATATGAAGGTCTTTCTTTTTTGCTCTAAAATATTCCATAAGACGTCTCAAAAGGTGAATCGCTTCAACAATAGATCTGCCTAGCATGAATCAAAATTGGTTTTTACTTGATACTTGTCTTATCCTACGTTCGATAATTCTTTTCCACAATTTCATAGTATGGCTCATTAACTTGATACCTCAATAATTCGCACAATTTTGAATATCTCTCTTGTTCTTATATATATTATAAGTGTACTCGCTCTCTATTCCTCGAGCATCTTTTGGTTTCTCCATATTTCATTAAATAGTCTTGTGAGCCAAGTGATTCATATTTCTCCTAGTATTTTCCAAACTTTTATAGGAATATTGTCTGGTCCTACCGATTTACCACCCTTCATATGTTTAAGAGCCTCTTTGACTTCATTCTTTTGAATACGTCAGTAAAAATTGTGGTTTATATACTTTTCTGATTTGGCTAACTCTCATAAGCTAATACTAATATCTTTATTTTCATTAAAAAGCTTATAAAAATAGTTTTTCCATCTATTTCTTATATCATCATTTGCCACTAGAATTTTTTCATCCTCGTCCTTGATACATCTAACATAATTAAGATCTTTATTTTTCTTATCTCTAGCCTTAGCTATCCTAAAAATATCTCTTTCACCCTCTTTTGAGTTGAGTTTTTTATATAAATCCTCCCAAAATTTAGCTTTTGCTTCACTCACGGCCTTTTTCGCTTTCTTCTTTGCTTTCTTATCAGCCTTTAAAGTTTCACAAGTTTTCTTAATGTAATGTAATTTGTAACATGCCCTCTTTGCCTTGATTTTATTTTGCAATACTTCACTCCACCTCCAAGCTTCTTTTTGTGCCACTACACATCCCTTAGATACACCTAGCACATCTTTCGCCACTTTCCTAATATGTATAGCCATATTGTTCCACATATCACAGGGTGTATCAACATAATTCCAACCATCTCCTTGAAGGACTTTAAATATATCTTCTTTCTCGCTTTTGAGGTAACACCATTTAGTCTAAATAACTCGATGCACTCTTTTCTTCTTTGTCTATTTTTTTAATTTGTAAATTCATAACTAAAAGTCGATGTTGGGTGGTTAAGCTTTCTCCTATAATTACCTTGCAATCTTTATAATACGCTCTATCTTTTTTCTACAAATAAAGTAATTAATTTGTGTTTGTGATAAGCCACTCTTATAAGTAATTAAATGTCCATATCATTTTTTGAGGATTGTATTGACTATAAAGAGATCAAATGCCATAGCAAAATTTAAAATCTCCCTATCTTCCTCATTTATATCTCTAAAACCAAAGTTTTCATGAATACCTTGATATCCTAATGCCTCCTTACTGACATGTCCATTTAAGTCTCCTCCTAAACAAATCATCTCCCTTTGTGGAATCTTTTGAATCGCCTTATCTAACTCTTCCCAAAAAGTTGTCTTTATACTATCTTCTAGTCCTACTTGGGGTGCGTAAGCACAAACTATATTCAAAACCTCTTTTCCTAACACTAATTTCAACATCATGATTTGGTTACCATATCGTTGTATGTCTACTACACTATCCTTTAAATCTTTATTTATGATAATACCAACTCTGTTTCGAGCCTTTTTTTTACCAAAGTATCATAATTTAAAACATGTATCCTCCATCTCCATTGCTTTTTCTAACCCATTTTGTCTCTTGTAAACATAGAAAATGAATCTTTTTTCGAATCATAGTATCTACTATCTCTATTAGCTTACCGGATAATGTTCCGATATTTTAAGAACTAATACGAATCTTATTATCTAGGACTAACTTCCTTACCCTCTGCATCCGTTCATATTCAAAATACGGAGACCCTCTCTAAAAATTATTCACTACATTCGGGCAACAATGTAGCGGGACTAACTTCTTTACTCACACTCGTCCATGATGTGGAAACCCTCTCTACATTTATTCACTACATTCGAGCGATAATGTAGTGGCCCTTGCTTACTTATCATTGCATTCGGGCTCTGCAACGCGTCGCTAGGCGGGAACGCCCCAAAGTAATGCTCATAATTTTTGTAATCCATGTTATAAAAGGAAAAGAAAAGAACTAAAACTAAGTATTACAACTAAGAAAAAAAAACAAAGGAATGAAATGGACGACAGTTTATGGTTCGGCTGATGATTGATCAATGATCTATGAGGTGAGTACCTACCTTTTTTATAGATGCAGGTTGGTCAATCTCTAGATAATTCTTTTACTGCTCCTCTTCTATATGATGCTTCTACTTCTCTATACTACCCTCGGGCGCATCAGCTTCTTCAACTGTCACAATTAACAATGTTGGTTTCTCCACACTCTTCACTTGACGAGGATGGTGTTCTTTCACATTACACTATGTGCACTGGGAGGGGGTGATTGCCTCATGTTTCTTGTGCAATTTTTTAGTGTTAAAAATGTAATTAGACACAAAACAAGGTTCAGAGAAGATTGGTACATATTTTTTAATTAATTAAATTATTAAATACTATAAGAATTTATATTATGCCGAGAAGAAATCGTGCGATTAAATTGTTGGAATTTATCCTGCCTCCCACTCTAACACCCCGTTAAAGTCCAGGCCCATCCTCTCTCTCTCTCTCTCTCTCTCTCTCTCTCTCTCTCTCTCTCTCTCTCTCTCTCTCTCTCTCTCTCATATGTATGGAGGAGAGATAGACTGTAGATAGACCAAAGAGCTAAGCCTACACAATAATAACACTGCAGTGTCTGTCCCTCCCTCTCTCTGTGATATACATACACACACATATGTGTATATATGTGTGCATATATACATACATACATACATATTTGTAAACAAATACATACATACACACATACATATAATATATACACAAGTAAATGATCATAAAGAGGAATCGTGAGAGCACCTGCAAGAGAGAATCCGTTTATCAACTAGAAGCTTCAACGAAGTTAATTCACTTCGAGGTGTTCCAAATTAACTACAACGCATGCTATCATCTAATGGCCCCTCTCTGGCTCAATCGAAAATGTCTTCACCATGAATTGCTTCTCAAACAAGCCTTCGTTGTCCAGTTAAGGCAAGGCCCTTACAAGAGTAAAACTGGCATTTAATGCCTTGATCTCCATATGCATCTTCCCCTGGCGATTAGCAAATCAAATCATAAAGTATAACAATAGTGTTGGTTATATTCAATCTCCACAATACAACTTCCACTAATCTCACTTGATAGTTGATAATATGGACCTCACTTCCACAAATCCCAAGTTAGATGCATGGTTTTCAAGTCAAATATTAGGTTAAGCTTAAGCATGTAACTGGTAAGCTTGGCATGGCCAGTTCAGGACTGGCCCGCCAGTTAGAACTGCAACCGAATCGCCCGCAGAACTGGTAGAATCAGTCCTGGAATCGAGAATCCCTGGATTCATTACGGTTCATGATCTTCGAAAACTGGCAGTACAAACAGCCATTATGTTTTAAATATTTTGTTCAAAACCCCTTATTACACACAGACTGTTAGCTCAATGGCAAGGCGCTCCCACAGTTGTAGCTAGTAGGGAGTTCAACTTCTAAAGGGTGTATTGCCCTTATATTAAAAAAAATCAAAACTGGTTCTAGGTGGTTTTGAAACCAGAATTGGGACCGACAGTTTGGAACCACGGGGCATGTCAATGTAACCTATAATATGACCTAACACACACACACACGCATACACACAATAGGACATGCATGTTCCTTGAACTCTAAGCAAGCTATTGCTCCAATATTAAAGCTTGGGAGAAAATGTGATCTATCTGGTGATGCCCCGCAAGGATCCAGCATACTAAATGCTGCAATAAAGATATCAATAAATGAGCATGCTAACACGAAATGACTAAAAACTCTTTCAGTCAGTCTACAATAAGAACAGTTTGATACGTCAAACCTCCAAAGCAGTTTCCACCATAATCAAAGCATTCTTGTTAATTAAATTCCAAACCTGTGATTGTTGACGGTCTTACTTGTTAAAATGTTTCATGAAGATTAGTGATCTACTCAGTGATGGGATTTGGTTATTTTATCAGAGACCTTTTTTTTTGGTGGTGAGGCCGAACCCAGATGCACGCCCCAGGTATCGAACTCATGACCTTTCATCTTGTGACCACTAAGCCAGGTGTGCCGTTGCTCGAATTAACTCTTTCAAACCTTTCATTGGCAGCTCATCATTCATCATCTCAAGAGGCGACCTATCAATTAACGTAAAGTCTGATACATATTTCATTTATTATCAAAGACCCCTCCCGTCAAGTAATAAACACAAGTTGTAGATTTTGCATGCTTACTCGTGTATATATATACGTATTAGTTATTTTCTTTAGCTAAATTAAAGGCCAAGTACGTCATATACAGTTAGACCAAGGATGCACTGTGATATTCTTCAATCCGAAAGATTCTATTTTTCACAGCAACTAAAATCTAGAAAACTGAGTTTCTGAACATCATCTAATGCTATAACTACCCTGCAGTATGCCGATTTGGAATTTAAACCCTTATGGGCCAATAGAAAGTGAATAAGAAAGGTTGGCAGTTTTCTAACCCTCTCTATCTACATACGTGCATCCATCCACACGCACATACTCACCTACTCGCACGCACACGCAGATATATATACAAATATATATGTGTAGTTTGGTGTGTGTATATACACACACACAGCTTGGCGTGTCGGTTTCGGGACGAGAGCAAATGGTCATTTACTATGGTAATAAACGAAAAGGTTATTCGCTATATGAGAGATTTTGTTCTTGGTAGGGGAACAGATCAACAACAGAAGGATGAAGAACAGGACTTCTCCAGGCCTAAACGTTCCATGTGCTGGGTGCAAGAGATTACGGCGAAGGTGCACCAAAGATTGCATATTTGTACCATACTTTCCGGCCACCGAGCCTGAGAAATTCGCTGGAGTCCATCGAGTTTTCGGTGCAAGCAATGTGACCAAGATGCTTCGAGTAAGAGATAAATATACAACTTTATGCCACTACCTCTTTCGTTTCTTTACTTCCATCTCTCATCCAGATTTCAAACAAGGGCTTCAGTCATGCATGAACCGATGAACTTTCTTCTTGGTTAGAAACTTCCCTTCGTTTTCCAGCTCTGATGACGTATATGAGGATTTTCTATGCAGTCGTAGATTATGCATAATGAAAAGGCACTTTGAAAGAGAAGTAGTCACTATGGTCCATGAATTTTGCATCTTGATGCTCTCTAAGCGTTTACCTTTTCTTATCAACAGTAATGTTTGCAACAAATATGCAGTATAAGTTTATGCATTTTAGTGACAGTTTCGTGAAGCATAATATGCATCATTATGGGTAGCCATTCTCTCTCTCTCTCTCTCTCTCTCTCTCTCTCTCTCTCTCTCTCTCTCTCTCTCTCTCTCTCTCTCTCTCTTTGTGTGTCCCTCTCTCTGTGCGTGCGTGTGTATTGCATCAGGAATTGCATATTGTTGCACGGTTAGCATCAACGGTGTGATAACGCTTGATAAGTCGTTAAGTAGTTAATCTCGTGGAGATAAATGATTTCACCAGTGTAATGAAAAAGAAATTGAGTATTCATACTCAGCTGTGTAGGTAACGCTGAACGAAAGCATCACATCCATGTTTCTTTTAACTGTCTTTTTCATTTTTTTGTGTGGAAAAGGCAGTTATATCACATCGTTTATGGAAAACGCTATAAATATAAAACGATGAAAGTGATAGTCAAATAAGGACAGTGTTGCTCAAATGCGATCAGTACACACAATCAGAAAGCGCGGTAAGCACAAAACACAAGAGAAAGAAAACACAAGTTCGGCTATGGATGCCTGCTGTACGGGTAAGACCAGATTTTACACAGAAAATTAGCTCAACTTTGACGACTCTCTAATTCCCATGCTGTCTTGGTGAGTTCGATTCTCAGGGGAGGGGAGATGCATGGGGAGTGCATGCTTGTATGTTAGGTTTTTACCTCCATTTGTAAAAAAAAAAAACAGATTTTCGGTACGTTCAAGAGTCATCCTTCACAATATCTCCATAATCACTTGTATGCGTGCTCTCTTTCTCTCTCAAAATATCGGTAAGAGATAATTAAAAAATTGTTTTCTAAACTCTGCGACCAACACGAACCTCTAATTTTTTCTGTCGACTTCAGATTGCACAGCGAGCTTTTCCGATGGGATCACAGTTTGTGCCATTACAAATTCAAGCCACATCAATCGGTCACAGCTAATGTAAAAATTGCCACCTCCATAAACACCCATCATATTTGATCATTGGCATTTACTTCTGTATTTAATGACTTCAGGACATTCCTGTGATCCAAAGATCTGCAGCAGTAAACAGTTTGGTGTACGAGGCCCAAGCCAGAATGAAAGACCCTGTGTATGGTTGCATCTCTGCAATCGCTGCACTTCAACACCAACTCACCCAGCTGCAGGCGGAGATGGCAATGCTCAGAGCAGAGAATATGGCTCTCAGATCACAACTGACAGATGCACTTTCTGCTGCTATCACGCCAACAAGTGCAACTTCGAAGACGCGCGATCAGACATGTCATGCATCCAATCCACTTGATGAGTGCTGTTCACAAGGTCCCGACATTGGTTCACTGGCTCACCTTGACTGGTCTGATCTTGGTGATGTTTCCTTTCATGGGGATCAAGTGTAAAGCATAAGACAGATTAATTTCATCACCATTAACTTTTGCACTGTGGCTTATTATTTGTCGAGTAAATTTTCAATTTTCTCGATGGTGCAATCTTTTATAGCATGTCTGATGGTTAAAGATAACTCTGTGTCGCGTCCTTGCCCTCAAGTTCCTGAAATAGTGGAAGTAGTGGGGATGAACCTATTTTTCACATTATATATATTATATGAATATCAGTTAAAAGTTACAAAAGTGTTTGAGAAAAATAATGAACACATTTATCATAATCTTGCCCCCTAAAAGTAAAGGTGACATGAGAATTCATGTATCTCACAATGAACGATCCAGTTTTTTCATATATATATATATATATATATATGTATGTATGTATGTATGTACGTGTGTGTTGTGTGTAATGTGGTACCATTCTAGATTATTTACAATAATCAAATGCCCAAATGCAAAATTTGGATTCAATTGTATTTAACATCCCTTTTATGTATATTCACACGTTATGTAGGCTGAAACGTACACAGGTTGGTTGGTACAGTAAGGGAAGGAAAAACAAATTGAGTGCTTTATCTGATGGCTAATGATATTCAATGGAGGGTTTCACATCAGACTTTACACAACGCATTTCAGAAGATATGTCTACAAGGAAAGGCTTTGATGCTATAAAGTTGCTTGATTTCCCAAGCACGTTAGTTCAGCAAAATGTGTTCATCTCCACTTACCATCACTGTGAGAATTGGAAAAGAGTAGTTTAATGGAGCCTTATCCACAGATATCATCTCTCTCTCTCTCTTCTCTTATTAATAAGAGAGAGAGAGAGAGAGTAACACCAAGCATCACGTACAAATTTACGTCATAATCACTAATAAATATAATGTTGGAAAATACATTTCCCAATAATTTTAACATGTATATCGCACCATAAGGAAGTGCCAAAAGGTTGCTGAGAAACGCCATTTAGCAAGAAATATAACGGTAATTGTAGCAAAAAAAAAAAAAAAAAGAAATTTAAGTGACTAAAATACAGATACGTTCAGATGAGCAGAAGGCACCACCTGCTGCATTTGCAGTCCCCGTACATGAATATACAGCCTTGACAATAATATCCAAAAGATAGTAACTAGGTGGAAGTTGGTAGAAGCATGCAACATAAATGAACTAATGAAGCGCGTCGAGAATTTCGATAATTTATCTCTTTAAAAAGGCTTTATTGAATGCACCAGCTCATCATCTGCTACCGATGAGAGAGAACTCGGCCCACATAGATTTCCTCTGTGAACAAAACAAGCTGGTGCCTCTTTAAAACGAGGTTCTCTTTTTTCAACCATCTATTTGTCAGCTAATTAAAGATGCCATGCGTACTCTCACCATCAGATAAGAACGACCTGACATTGATGAAGAAAAAGCGAAAGTGCATTATCTTTTTTCTTTTTAAGAAGTGAACGAGATCCGATAAAATAAACATCACAGCAAGTAACGACACAAAGACCACACAAAAATGTGAAAAGTCCGTTTTACCCTATGGCGGTTTGTGGAAATTACAAAAATACTGGGTTCTAACTTTACTGTTTTGCTATTCTCGATTGAAATAATTTCAATTCTACTATTCAGTCAAAAAACATGTTTGCCCCTATACTTTTGAAAATTTGTAGATTCGGGCTGAGAGTTAAAATTACAATTTTAACCTTGATCAGTCACGAATTTTACAAAGATACCAAAGAGTAATTTTACAAGTCTGTCCTCAAGCTTTTTCAAAAATTACAAAAGATGAAAGATAGTTAAAATTATGGTTTTGCCCTTGGTAATAAAAAAAAGGGTTCAAAGGTAGAATTTTTTTGGGAAAACTTTTAAGTTTGTCCCAAGTAGTTTAATGAAATGATATTAGAATATTTTTATATTATGCATCGGTCTAACATACTTCCAACTATGTGTGGTTGTTGCTTTATGATTATTTTCTTTTTAGACCGTTTAATTGTTAAAATTACCAAACACATAAAAATGAGTTCCAAAATTTGTGTCTGAATTGGCAAAAATTGAAAAATTAAACGATCTTAACTTCCAAACTTGGAAGAGGCGAATCCCTCTAGCTCTCACACTTAGGGTGTTGAGTATGTGCTGAAGAAAACTATGCGTCCACCACCTCCAGACGTAACTGATGTACAAAACATTTTTAAAAGATGACACCATAGCTAGGACAATGATGTTAACTTACATGAAGGATGACTTAATTAAGGTCTTTGAAGAACATGAGACCGAGAAAGAGTTGTTTGATTTAATAACAACCAAATATGATACAATTGTCAAGTTGCATATGCAATTGGTACTACAAAAGTATAACTCTTTCAAAATGAGAGAAGGAGACAATATAGTAGAACATGTGAACCACATGTTAGTAATAGCTAGGGACTTAGCCGTAGCAAAGTCAGTCATCCTAGAACCGATACAGATATCTATCATATTAAACAGTCTACCCCCGTCATGGAACATGATCACCACTGCCCTCATATTAGGGCCTAAGATTAACCTTTCTGAATTGCCCCTAAAACTAGCAATAGATCAGAAATACATGAACAAGAATAAGAAAGAAAAATTGCTAGTAGTCCAACATGAGATAGCGTGTAGCTCCAAAACCAATCAAAAGAAAAATAAACCAAACAAGAAGTTTGGAAAGAACAACAAGAAAGGCGATCAAAATTTAAAAAAATCATAGGAAACCACTTCTCGGGTAAAGTACTTCAACTGTGGAAAGCTGTGACACTTAAAGAGGAATTGTCGTAACAAGAAATGTGGAGAAAACAACCCACAGTGCGGACAATCGAAGAACCATGATATAATCTACGTAATTTCAAAATGTTTATACATGGACCGCCTAGTGACAAGTTGGTGGATAGACTGAGGAGCTACACGACTTATCTCAAAGACTAAGGAAGGGGCAATGAATCTGAAGGAATACAAACCCGGTGAACATGGAGTCTACATGGAAAATAATACTTTCTCAGATGTTTTGGGTGTTGAGTCCTTCAGAATATTTGTACAAGGCAAACCGATTGTATTAACTGATGTATTAATTGTGTCATCTATAAGGCGCAATTTGGTCTTGGTCTCTGTCTTAGTAAAGAAAGGTTTTGAGGTCAGGTTTATTACTGTCAAGGTGACTGTGGAAAAACATGGGATAATACTATTCTCTAGGAAATTTGATGTAGAGCATGGTCTCTTTAAATTATGTGATAATGAAATTGGTACTTCTTCTACTTATGTTGAGTGTGCCTTTTCTGTTGATGTAAATATGTGGCATAAACGCCTTGAGCATATAAGTCTGGAAAAGTTGAGGAAATTATTCAACTTTGACTTATTCCTTGGATTTGAGGAAAATACTTTCAACAAGTGTAAAACTTGTATACAAGGAAAAATGACAAGGAAAGTTTTTTCCAAGGAATCAATATGGGCAACAACCCTGTTGGAGGTTATTCACACAGATTTATATAGGCATTTTAGAGTAAAGTCACATCATAAAAAAGGTTATTTTATAACCTTTATCGATGATTACTCTAGATATATATATTTATATCTTTTGGCACATAAATCCGAGGCACTTGATGCTTTTAACGAATATAAGGAAGAAGTGGAAAACCAATTAGGACATTTGATCAAAGTATTAAGATCAAACAGAGATGCTCAGTATACCTCGATAAAATTTTTGGAATTCTGTAAAGACTTGGGTATTGTAAGAAAAAATACAATACCCATGACACCTCAACAAAATGGTGTAGCTGAGAGATATAACAGAACATTGCTGAATATGACAAGGTCTATGTTAATCGATGCCTCTCTTCCAAGGGTATTTTGGAGAGAAGTAGTAAGTACAATGGTTTACATACTCAATAGAGTACCGTGTAAAGTTGTACACTCTACACCATATGAGATGTAGTTTGGAAGAAAACCCAACCTAAGTCATCTCACTGTTGCACATGTAAAGATCCTTCATCAGTCTAGAGATAAGCTAGACAGTAGGTCCTTGAAATGTATATTCATTGGATATTCGAAAGGTTCAAAAGGATATCAGTTTTATCATAAGAACCACACACTCATTGAAATCAGAGATGTTGAATTCTTAGAAGATACTAAGAATGACATCCTGAAAAACAATGATGAATGTGTTGATGATCTGGTAGACTTAGATCAATCATCTTTTGAGCCAATTGAAGATTTTCCTGAAACTACCGATACCTTAAGTAGACATAAAAGGCCAATAGCTACTCCGTCCTACTTAAAAGATTATCACACTTATCTTGTAGAAGAAGTGTGTAATTTGGTGGATTTAGATGAGTTGACTGATAACTTGACTTATCAGCAAGCTATGAACTCATCAGAAGCATTAGACTAAGGAAATCCATGGATGAGGAAATTGAATCCATTGAGAAAAACCAAGTCTGAAAATTGGCTGATTTGCCAAAAGGAATAAAAGCCATAGGCTGTAAATGGGTTCTGAAAAAGAAATATAAGGTCGATGGTACAATCGATAAGTTTAAAGTGAGGTTGGTTGCAAAGGGTTTTTCGCAAAAAGAGGGGATAGATTATGTTGAAACATATTCTCCAGTTGCGAAATTTGCATCCATACGTATAATCCTAGCAATATCTGCATACTATGATTTGGATTTACATCAGTTAGATATAAAGACAGTTTTTCTAAACAAAGATTTAGAAGAAATCATATACATGCAGCAGCCCGAAGGATTTGTGGTTGAAGGCCAAGAAGATAAAGTATATAGGTTGAGAAAATCCCTATATGGCCTAAAATAGTCACATCGCCAACGGTATTTGACCTTTCAAAATGTCATTATAGAACTTGGGTTTGTGGCTAATAAATTTGATCACTGTGTATATGTCTAGAATAATGGAAGCCACTTTGTCATCTTATCATTATATGTAGATGACATATTGTTGACTAAAAATGACAACGAGATGATTATCAAAACCAAGTCATGGTTGAACTCCAAGTTTAAAATGAAGGATATGGGGGAAGCATTCTATATCTTGGTAATAAAGATTTCTCGAGATAGAGAATCTAGACTCTTATGCTTGAGTCAAGAGAATTATATTGACTATATCCTCAAAAAGTTCAAAATGGGTGAATGCAAGTCTGCCGATACACCTGTTGGAAAAGGGGTCAAATTGAGTAAGGCTGATTAACCTGGTAAAGGAGACAAGAAGCCTAATGTTCCTTATGCACAAGCTGTTGGTAGCTTGATGTATGCTATGTTGTGTACAAGACCTGATATCAGCTTTGTTGTTTGTAAGTATATATCAAAGTAATCCTGGTTGACAACACTAGGTAGCTGTGAAAAGGATTTTAAGATATCTGAAAGGAACAAAAGACTTGAAACTATAATTTCAAGTAGATGAACTGAAAGTGGTAAGATACTGAGACACTGACTTTGCTGGGAGCAAAGATGACAGCAAATCAACCTCGGGACAAATATTCTTATTTGGAGGTGTTGTTGTTTCTTGGGCATATAAGAAACAGGGTTGTGTAGCATTGCATACACAGGAAGCTGAGTATGTAGCTTGTTGTATGGCTGCAACGAGTGCTGTCTAGATAAGCCGCTTCATACGTAATTTGAAGTTGGAGATAACTGATGAGCCAGTTGTTATTTACTGTGATAACAATGCAGCAATTACTCTTATCAAGAGTGGAGCCGACTATTCAAAAAACAAGCACATAATGGTAAAATACTACTATGTTCATGATATGGTTATGAGAAAGGAAATATCCATCTCATATATGCCAACAAATGATATGTTGGCATACCCCTTGACAAAAGGCATAATAGAGGAACTTTTCTCAAAACATGTTACAAACATTGGTTTGAGGTATGTTTGATTGTTGTGTAGGAAAATAACTACACAACAGATAAAAATGTTGTATAGGTAAACAATCATACAACGGATAAATTGTTGTGAAGAGAAACAACCACACAACAAGTACTAATTGCAATAGCAATCAAGAAATGACATTATGAGGTAAACCTTGGAAAAGTGGGAAAAAAAACAGTATGTCAATACACTTGGCTCGAATAGCCAAGTGGGAGATGTTATAGAAAGTAGTGGTCATTCTCGGCAACTTAGTTGGGTAACGGTTGGACTGATCATCCAGACCATTACCTGGAGAGGAGTTACGGATAGGGCCTTGAGTTGTAACCGACCGACCGTTACCGAAAAATCTGGTAACAGTTTGGATTCTCTGCTCAAAAAGAGGAAAACCCAACGAGAAAGCTGGATACAAGAGCAGTATATATATTCGAGTGAAAACATAGAGGTGTGTAGAGAAAAATATACAATACTTAAAATACTCAGAATATTGAACGTATCCTTGGAAAAGGCCGCTGTGAGGAAACCTAAAATGATTCAAAATCCTTTCCGCTGCAGATCTACCAGAGACACAAGCAAACCGAGAATTGGGAACATGATTCTAACTAAAGAAAAAGCACGCAGAGACCCTTCAATAAACACGAAATCATGAAGAGATAGGCGAGTGTAAGTTAAAGACTGCACTAACACTTACAATGAGAAATGGTCATCGAAGAACAAGTGTGCAACGTCGCACTTATACATCGTCCAGAGCAATAAGAATGATGGTGAGAAAGATGGCAAAACCAATGGAGTTATATCAAGATTATGCTGATGTATATGAAGAATCCTGCTGGGAGCTCCCTCCAGAAGGGCCTAAGGATCATCAAACTATTGGGTGAAGTCGAAGTTCAATCTCCTCCCTAATTCCATTGGAACAGAAGAAAGATATATAGATGTTTTTTGCTTCAGATTGTAGCACACTAAATGCAACTTATGTGATGAGAAATGATTTCATAGTTATTAATGAACTATTACAATTATATGACATCATTGAAAAATGAAAGTGACTCGCTAAGGTGGTTTGGACATTTGGAGAGGAGATCCGATGAAACTCTGCAAATAAGATGTGAAAAATTAGATATTTTTGGTTACAAGGGGAGGTCTAAGCCTAACACCCACACATGCATTCCACCCTCTGGTAGTGGAAACTCCCCACTAGCAGTAATGGCACTAGAACGCCCTGCTGATAGAAAGAAACATCCTTCTTTTATGGAGACTATACGATATATGATCAAGTTCTATAGGAATATATGAATCCATCTATCGCGATCCCACTTAGTGTGAGAAAGGGCTTGGGTTGGTTTGCCTTTGTTTCCGTTTTGTGGTTGACCTATCACATACAATTGATGGCACAACGTTACATATATTGACCAACATTTGACAAATCGTAGATTTATGAACAAGACGTTATAATCTTCATTAGGCAATTTTGCTTTTTCATGATATATAATGTCCTACAATTAGAGAATTTCTATGAATATGTTAATCACCTTGGTCTTGTCCTTCATACCTTTCAAGGCATAAGTTGTATCGTCACAAAATTAAGTGCAGTTTTAGACAATGATATGTCAATTATTTGGGTTATACGGAATGAACTAGTTTTGATGAAAACACAACTTTAAAAGCTTTAATAGTGATTCCTGGTATCTTTTGTAAGGAGAGTTTGAGGAATTTCTTGTGGATTTCCTATAAACTCTTGGTACTTTGAAGACCCTTGGCATAGCTCTTACTGCACATCTAAGGGTGGCCAGTTTGGACTTGGCCTAGCAGGCCGAACTGAAAACTAACCACTCCAGAATCGATATCAAGCGGGGATAGGGATCCCACGGTTCCATTCCAAATCCACCTAACAAGAACTGAATCGATCTAGAACCAATACCGGTAGTTCCAAGTTGTTTTATGACCATCAATAACTTGACTTCTCTTTACATATACACGCATTGCTCATATTTACCATTGCTTTTCAATGACATGAGCATAATTTTTAAAAAAATTAAGAGTTAAAAAAAATGATAATGTTATTACACTCGTGCTCTCGAAAAGTAATGATCGAATAGTATCGGTGGTGGATAGGATCCAATAACTATATATATACAATAACAACAACTAAGCCTTTTCTCATACTAGATGGGGTCGGCTACATGGATTCTTTGTTTCCACATAGCCCTATCATGTACCATGTTAGCAGTTAACTCACAATAAGCTATATATATATTGTCCATTATTCTTGTTGTTGTTCAGTTTATTCTCTGGTTTTTAAAAAGAGCAGTTTTTGGAGACAACACAATTTCCCCACGGTTTCTTTACGTGATTAACACAGTGAACAAACCATAGGGAATCCATTGGATTCCACTGGTGAATGTTTGAGCATTCTACTGTTTTTTATAGAATTTGGTTGCAATTCTTGACCTCTTTGCATTCTTTTGTAATTTAAGGAGATGAAACACCTCGTTTGGACATCTTAGCACGGAACACAAGTATGATTTTGTTTATCATCCTCACTAAGAAGCAACACTTAGTTTTTGAGGTTGTGGGAATCTTTGGTCTTTGTTATTTGTCGATAATATTTTCTCGTAAGTTTAGGTCCTAAGAGAATTTTAATATGCTTTGGTTGAATTAATCATGTTAAACACAAACTCTTGGATAGGGTTCTCTCTATCTACAACAACAACAACAACTAAGCCTTTTCCCATACTATATGGGGTTGGCTACATGGATTCTTTGTTTCCACATAACTCTATCGTGTGCCATATTAGCAGTTAACTCACAATAAGCTATATTATTCTTTATCGTTTCTTTCCAACACTTTTATGGTCGTCCTCTAGCTCTTTTAATACTTTCCAAATTTAGTTTTTCATACCTTCTTAAAGGTTCTTCTTTTGATCTTCTTTCTATATGTCCAAACCATCTTAAACGACATTGTCTCATTTGATCCTCTATTGGTATCACTCCTAATTTGTTTCTAATAACCTCATTATGTATACGGTCTTTTCTTGTATGACCACTCATCCATCTCAACATCTTCATTTCTGTCACATACATCTTTTGTATATGTTGATGATTAACTGCCCAACACTCAGAACCATGAAACATGGCAGGCCTAATTGCTCCTCTATAATATTTACCTTTTAACTTTAATGGTATCTTCTTATCACAAAGAATACCTGGTGCTCCTCTCCATTTTAACCAACCAGCATTAATTCTATGCGTAACATCTCCATCAATTCTTCCATTACTTTGAAAAATTGACCCTAGGTATTTAAAACTTTCCTTTTGGGGGATACAATGTGTGCCAATTTTAATTTCTTTGTCCTTCGAGGTAACCAAATGATCAAACTTACATTCCATATATTTTGTTTTTGTTCTACTAAGTCGGAGGCCTTTGGTTTCAAATGTTTCTCTCCATAGTTCCAAATTTCTATTAACTTTTTCCTTAGACTCCTCCCTAATACAACGTCATATGCAAATAACATACACCAAGGTACTTCATCTTGAATATGTTTTGTTAACTCATCAATCACCATTATAAATAAGTATGGACTTAAAGTTGATCCCTGATGTAACCCGATATTAACTTTAAAAAAATCTGTCATTCCTTCATGAGTCCTCACATGTTTTTGTACCATCATACATGTCTTTTATAAGGTTGATGTATGTCAATGAGATACCTCTTTTTTTCAAAGTTCTCCAAAGAACCTCCCTTGGTACTCTATCATAAGCTTTTTTAAATCAATAAATATCATGTGAAGGTCTTTCTTTATTGCTCTAAAATATTCCATAAGACGTCTCAAAAGGTTAATCGCTTCAACGGTAGATCTACCTGGCATGAATCCAAATTGGTTTTCTGTTGTACTTGATACTTGTCTTAACCTACGTTCGATAATTCTTTCCCACAATTTCATAGTATGGCTCATTAACTTGATACATCGATAATTCACACAATTTTGAATGTCTCCCTTGTTCTTATATATGGGTATAAGTGTACTTGCTCTCCATTCCTTAGGCATCTTTTGGCTTTTTCATATTTCATTAAATAGTCTTGTGAGCCAAGTGATTTATATTTCTCCTAGTATTTTCCAAACTTCTATAGGATTATTATCTGGTCCTACCGATTTACCACCCTTCATATGTTTAAAAGCCTCTTTGACTTCATTCTTTTGAATACGTCGGTAGAAATTGTGATTTATATACTTTTCTGATTTGGCTAACTCTCCTAAGCTAATACTAATATCTTTATTTTCATTAAAAAGCTTATAAAAATAGTTTTTCCATCTATTTCTTATATCATCATTTGCCACTAGAATTTTTTCATCCTCGTCCTTGATGCGTCTAACATAATTAAGATCTTTAGTTTTCTTATCTCTAGCCCTAGCTATACTAAAAATATCTCTTTCACCCTCTTTTGAGTTGAGTTTTTTATATAAATCCTTTCAAATTTTAGTTTTTTCTTCACTCACAGCCTTTTTCGCTTCCTTCTTTGCTTTCTTATAAGCCTCTAAAGTTTCACTAGTTTTCTTAGTATAATGTAATTTGTAACATGCCCTCTTTGCCTTGATTTTATTTTGCACTACTTCACTCCACCACCAAGCTTCTTTTTGTACTGGTACACCTCCCTTAGATACACGTAACACATCTTTCACCACTTTCCTAATATGTATAGTCATATTGTTCCACATATCACAGGGTGTACCAACATAATTCCAAACATCTACTTGAAGGACTTTCTATTTAAATATATCTTCTTTCTCACTTTTGAGGTTCCATCATTTAGTTCGAATAGTTCGATGCACTCTTTTCTTCTTTGTCTATTTTTTAATTTGTAAATTCATAACTAAAAGTCGATGTTGGGTGGTTAAGCTTTCTCTTGGAATTACCTTGCAATCTTTACAACACGCTGATAAGCCACTCTTATAAGTAATTAAATGTTCATCTCGTTTTTTGAAGATTGTATTGACTATAAAGAGATCAAATGCCGTAGCAAAATTTAAAATCTCCCTACCTTCCTTATTTATATCCCCAAAACCAAAGTTTTCATGAATACCTTGATATCCTAATGCCTCTTTATCGACATGTCCATTTAAGTCTCCTCCTAAACAAATCATCTCTCTTTGTGGAATCTTTTCAATCACCTTATCTAACTCTTCCTAAAAAACTCTTTATATTATCTTCTATTCCTACTTGGGGTGCGTAAGCACAAACTATATTCAAAACCTCTGCTCCTAATACTAATTTCAACATCATGATTCGGTCACGATATCGTTGTATCTACTACACTATCCTTTAAATCTTTATTGATGATAATACCAACTCCGTTTCGAGCCTTTTCTTTACCTGAGTACCATAATTTAAAACTTATATCCTCTATCTTCTTTGCTTTTTCTCCAACCCATTTTGTCTCTTGTAAACATAGAATATGAATCTTTCTTCGAATCATAGTATCTACCACCTCCATTAGCTTACCGGATAATGTTCCGATATTTCAAGAACCAATACGAATCTTATTATCTAGTACTAGCTTCCTTACCCCCCGCATCCGTCCATATTCAAAATACAGAGACCCTCTCTGAAAATTATTCACTACATTCCGATAAGGTTCTCTCTATCTCTCTTATTTTATTCATTGAGAAAACTTTACTTTTATATCATGTACTTTGCAAGACTTAAGTATCTTGTGTTTTTTTATAAAACATTAGTGACCTATGATTTATTCTGTTATAAATGTTGTTCATTTTTTTTAGCATGACATGCATACGTCATTGTGTCATGTCATCATATGCATGCCACATCAGCCAAAACTATTTAAAAAAACATTAGCATGCATTGACCTGTCACTATGTTTGCATGTCTTGTCAAAAAATTGTCTGTTGACCACTAAGTTTCATAACGACATAAACCAGTGTTAAAAAGATTCATAAAAGTCACAATTTTGGATACTGTATTTATTTTAATCTTTGTATTGGAGAGTCCAAATTGGATGAGGTTTGGTTGTGGTGAAAGTAGGGACAATACAAATGCACCCTTCTTTCAGTACTTAATTCCTTGGTTTTTCTTATTATTGATGAAATGTCAAAATCTGGGTTCTAAATAATTCTTAGAACAGGTGTATTCGGGTCATAGCTCGAAGACACATAATAAGACTACAGTTCTTTCGACTTTTGTTTTCTCAGTAAGGCTTAAACTCCTTTCCATATTCAAGTGCCACTTGTCCACAACCACTATGTTTACAAATACCCGGAAAATGTATAATTCAAGTAGTGGCCACTAATGTAGGGCTTTGTCACAATCCAAATCATGACCAATGATCAAATGTTTATTGCTTTCATATGGTTTAAATTGATCTAAGATGGGAATACTCGCGACATATTCTTCTGTTAAGAAGCCACATCTCTTCAAACTGCATTTTTAATATCGTATAGACATAAAAATCGTAAAAAGCATATTTTGTTTGAGTTGCTTTAACACTGATTGATGCGATCTTGCCTCAGGAAAACCCTGATCTTGGTGGTGAATTTGCTCGAGAGCCTGAAAATAATTCTTCTAAATTTCTCATTTGAAATAAACGTGTTCTTCACGCACCATGGATGCACAATGCCTTTAAGATGTTTTCTCAGGGTACAATGGGAGGCTGAAGCAAGATGCACGCACCATGTATCGAACTCATGACCTTCAACATGTGAGTCGACCGCTAACCAGGTGAGTGCACTTTATTCACAAGCTTCAAGATTTGTTGCCAAGATGTTATACCTAAATTGGGATCCCTAGGGTTAGATGGTGAAAGCTTTTTAGATGAGAGTTGTTCGAGGCCGTTTAAAGTCATTTTGGAAGAACAGACATGAACAACCAAGTTCACACTTAGCAGCCAGCTACACTGAGGATAGATCTAATGCATATGAAAGGTCTTTTTTTTTCAACGGGAGGCCAAGAGCCGGGTTTGCACACCCCAGTAGTCGAACTTGCATTCTACAACATGCAAGTAGAGAGCCCTACCGGGTGGCCAAAAGCCCAGAGTGCAACAAAAATGAAAGTTAAGGTAGTGTAATGTGTCACACAATATTCATTGTCACCTTTCCCAACAAAAGGTCCTCACAACATTATGCCTTGCAAACTTTTGCAATGTGCCAAAGGTGGTTGAATGTTGTTAAGACATCACCAACCTACTATGGTTCCCTTATGTGTATTTACCTATTTAAATGTTTTTTCTTCCATACCCTCCAAGGCCCCATTGAGGTACTTTTCTTTTTGTTACAACAGGTTGGTCTGGCCGAGGTTTCGAATTCATGACCTTCAACTTGTGAGACAGGCAGGGGAGCTCAGTGGCAGATCTCCAAACTTGTTTCGGGTGGGGCAGACTTCATGTTTGAGTGGAACGGGCTTTAAAAAAATTCAATTTTTTTTGAAAGTTTCAATACATAATTGAAAATTTTCAAAATTTCGGGTGGAACTGTCTTCCCACCCCACCACAATGTGCATCCCCCACTGGTGAGCTAACGTTTGAATTTGGAAAATTGTGCCCCTTTTTGTTGAGGAATCACATGTTCAGCTACTAAGCACTTCAGGTATAAGAGATACAGCTTGTGTTATTTGCTCGTTTTCTCCACTTATGCCATCATCTTGACATCTTCCCTACCTTTTGATACTCTACATAAACCATCTGCAACCCGTTTCCGGTCTTGCTTCTCTCTCTTCACAAAACTATGTTCATGAAAGGCAAGGAATCCTTTTTGCAACCAGAATCCACACATTATGCTAAAACATAAGAATATCTATTTGACAGCAGTCCGCATGCATGGTTTGCAGGAAGATTTTTATTCTGTTGATAAAGAAACACTAGTAATTGATTGCTCTTAATTGTTGTTCCGCAGAGGACCTTAACTAACGTCTTCCAATGTTTCTTGTAAAAAAGAAGCGTGAGTTATAAAGTGAAATTTTACAGGGAGGAATACCAAGATTGTCTGCTGTTTTTATTTGAAAGGATGCAATTAATACAACAAACCAGTCGATATCTTTTATCCCTCACTTTCAAAGGAAGAACGCGTTATGGAAAGGAAGTTTTGAAGCAAAAAAAAACTTTGAAGGCCAAACTTCAAACGAAAATAAATGCACCAGAAACGTGGAACTCACTTAAGTGTTGTTTCTTAAATCTATGGAGAAAGAATTGAAAACCATAGTCGCCGGTTTGAATTGATGGCAAGTTTAACTCAAAGGATTACGAATATTAGTTGTGTGCCATATTTTGGACTTAATGATGTAATTAAATGTTAATCATCTCAATTAAGCCTAATATAACATTGATTAACTTTATTCCATGATTCGTATTCCTTTAAAAGTTTAATTTACTAATGTTTAATAAAGTTGAAATTTCAAAAGTGTCAAAGTCACGTGTATAGGAGGTGCTTGTGCATGTCAATATTATATGATATTCTTTAGTCCCCGAAAAAAAGAATCTCACTTGTTCTTTTATATTTGTAGTAGCTCTAAAGTTAAGAACTTGGATAGGGTATGGATGACCATATATGAACTCGTATTGAGTGGGGCTCAAGCTCGGGTTCTTTGAAATTGTCTTGGGTCTTCAGTTTCTTTCTGCACAACTCACGTGCAATCGCTCATGTGATTGATTTATCCTGCCTTTTATCTTCAAGCAGTGTTATTTATATCATTTTACATTCTACCAAAATATGTGACTAATATTCGGCCTATCTATAGGAAAATGCAAGCATTGAATACTACATAGTAGAGCCAAGTATAGAGACATAAAAATTGACCAAAATATGTGACTAATATCTGGTCTATCTATAGGCAAATGTGTGCATTGCATATTGAAGATATCATTGATTGTCAATCGCATTCAACTACTTAATAGTGATAAGTATAGATATCTAAAAATTGCAAAGGTATCTAAGGAGTAATTGCCTACCACCTCTTAAAAGATAGGCGCACATCCACTATCTAAGAATTTTAGGCAAGTATTTCAAAAGTTATAAAAACTAATCTAACGGAGTGAAGAAGGATTTGAAACCTATCCACCATCAACTATAAATAGGAGTGGTTGTTCATCTTAATCAACTATCAAGCATCACAATCACTTGTTTATTTCATCTTTTCCTTAGTTTTAGTAGTTGTAGTGTATGCTTTTAGTCAATACAATTTCTCTTTTTTGTTCTCCACTGCATTTCTTTTGTAAATTTGTTTTTTTAGTCGGTTGTATAATTAGATCCACTATCACCACTTTATCTTAAATTTGTTTAGTTGCAAAATTTACCAAAAATCCACTTGTGAGCAGATTTTTCCGATTCTTAAACTTTTGGAAAACTCATCATATCTACTTTCCCATGGAACACGAATCTCTTGAAATCACAGCTCAAATGACTAAGACACGACAAAGACAATCAGACTTGGCTTCTATCCACCGAACATACCTTCCCGAGGAACGACAATAACTCAGTCATTTTTTACCCGACTTGGCCGATTTATAGTCTTACGGAAAGATCTTCATGTATGCTTTTCATAGAAACAAGAATCACATGAGTTTGAGTTTAGATGAGAACAGTTATAACGAACACAAGCCAATCTTATTAAGAGGCCTATAACCAGACTTTCAATAGAAAGAATATTGATAATGTTAGAAAATCACCAAAAATCCAATCCTTACGAGAATCGGCCGATTTTTATATATTGGATAGTCATGTATGTCTAGTATTCAATCAACTAAAAATCGTATCAATTGGAGTTGTATCGAGGGAGATATTACTAAATCAGTAAGTCTAATAGCTTAGAACACCAGTAAGATGGGTGACATATCCAGAAGCACAGGTGAATGTGATTTTTACTTGGAAAGGCTACAACAACAATTGGACAGGGGAGTTGAGACAATATTACAATAAAAAAAATCTAATTCAGGGTATGTTACAAGAGTTGAGGGAATTTCAGGAATCCTAAAGCCGTAGTCGATGAAATTTAGGAGGAGATTGCAATACAACCTTTTATCACTCCAAATTCAGACGGAATATCGACCAAAACAACATTTGAATTCTTATTCAAGAAGATGGCTCAGAATGTAACACGACAGTTAGTATTCGAGATGAAGCCACAAATTACTTTAGCAGCCTCTTTTCTAGAGAAGCACTTGATGGGAGAAGCATTGGAACCTAGGATCTCCGATCTTGAAAATGAAAGACTGCTTAAATTTAATGTCAGATGAAGAAATATGCAACCTTTGATCTTAAATCAGATAGTGCAACAGGTTTAGATGGATTCTCTGGATTATTCTTTCAAAGCTATTAGTATATTATAGGGTGGGATATATGCAAGGCCATCAAAACCGTTTTCAAGTCAGGTCACCCAACACAACTAGCATTGTTCTTCTTCCTAAACAGGTGGGTGCAGAAAAGATTACTGAGTTTCGGTTGATTAGCCTTGGCAACTTCATCTACAAAATTATTGCAAAAATTATAGCTGCTAGGATGCGGCCCTAATGTTCAGATTCATTGCAACTAATCAAAAAGCATTTATTAAAGGTTGGAGTATCCATGAAAGTTTTTTTAATAGCACATGAAATGGTGGATTCGATGCTACAAAGCAAAAAAAACCTCTACAATGTTCAAGACAGATCTAATGAAGGCTTACCATCGGGTGGATAGAAACATTCTGAAAGACTCGTTATCCTTTTTCGGATTTACCGAAAAATAGGTTAATCTCATCATGACTTGTGTTACCACAACAAGCTATGTGTTACTTATTAATGGCGAATCTGGAGAATTATTCACCAGTTCTCGAGACATAAGACAAGACAATCCCATCTCCTCTTTACCTATTTCTAATTGTGATGGAGAGGCTATCTCGAAAACTAGCAACGGCCACTGAGAAGGAGGAGGTCATTCCTGCCCACATTAAAGGACTTCAATGGAGTCATACCTTTTTGGCAAACAACGTCCTTTTCTTTCTCTTAGATAGAAGATTATCATTTCATAATCTTTTGAAGATTATCAAGGAATTTGAAGCTCGTTCCAATTCACTCAAAAAAATCTTCTTGGGTGTCTTCAAGGAATTTGAAGCTCGTTCCACTTCACTCAAAAAAATCTTCTTGGGTGTATAGGTTTCATACTAGGTGCTCTAATGGAGTGTTCATCACTGGACTTCTCCATGTCTCGGTTTGGTACAACTATCAATTTTCAGTAAGAAAGCCTTTTTTGGTATATAGGTTTCATACTATGTGTTCTAATGGTGTGTTCATCCGAGTCAGATGGATTGTTAAGTATCTTGATACTCATATCAAAGAATGGCATCGGTGCAGCAAATTCGGTACGACCTTACAACAAAATTTTTATCGAATCTTCAAGACTTGACATTGTTAGTGGATTCAATAAAGTGGTTAGAACCAATTTCAATTCAAATGTGATGGAAGAGGACACAAAAGAGTTCTTCCACAACATACTGATTGAAACTGTTCCCCGTTGTGAGTAGGTTTCATCCTACTTTGTCAGCACTGAGCATTTGGTTTTCTTCTTTCTGTCGGAAGGTATCATCCTACCTTCCTGAGTAGGTTGTATATATCTTCTCTTTTTTTTGTCTGGCAGGGGTCTTGCCTAAACCCATCTTAGTACAACAACAACTAAGCCTTTTTTCATACTAGACGGGGTCAATTATATGGATTTTTTGTTTCCACATAGCTTTGTATAATTGATGGTATAAAAATATGACAAAGTTTTACGCGGGTTGTTGGAAGCCTAACGCAATCCTCCTCTAGTATCCGAGCTTGGGACCGGTCATCCAAGGGTGATCCCTTACATGGGCGGAGTTCTAAACCCATCTTTAGTAATCTAAAAAAATATTTTTTAAAAGATTGGCACATATTTATATCTAAGAATTGTACTTCAAAAGTTATAGAAGATAATCTAGAGAACTGGAAATGGATTTGGAACCTATTCACCATAAACTATAAATAGGAATAATTGTCCATCTTAATCCGTTATCAAGCATCACAATCACTTGTTTATTTCATCTTTTCCTTTGTTTTAGTGGTTGTAGTCTATGCTTTAGTTCAATATGATTCTCCTTTTTCGTTCTTCACTGTATTTCTTCTGTAAGTTTATTTTTCTAGTCAGTTGTATAATCAGGTTTACAACTATCACTTTAGTTGAAATTTGCTTAGAGTTGCAAAATTCGCCAAAAATCTATTTATGAGCATATTTTATGATTCTTAAAATTCTAGAAAACTCAACATATCTTCTTTGTGGTGAAATAAGAATCTCTTAAATCAGAGCACGAACGACCGAGACAATCATGCTTGACTTTTATTCATCGAGCATACCTTCTCGAGGAATGACGGTCACTTGGTCATTTTTTACCCGACTTAACCGATTTGTAGTCCTTTGTTAAGATCTACATGTCCGCTTTTTATAGAGTCAAGAATAACACGAGTTGGAGTTTGGATGAGAAGAGTTATAGCGAATACAAGCCAATCCTATTAAGAGGCCTATAACCAAGCTTTCGACACAATATTGATAAGGTTAGAAAATCACCAAAATTTCAATTCTTATCATAATCGACTGATTTTTGATACATTAGATATCCATGTATGTCTAGTATCCAATCCACTAAAAAACACATCAATTAGAGTTGTATCGACTCTATCATTTTGTTTGTGATCAACCCGGCGTCAACTCGAGAAACTTCGAGGAAAGCTCAAAAAGACCTTCATACCTTGATCAGGATTGATCTTTGCTGGGATATGTTCGATTGGATTCTCAGGATCTCAACATGTTTAATTTACTTGAGGATGGTGGGCGGGAGGAAGGGGTTCACAGTAGGCCTAGGGAGTAGCAGGTAGTGTGCGAAGCCTATTGAGTTGAAACGCTCTTTGGCACGCCCTAGAGAATCTCAGCATGTTTAATCTACTTGAGGATGAAGGTCAACGCTCTACTTGAGGAGCCACACGCTAGGCTCTCCTTTCTGTAAAAAGATCAGCCACGGATTCTTACTTAACAGGCACCGAAGAACTTCGTGTGGCTCTCTCTCTCTCTCACTCGTGGTTGTTGGTGGAGATCCTGTGAGCCTATTGTGAAACTTTTATTTCACTAATATTGGAGTTCGAAACCGTTATTAAAATATAATCCATTCAAATGCTGAAATCCACTTGCATCCTTGTCAAAATGGAGTGGGTGAGTTTCACATCTCAGGTTCTCGCTGGATCACTCAAAATAAAGAGGTTACGTAGACTTCATGTTAGAAGTTTTCTCAACCGTTCATTATATATATATATATAAGAAAAGCATGACACGGACGGATCCTTGTTTAGATTACCTCATTTGTCAATTGCTTACGAATCCCATCAAGTTGTTTGATGTTTTTTCACATAAAGAGAGAGAGAGAGAGAGAGAGAGAGAGAGAGATAAGGCTACAATTATATAGTAAATCAACAAATGGCGAGAACAGGCTTGTTCGTCACTTCCATCCATCTTTTTCACAATTACAACTTCGCGTACTTCAAAATGAATTCTACAACTATGCATCTTTTTCTTCTCCCAATACTTGGTTTGGCTTGGAAACTTATTTTTGCAACTAGGCACCGAACTTGGGCACCTTGGCGGCAGAGACCTTGGCGAGGAAATGCTCAGCCACCTGCCTTCTCTGTATCTTTCCGGTGGCAGTCTTCGGCAATGAATCCGCGACGAACACCCTTTTCGGCACCTTGAACCCTGCCAGATTCCTCTTGCAGAACCGCAAGAACTCCTCCTCGTCGATCCTCGCCCCTTCCTTCGGCACCACCGCGCAATTGATCTTTATTTCCCCAAATTCACAAACCGCAGCATTAGCCAATATTCGAAAAACATTTCGTAACAAAACAAACAAGGTTTTGAAAGGGGATTGATCTTCTTTGCCGTCAACATTAGGGCACCAAAAGACAAGTGTGCCTTGATGGCTCATCCAACCATTGCCAATATAAGCAAGAAAGGAAACTTAACTCGACCGCGTCTTTGGCTGGTTGAAAGTTTGTTTAAGGTGTGAGACACCGTACTTAACCAAAAATTGAACTCACAAAGATCAAACAGGCTCGGTCAAACGAGCTCAAAGTCAGCTCAAGTAGGTCCAAAACTGCCAAGAGCGCCGCAAACGCACAACCAATCTCTATCTGAAAAAAAAAGAGTTGAATAGAGGCTCACCTCTTCGCCGTATTTATCATCGGGTACGCCAAAGGCCACGGCCAAGGCAACGTCTGGGTGCGACATCAACACCGAGTCCACCTCTATGGGCGATATCTTCTCCCCTGCACCACAACAGCAAACCCATCAGAGAGAGAGACACACACACACACGCAGAACCAGAAAGGGGAAACAGAGTAATTTAAGACAAGAAGAAACACAACCCACCTCCACGATTGATGAGCTCCTTGATCCGGCCGACGAGGTGAAGGTATCCATCGGAATCCACGAACCCCAGATCGCCGGTGTGAAACCAGCCGAACCTAAAGGCCGCGTTGTTGACTTCGGGATTGTTCTTGTATCCCTTGGTGACATTAGGACCACGGATGCAAACCTCCCCATTAACATTGGCCTTCTGAACCACCCCTTCTTCATCCAAAATCGCCATTTCTTGACCCACCGGACGGCCAACGGAGCTCGGCTTGTGGGGGCCGCGGCTGGGCAGTGGGTTCGAAGCCATCAAATGGGTTGCCTCCGTCATGGCATATGCTTCCAACACAGGCGCGCCATACGCCGCCTCCAGCCGCTCCATAACGGCCGGTGCCAACGACGCACTGCAGCTACGTATGAACCTCAGCGCAGGATATTCCGGCTCCGGCTTTGCAGAATGGCGGTCGAGGAGGATCTGGTGGATCGTAGGGACCGCGGTGTACCATGTGGCGTTGTATGCCCGCATGTCCACCCAGAACGTTGACGCCGAGAACCGGCCGGCAGCTGGAAGAACGACCAGGCCGCCGGCGATAAGCGGGGAGAGGAAACCGGCGACAAGGCCGTGGACGTGAAACAGAGGGAGGACGAGGACGGTGGCATCAGAAGGGGAGAGATCATAGACCCCGGCGATGTTTTGAGTAGACGCCGCAAGGTTTTGCTGGGTGAGCGGGACACCCTTCGGCCGGCTTGTCGTGCCTGAGGTGTGGAGGAAGAGCGCCACATCGTCAGGATCGTTCACCACCGAGCAAATCGACTTCTCAGACTCGCTGTCCCCATCGGAAACTTCGCTGGACAGGGAGGCTTCGAGGGTAGAAGGGTCGATGGAAACGGCGACGCGCGGGATGCCGAGCTTGGCCGCGGCGGAGCCTGCGGCCGAGATCCCGGTGCCGGCAGGGGTGAGAAGGAGGCGGGACTCTGAATCGGCGAGGTAGAACTCGAACTCGTCTACAGTGTACGCCGAGTTGAGCGGCGCGGCCGTCGCCCGCGCGCGAATGACCGCGAGGAAGGCCACCACGAACTGCAATTAGGCACCACAAAAGCTTTAGTATCAGTCGGTCAATTCATTGCGATTTTGCATGAATGAGATTCACCGATCTTTTGTCAAACGCACATGCCGACGGAGTTGGAGGAATTAAAGAAAAAAATACATGATGTAATTAAATAAATTTTTAAAAATGGTCACGAAGGAGTAAATGCCAAAAAGGGTCCACTGCTTGAGACGGAAAGCCTCGTGCAACCCACTTTTTCTTTTCCTGGAAAAAAATAAAGAAGAACATATTCAGCGGGCACCTGAAAAAATAGAAAATCTTTTTCTTTATATTTTTTCACCTGAAAAATGGCCCCGTGTAAATTACCAACAGGGGGCACATGCTCAAGGCCCCAGAGCAACTTCGCTGAAAGCAAAGGGGTCTTTGGAGAATATTCCGACCTTGTAATCGTTCTTTTGAGTTATCAATAATTTCCGCAAACGAAAGGACCGGTGCAGATCACGTGAAGAAATGAAAGAAGCCAAGAAAGGAATGGAAAAGAAATATTTCGAGAGAAACTATAAAGAAATGAAAAGAGAGGAAGGGATTTCGATTTCTTTCGTTCTTACGGAAATTCACGATAAACGCATTGCTTAAGAACTGAAAGCGGAAAAAATAGTTTGTCTTTGATTGGAACCACGGCAAGGTTTCCTTCATCACTAACGAAGAAAGATCACAGAAATGGGGCGAGATACGGACGGAAATTTTTGATAAAGAAGGAAAAAAGATCATGCTTTTTCTATTTGAAAAATAATGCAACAGTTGTCTTCTGAAATCATCTCCAAACTCCGGGGAAAAAAGCGGCAGAAGAGCGAACAAAAGAAATATCAGCCGGTTCCCCGTAAATACCAATAAAGAGGTTGCGCACTGCAGCGCATGATATACGACGAAGAAACTCATAGGTTGTGATTTCCACGAGGAAAACATCAATTAGTTCATGGTATTCACGAATACCGAAAGGTCAGGACGGAGAGAGAGTCACCTCAGCGGTATTGGGGAATGTGAGGGCGACGACGTCCCCGGGGCGGACGCCGAGTCTAAGGAGCCGATCGGCAGCCTCGTCGACGAGCACGTTGAGACGGCCGTGGGTGAGTTCGTACTTTCCCGAGACGGCTACTGCCGGCCGGCCTGAAAACTCCTCGGCGGCCTTTTTCAGGAGCCCGGTGAGGGTCCCGCAGGACGAAGCCCTAGCGTCCTCCGCCATTCTCTTCAAACAGAATCGAAAGAAACCCCGAGAGCCGAACACGATGTCAGAACGCAAGAGATTTGCCTCTCTTTTCTTCTCCTTTCTCTGTTGCGTCTAAAGACGGAAGGATACGTTCCCCAGAAGCACCCGGGGCGGGCATTTATAGAAAAGGAGGTGGACCCGACCCGGTGGCCCTCTATGGTGCAGGCTCGACTGGGGCAAGGTCACCAGAAGGGGGCGTCTTCGTATACAACTTTGATGACGTGTAACGCTGACGCGTTGAAGAGGTAGGGCCAATTCCGGGAACTCGTTCAAGTTCTGTGAATGGATGGAGATGGACCTCCATGCCCTGGTGGACGTTTGACCAGATGAGTCGGTTCGGGTATCTCGACCAGGATTCTCGATTCGATTCAGTTGATTGGTGATGGAATGGTAGCCTTGGCAGTTGGCACGGGTGTCAATGAGTCGGGTTTGTCCCACATTCGATATTCAGCATACTAGATCCAGGTGTGGCAGACCCATTTAGTTATCCCGGTCAGCCCTCACAAGATCCTAGACATGGCTGTTCCGATTTACCATGAACAATAATCAAACCGGCTCTAGGTCTGTCGTGATTATGGGTTTAGAACCGTCGTTCCGGGTCAAAATCGGAATAAAAATAAAATATTAAATATCATGTAATATTAGTGAATGATATGGTATGATGAAATTGTCAGTCATCATATTTAAATCGTACCTTATTAAATAACTTGATAGCTTGATGCTACTTACAGTTTCCTAGCCTTAAATGCCTAATAAAAAATGGTAAACCATTAAATTAGATATTAATATTTTTATTTAAAAATTAGAACCAGAATCATCGACTTCGGTTTTTTAAAAATGAAACCTGATCGAATCGGGAGGAACTTGATTGCGATTACAGTTCTGGTTTTGATTTGATCGGTTCTGAGTCTGACCAATTTGGTACCCAATACGGTTCTCGAATCCAAACCGGTCAAGTCTAAAAGATCTCATAGTTTTCTTACCAGGTACCTATAACGAATATTCTAGCAAAAGGGATCTAAAACAAGGTTCATGAAATTTCAATGCATAAAGAATAATTTATTTACTCGTTGATAATTCAAAAAAGATGCAGTTTATGTATGAACATTTATCGTCCACTGAGGGTAACTGGATTCCTTTTCTTTTTTCGAGAGAGGAATCAATCTGGATTTGGTGAACATTGATATACTTTGTAGCCGTTTATATTGTCAAATTAATATATTCGGTCAAGTATTTTGTATATGTTAGCCTATAGGGTTTGGACGGGGTTGGAATCAAAGTCTTTGTTACCGTCTCCGTTTCAGAACCAACGCTTCATTTCCATCTCCGTTCCCACAACAGGGACCAAGCCCATGCTTCCTACGAATCTCCGCGGGAACGCGCATGAGGAAAAAGGAAAGTTGAAATATATAATTGAACCATACTTTTACATGAAACCTTAATTTATTACGCAATTATAAATTTATGAATTAAAAAAGAGAAGATATATATTTTTTTTATCATCTTGCATAGAACCTTTTAGAACCAAGAGGGGTCAGGGACCTGTTGTCAAGAAAAGTCCAACAACTCCTATTTTCTCTCTCTATCATATACACGTATGTGCACACACACATATACATATATATAATCCAATGTTGTCTACCATTGACATTCTTATTTATTATAATTCATTTCGTTGCTTTTTGCTGATATAAAAAAATTAGTAAAATGATATTATTATATTCATTACCTTCGAAAAGGAATGGTCGAGAATTAGATCTAATCAAACTAGATTTGTTTTTGAAATGGGGTTCACTTTGTCCTTCTCCACAGTGTACTAACGGCCTTTGTCTCTTACCCCTCGCACTAGTCAGCACACCTTAATGAATCGACGGTCTGCAATTGCCCACAGGATAACTGACCTTAGTAATAGACCTGACGGTCCTGGTTCTCACGGTTCTGGGCCGATTTCGGTTTAGAATCTGTTTCGCTCTCTTTGAAAATTTTTCATGAGATAAACGTAGAATTTAAATGCAGGACCCAGGAAACGAGTTGGAGCAGCCAGTTCTGTTCCATCCCGGTTCTGTTTCTGATAGATGAAACCTGAACTGGCCTCAGGGTCCCCGATTTTTGGTTCGTATTGGATCTAGATCTCAAGTCCGTCCGGCTCGGTTCAACCCGCCTTTGAAGGCCTCGATAGAACATGATGATATGGAAGCCCTTCCAACTCCTAGTCCTTTTCTATTCCATAAATCGGGCCTTCTGTTCCTGATTGCCTAGAGATTTTTCTCCCATTTGGAATTTAAATAGACGAACGGTACAAACGAGCCAAATGGTATTTCTTTTTCCTAAACAAAAAATACAAAACATTGTAATTTCTTATTCTTATGAGCGTAGCCATTTGACTATTAATTGATATTAAATAATCATTGTAATTCTCAAGAAGCATAAAGAAAGTGCCCTAGTTTTTCTGGCCTATTTTTGGAACCTCATCCAATAGCCAGGCTCGTATGGCCTTACTGGCTCAGGTGGATAAAGTCAGGCTCCTCACAGACTTAAAAAAGGAAAAACTATATATATATATTAGAAAAACTTCATATTGGTACCTTGAGGGGTGTTTGAGTCACAAGTTGAAAGTGGAACTCTTGTTCCAGGTTGACGTCGTAATGGGGTAAAAACTATGGTTGTATTGAGAAAACTTGACATTGAAGCTTGTGTTTGATTGTAAGCATAATTGGAATTGTTGTTCCAGTTGAGTAGGCCCAGGCTTGCGATTCAAACAATGTGAGTATACCAAAAATTCATTTAAGAACTTTGAATTTCACTTCCTCAAACTTGAAGGGCTTAACTTTGAAAAACTCCTCGTTTTGGTACTTGAGGTTGACGCCATTAATAACTTTCCGACGTGATAGACGGTTGATCATGATTCATTTTCAAATGTGACATCTAATATCAACGATTTATAGACATCTAAAACAAATATCCATGTTTTCTGCATGTTCATTCTCTCTTAATAATCCCTAGCTTCTTCTCTCCCAATAATCCTTAACTTCCTTCATTGTTCTCTCTTGCAAGCTTTGTCTTCTAACCAACTACGAGCTTCGATGGGTAGTATTTTTTAAGTGTTCCTTCTCTTAAAGCGACTATTGTGATAGATATGTTTTCTTGCTCTTCACTTTTTTCCTTTTTCATTTAAATTTTTTTGTTTATCCAATAATAGTCATCATGGATTCTATTATGATCAATATCATCAATTTGGAGTAACATTACGACATTCTCTTGTGTAAAAGTTTGTATTTCCTCTTCATGAACCATTGAAAAGGTTTGTTAGGATACCCCATCAAATGATGTTTTTAACTTTAGTATCATGTTATTGTTTGACATATAAGATGACATTATTATCTTTGTCTTGTGATATAAATTCATAAACTTGTTCAACATTGCTTATTTGCCGGAAAACATGATTGATTTTACACAATAAATAGATGGTCGAAATTTGTTAAAAATGACAGTACTGTATTAAAGTTTTTGACGAAACCTTCAACTAGTGTGTTAAAGTCTTTAACACACTAGTTGAAAGGTTTATAAAGCATTAGAAACGATTAATTTGGGGATTAATATGAAGGAAATGTACTTCTTTAAAGAGAAATAGTTTCTCAGAAGTTGGTTGACGATGTGACATTGTATAGTTCGATAAGAGCTGAATGTCAGCATTTTGCTAGATTAACCATGCCTTTAGATTATTTTAATTAATTAATTATGAGCAATTGACAATTTTAGTGCTCGTTAACAAATTGAATTTCAATAATTATTTGATGCAACACAAGCAAGTTGCGATGGAGACTTGGGTCGACAGCCCATGGACTATATCCACCTAAGTAGGGGTGAGCATAAATCGGATTTAACCGATTTACCGAACCACGAACTGAAATGTCCTATTTGGTTCAGTTAATTTAAGGTTTGGTTCGGACTCGGTTCCCTTTTTAAAATGATTCAGTATTTCGGTTCGGTTTCGATTTCTCAAGAACGAGAACCGAAAAACTGATTTTACTGGTTATGTTATATATCAATCCCGTGAAAATCCCATTTGGTTCACCGCTCTCCCCTCTCCTGCGAGTCGATGCCCTAGTCGTTCACCCCTCTCCTTCGAATCGATGCCCTAGCAGAGTCTAGTCTCCGTACTCTTTTGTCTACTACATCTCTATATGTGGTGCACAGTCTCTTCCGTCTATTCTCTCTCTCTCCCGGCTAAGTAAGAACATCTGATTGCATGCATCTTCTGTCTACTGCATCTCTCTCTGTGGTACGTGGAGAGTCTCTTCAGTCTATTGCATCTCCCTTTCCCTCTCTCGTAGTGATTAGGTATTTTTGCAACACTGTTTGCAACAAGGCAACGATTGGGGATTTCTGCCTATTTAGTCCTTCAATTCGAAGCAACCGGAGAATCAACGTATATACTTTCTCTCCCTTCATTTCTCTTTCTTGATTTTGATTTTGTTCAATTGAAGGATTTTATTGTGTATGCAACTCAAGAGACATAAAATATGTGCTAATGATTTTGATCTTTTAACCATTATCGGGAGAGGCGCATTTGGAGAGGTTCAGAATGACTGATTTTGTTACTGATTTTTCTTATGATCTTCAGCCGTATATCTTAAGCCAGTGTGTTAAGTGAAAATTTAACTGCAAACTTATGGTATGAAAATCCAAAAACCTAATTAACCGAACGGTTCGGATTCGGTTTACACGGATCAAATGAATTCGGTTTTCGATTTTTCCGGTTCGGTTCGGTGCACGACCGAGTCTCACCCCCTACACATAAGTGAGAGGAGACCTCAGCTGTGCCTCTTTTCAAATGAGACTGATCACTTTGTGAATCTCTCCATAAGGAGAGATGCACGAAATGAGCATCTCTCCTGTCACCCTCTCTCTTTTTCTATTCCTTTTCTACGATAAAAACGAGAACCCTTAAGTCATATGTTTCAGAGGCATGCTACATGTCCTTCTCGTCACTGAGATATGAGAGAGATGCACCTATGAGAGAGATGCATACCTACAAGCATCTCCTCTACAGGAAAGACACATGTTGCATGTCTCTCCTATAAGGAGGATGCACATTACATGTGTCTCGTACAAGAAAACGCATGTGATGCACCCCAGATACGTGTTCCAAGACACGTCTCTCTTATCTCAAAGCGAATGTGCATGCTTAAAAGGAGAGATGCACTCGAGGCGCGTCTCCTCTGCGGAGGAGACATGCCTCGACTACGTTTCCTATGTGAAGACTCATCAAGTACGTGTTCTTTGCGAAGGACACACTTTGAGTCCTCTTTTTTTTTTATATGAGAAAGAGAAGGGGGGAGAACAGGGGAGATGGGGCTCAAAGGAGAGGAACTGGCTTGTCTTGTCATAACGATTGTAGGTGAGATAGGAGGTGGCTTATGTAGGTAGTAATCTTGAGATGAAAATAGAAGTATGGGCTTAGTAATTTTTGAATGTGCTCTTTAGTAACACTCTCTTTCCCTTAACAAGGGTGTCGAGCGTGAACTGAAAACCCTGTAATTTTTGCTCATGTAAGGGATCACCCTTGTATTGCCGGTCTCAAGCCCGGATAAAGGAAGAGGGTTGTGTTAGGCTTCCAACAGCCAGCATAAAACTTCGTCGGATTTTTATAACATAGATTACAAAAATTATGAGCATTGCTTTGGGGCGTCCCCGCCTAGCGACGTGCTGCAGAGCCTGAATGCAGTAAGAAGTAAGCAAGGGTCACTACATTTTCGCCTGAATGTAGTAAATCAATTATAGAGAGGGTTCCCACATCATGGACGGGTGTGGCTAAAGAAGTTAGTCCCGCTACATTACCGCCCGAATGTAGTGAAAAATTTTCAAAGAGGGTCTCCGCATTTTGATTATGGACGGATGCGGGGGGTAAGGAAGCTAGTTCTAAATAATAAGATTCGTATTGGTTCCTGAAATATCGGAACATTATCAGGTAAGCTAATGGAGGTGATAGATACTATGATTCGAAGAAAGATTCATATTCTATGTTTACAAGAGACAAAATGGGTTGGAGAAAAAGCAAAGGAAATACAAGATGCAGGTTTTAAATTATGGTACTCAAGTAAAGAAAAGGCTTGAAACGGAGTTGATATTATCATAAATAAAGATTTAAAGTAGAGTGTAGTAGACATACAACGATATGGTGACCAAATCATGACGTTGAAATTAGTGTTAGGAGCAGAGGTTTTGAATATAGTTTGTGTTTACGCACCCCAAGTAGGACTAGAAGATAGTATAAAGACAGTTTTTTGGAAAGAGTTAGATAAGGTGTTTCAAAAGATTCCACAAAGGGAGATGATTTGTTTAGGAGGAGATTTAAATGGACATGTCGGTAAAGAGGCATTAGGATATCAAGGGATTCATGGAAACTTTGGTTTTGGGGATATAAACGAGGAAGGTAGGGAGATTTTAAATTTTGCTATGGCATTTGATCTCTTTATAGTCAATACAATCTTCAAAAAACGAGATGAACATTTAATTACTTATAAGAGTGGCTTATCACAAACACAAATTGATTACTTTATTTATAGAAAAAAAGATAGAGCGTGTTGTAAAGATTATAAGGTAATTCTAGGAGAAAGCTTAACCACCCAACATCGACTTTTAGTTATGGATTTACAAATAAAAAAATGGACAAAGAAGAAAAGAGTGCATCGAGCTATTCGAACTAAATGGTGGAACCTCAAAAGCGAGAAAGAAGATATATTTAAACAGAAAGTCCTTCAAGAGATGTTTGGAATTATGTTGGCACACCCTGTGATATGTGGAACAATATGGCTATACATATTAGGAAAGTGGCGAAAGATGTGTTAGGGGTATCTAAGGGAGGTGTACTGACATAAAAAGAAGCTTGGTGGTGGAGTGAAGTAGTACAAAATAAAATAAAGGCAAAGAGGGCATGTTACAAATTACATTATGCTAAGAAAACTAGTGAAACTTTAGAAGCTTATAAGAAAGCAAAGAAGGAAGCAAAAAAGGCCGTTAGTGAAGCAAAAGCTAAGATTTGAGAAGACTTATATAGAAAACTCAACTCAAAAGAGGGTGAAAGAGATATTTTTAGGATAGCTAGGGCTAGAGATAAGAAAACTAAAGATCTTAATTATGTTAGATGTATAAAAGATGAGGATGAAAAAATTCTAGTGGCAAATGATGATATAGGAAATAGATGGAAAAACTATTTTTATAATCTTTTTAATGAAAATAAAGATGTTAGTTTTAGTTTAGGAGAGTTAGCCAAATCAGAAAAGTATATAAACCACAATTTCTACCGACGTATTCAAAAGAATGAAGTCAAAGATGCTCTTAAACATATAGAGGGTGGTAAATCGGTAGGACCAAATAATATTCCTATAGAAGTTTGGAAAATACTAGGAGAAATAGGAATCACTTGGCTCACAAGACTATTTAATGAAATCTGGAAAAACCAAAAGATGCCCGAGGAATGGAGAGTAAGTACACTTATACTCATATATAAGAACAAGGAAGACATTCAAAATTGTGTGAATTATCGAGGTATCAAGTTAATGAGTCATACTATGAAATTTATGAAATTATGGGAAAGAATTATCGAACGTAGGTTAAGACAAGTATCAAGTACAACAAAGAACCAATTTGGATTCATGCCAAGCAGGTCTACTATTGAAGCAATTCACCTTTTGAGACGCCTTATGTAACATTTTAGCACAAAAAAGAAAGACCTTCACATGATATTTATTGATCTAGAAAAAGCTTATGATAGGGTACCGAGGGAGGTTCTTTGGAGAATTTTGGAAAAAAGAGGTATCCCATTGACATATATTAACCTTGTAAGAGACATGTATAATGGTGCAAAAACATGTGTGAGGACTGAAGAAGGAACGACAGACTTCTTTGAAGTTAATACTGGGTTACATCAAGGATCAATTTTAAGTCCATACTTATTTATAATGGTGATGGATGAGTTAACAAAACATGTTCAAGATGAAGTACCTTGGTGTATGTTATTTGCAGATGACATTGTATTAGTGGAGGAGTCTAAGGAAAAAGTTAATAGAAAATTGGAACTATGGAAAGAAACATTAGAAAGCAAAGGCCTCCGACTTAGTAGAACAAAGACAGAATATATGGAATGTAAGTTTGATCATTTTGTTACTTCAGAGGACATAAAAATTAAAATTGTTACACATTGCATTCCCCAAAAGGAAAGTTTTAAATACTTAGGGTCAATTTTTCAGAGTGATAGAAGAATAGATGGAGATGTTACACATAGAATTAATGCTGGTTGGTTAAAATGGAGAGGAGCATCAAGTATTCTTTGTAATAAGAAGATACCATTAAAATTAAAAGGTAAATATTATAGAGCAACAATTAGGCCTGCCATGTTTTATGGTTCTAAGTGTTGGGTGGTTAATCATCAACATGTACAAAAGATGTCTGTGACAGAAATGAAGATGTTGAGATGGATGAGTGGTCATACAAGAAAAGACCGTATACATAATGAAGTTATTAGAAACAAATTAGGAGTGGCACCAATAGAGGATAAAATGAGATAACATCGTTTAAGATGGTTTGGACATATAGAAAGAAGATCAAAAGAAGAACCTCTAAGAATGTTAGAAAAACTAAATTTGAAAAGTATTAAAAGAGGTAGAGGACGACCACAAAAGTGTTGGAAAAAAACAATAAAGAATGATCTAGCTTATTGGGAGTTAACTGCTAACATGGCACACAATAGGGATCTCTGGAAACAAAGAATCCGTGTAGCCGACCCCGTCTAGTATGGGAAAAGGATTAGTTGTTGTTGTTTTGTACTATTTCAGGTTAAAAGACCAAACCAACCTTTTCATTAAACACAAAATATTTCAAGACTGGTTGCGGTTTAGAGATGTCAAAATGGGCTTGTTCCTATGGCTGGTCCAGCTCGACCCTGGGGCTGATGCAGTCTCCACACGTTCATTGGATATTGGATTAGGTCTGAATCTGTTTAAAATTCAAATCCAACCTTAGTATTTCAAGTTTCAATAAGACATATACAGGTAATAAAAAATATATATACATATATATATATATATATATATATATATATATATATATAGTATATATGGCTTATATTCACATACACACATATATACATCTAATAAAAAACTATACATATATGTATATATATTTGTATATATATGAGCCATATATATCATATATATGTACATGTACTAAGAAATATATACATGTAACAAAAAAACTTTAATATATAAATGTAATAAAAAAATATACATACATATAGTATATATGCATGTAATCGAAAAAATATATACAATATTTTTATATCTGGGCCAGAACAGGACTTTAGCGGTCCATGTAAAATGTGGGCTGGCACGACCAGGCCCATATTGACATCTCTATTGGGGTATGCATCGAGTCACGTCAGTCAACCAAAGATCTTAAATTCAGTCGGTTCTGTGGATGAATTAGGCGCCTTTTCTCTACCACCCTCTGAATACAAAGACCTTAACCTAACTCGACAAGGCCCGGAGGTCCAACTTGGTGTCGTATTTACGTGGTGAATTCCAGTCGGGTGACGGGCCCATATGTTCTTAAAAAAACACTTGCTTTTGACCCAAGCCTGAATATGATGGGAGGAAGTTTCGTCGTTGAAACTGACGTCTGGATCCAGATGATCGATCGACTTAGATCCGTCTAGATTCAATTTGGTTGCTGGATCCAGGCTATTGACTTAGATCCATCTAGAGTCACGTACGCTTAGAAGCTAAGCAGTTAAGTTTATTTCGGATCCCAATATATAAAAATAAATTCTTAGTTCAACAGCAAGCTGACGTTTGGCTCGTATAACTCGCGAATATGCCAAAACAAACAGTGGTTGAAGCTGCCAACAAGACAAAAAAGTTTTAGTTTCTTAGTCTTAGTCTCGTAATCAAACAACACTTGTCCTCTATTTGATTAGCTCAAAATTTGGAATCAGTTTTAGAATCACTGGTTTCGAAGCGGTTTCTATTTGAGTATGAAATTGTCTGAAACTAATAATTTATTTAAAAGTTTAAAATCACCGGTGCATTTCGGTTTTATAAGAATGAAACCAGAACCGAACTGTGTGGTTTTCAGTTCTGGTTCCGCCGGTTTCTAGCTCGATTCGATTCCGGTTGTCTCGTCAAACAAAGAAAACTTGACTGGGCACGCATTCCGTGACCAGTTGGGTCCGGGCCTCTCCACTAATGCGTCGCGTGGTCAAACAATAAGGGTAATGAAGTCATTTCAAATTTTCAAGGGGCGTGTATCCCTCAGGCGAATACTTGACAGCCGCTACGTTGGAGTCCGCGCTGCTGACATGGCATCCTTCACGGCGCGAGGGTGGGACCCAAGGCCTGGTTACAGGTTACCCCTTCGCGCGCTATGACGTATGCGCTTGCGTACTGGAGCGCTTTGGTCCGTTCTGTGCTGCAACGCCGTTCCTTCCTTCCCTTCCCGCGACGCAAGAAGTTGGATGGCTTCTGTATAAGGGTCACAGAGCTGATGGTCTACTCCTGTTACTGTACATGTTCCACTACGGACAAAATCGGATCGGATCTGTATTAGAATCTGCCTCCACCAAATCCAAACATATTAAAGGTAAGTCTGTTTTCGGCTGGGTGTTCGAGTCCAACTAGGCCCCGTTTGATTTACGGAACTTTGTGGCAGAACCCACACTATCTGTGTTGATCCTGCCCGTGACATAAACGAGGAACCCAAATATCCAGATAAATGTGGATCTATTGGAACCAGTACTTCAACTGGTATCATAGAACTCGTGTCCCAGTACCCAAATATCAGAGCACTAGGCTTTTAAATATACTGTTGACACGAAAGTTCTCTTCTAAAACACAAATAAAGATTGAGGAACGTGTAAACTGAATGTACAGAACAAACAGCACTGTAAATGGATCTTGAAACAAAAGAAATTTCTTTAACTACGATGAAGATGCAACTAAAACAAGAAATAAAATCAAGTATCGTTATTTTTCTTAATCCTGAAGTCCTGTATCCTCTGTCTTGAACTCCGTATATATATATATATATATGTCACACCAGCACGAATTGTGATCATGCTCTCACGATTATGAGCATAAACAATAATAAAGCCAAGCAAAACCAATCAACTTAAATAAAATAGCAAACTCAAACTGTTTGTAAAGTTTAAGCAAAATCCTCTAAACAATGTGGGCCACCGAACATAATCCCTAAATTAACATGTAGAAATTCATATTCTAAATTCTAACTCTAATCTTATCCCTACCATTTCGATACTGATACTCCAACCAACAACCGCCCAGTTCCATGCATCCTCGATGTACTACCTTATGGATAAACTGTAAAATAGTAGGGTGAATTCTGCCCACACCCCAGTAGGAAAGTTGCATACCTCTTAATATAACTCATACTAAAAGTATGTATGTTTCACAAACAATTTATAATAAATAAATCTTTATATTTAAATTTATGCTTTCAAACCAACTCATGTGAGCACACACACATAACATCAATTCCGATATTTATAGTCCATACGGTTGTCTAAACCAAGTCGTGAGAGTTGTCCAACACTCTTTCACATGATCTTGATCACCCTATTCACCAAGATCAAACCATGCCGACTCTCATGGTAGAGTATCCAAGAACACATTATGTATTCCGCCTCAAGCCGAAATACAAGAGGAGCCTATAAGTCTCTAAAGACAACACACAAACCACACAAGTATGCCTCGTAGATCTATATATTATTATGTTTTAAAACCAATTCTATGTTATCCACATGTCCAAATCCATATTCACATAATATCAAATCACACTTTGTGTCAAAGATATCAAATAATGCTCATTATCAATTAAGTTATAACAAGATTATCTCAAAAGTATATCAAATAGCCCCTCAAATTCAAATAATATTCAAGAAGTATTAATAAAATATTTAATAATTAATCATATTTAAATCATTCATAGAAAATCACTTCTAGTATTGTTCAACTAAAAAATGTATAACCCCCTACCTAAAGGAGTGTTAGATCTAATTCCTAAACCACTAGACCATTCTTATCACTCTAAATCCTCCAATTTTAATTTCTAATAATTTTAAAAATCATAATAATATTAAAATTTATTAAATTACGAGACTAACAGAAAATTGAATCCACATTGAACCTTAAATGACCCAAAAACTTATCATTTATCTAAATATGTTGTCCTAGATCCATTTATGGCCCAAACTGAGTATTATAGCGAGTATTCTATGTTCCTATGTCTACACAGAACCCTGGCTCAAGTCTGAAATGGGTGAAACAGGTTCTAAGTCTGAATCAAAACCTTTTTCAAAGCTGACATGAACACAACCTGTTTCTTACACAAAACAGAACTCAAAGCAGAAAACATTTTGTACCTAACACAATACGACACCTATTGGTTTAAGCTCGACATGATGAAGGGGACATGACACATCCAGCATAACACAACATGGTTTTACACTTGTTTGGACATGGCATGCAGTGTTAGACACAACACGACACGTCATGCTCTTAGGACACAGTTTCACCCAAATAGAAATAATGGCGAATCTCGACGGTGATTTAGTTGTTTACCAGCATCGACGAGGTCTGAGTGTATACGTAAAGAAATACTTTGTAAAAATATGAGTCGTAGCCTTGCTTTTGTGGATATAGGTCATATACGCCTACAATAGACATGATCAGTTTCTAACCAGTCCAACCATAACCAAACTGGTTCAAGAACTGGCTGGACCTAAAACCGGTGAAACCGGAATCAGAATCGGGACTCTCACTTTGCACCCTTTTAAAAACCAATAGTACTTTTAAATTACTTTTTATCAGATTATTGGTTTCAAGCAGTTTTGAACTCAAACCGGAACCGACTCTATGCCAGTTCAGTTACAGTTCCAAATTCTGGGCGGTTGTCTATACCTACTAATTCCTCTAATGTGTTGTGTGATGAAATTTTGATCAACATTTTATTATTCTTGCAAATGCATCCACAGAAATCTCTTAGTGTTAACATATACCAATATTGAATTATCAAATGGGTATTACTATCCGCACACCCCTTTTACTTTACATACACCTCAAATTTCATAAATACCTAAAATACCCCCACACAAACAATATTTTCTCTCTCCTCTCCATGGCAAATTTTGATAATTTTTTCCTCTTCTACAGGAGACCGATTTTCATCTATTGATAAGTGATATATGATTATTTGCAACCAACTATCATTGATTAGTTACTTATAATCCCAGTTGGAATCAAACGAACTAAGAAATAAAAATAGAAAAAGAAAATCGAGGATACAATTGATCTGACTCACTTATGAATTTTTCTTGAATTTGAAAAGTTTATTTTTAATAAAATCATGTGATCGTTTTTGCTTTGTTTTAAATCTTTTAATTTTTCAAATGTTTGAAGATGATTCCTAGTTTTGGGTGAAGTTGGTTGGGCGTCGGAACCACGAAAGAAAACATTGTCCAGACACGTCCCTCCACATGGAGAGACGTGTCTTGATCGTGTCTCCCTCCTTCAGGGAGACATGGTTTCGACATGTCACCCGTCTTAAGGGAGATGCAGCCTAGACATGTTCCCTTAGGACAGAGATGTGCCTGCCCCGCATCTCCTTTAACCAAATATTGTTCTCCCTTATATTTGATATTCATGTCTTTATTTTAAAATAAAAACAATTTGAATAGAAGTACTTACGATGGAAGCCATTCAGAGAAGATGACGACTAATCAATGTACTTATCGTATAATGACTAAAGAGTTTGACAATGATTTTAATGCACCGGATAATATATTTGTTGACGAGTTTACAGAAGAGTTAGAAGATGAATTTGTTGACTGCAAGGGTAATGAGCTAGACTATTCACTTGTTTGTGATGGATGTATGTTTAGGAGTTATAATAGACTCATTGATTATGTAAGACTAGTTGGGAGAAATTATACCATTGTTACGCTTATTAGTCGTTTGAAGAGAAAAACATAATAAGCACGGTATGACTTGGGTGTGAAAGGAGTGATAAATATAAGCAAATTTAAAATATTGATGTTAAAAGTACTAGGTTGACGGGCATGGAGATGGTTGATTGTCCCTTGTTATTAACGTGAGAGAGTAGAGGGAATGGTTATTGAAAGTTGTATGTAGCGAATGAGATACATAATTGTCATTTAGGATTGTATCTTAAAGGATATACAAGAAGATTGAGTAGCTATGAGTACAGTAACAAAAGATCACACATACAATATTTTAACTCATTTGAAGTGAGTGAATGAGGAAAATATGAGTACAAGGATGAAAATTAGGAAGGAAGATCATGATTCTTGAAGTATTTTACAATAACTATTATACGATCTAGATATTAATCATTATAATACATAACATCATAAAATCCCTAATATAGATATAATTAGTGATATTGTATTTACGTATCCGATTTCCGTGCACGTACTTCATGCATTTATATAGAAATTAAAATTTGATAGCACATATACATACGACAAACATAAGTAACTAAAATCAATGGATGTGACAATGATTTTAGTGCACCATATAATATATTTGTTGACGAGTTTGCACGAAGAAGGTTGATTGTCCATTCTTATTAACATGAGAGGGTAGAGGAAATGGTTATTGAAAGTTGTATGTAGTGAATGAGATACATAACCATCATTTAGTATTGTATTTTGAAGGACATACAAGAAGGTTAAGTAGCTATGAGTACAGTAACAAAAGATCTCACATACAACCATTATAAATTAAAGCACATTTTAACGTATTTGGAGTGAATGAGGAAAATATGAGTACGGAAAGGCATATTTACAATTCAAGGATGAAAATTAGGAAGGTTCATCATGATTCTTGAAGTATTTTACAATAACTATTATACGATCTAGACATTAATCATTATCATACATAACATCATAAAATCCCTAATACGAATATAATGAGTGATATTGTATTTGTGCGTCCTCCTTTTGTGCATGTACTTCATGCATTTATATAAAAATTAAAATTTGACAGCATATATACATACGACAAACATGTATCTTACTATTTTGTATTAATGTTTACTCTATATTAATGTCATTAACGGTTATATATTTTTCTAATTTTTTCAAGTATAAGATATCTTTCTTTAAGATTGTTAGATTTATATCAACCTCTAAGAATTTCTCCGTAGCTTTTTCTTTTATGAGTATAGAAAAGAAAAAAATTATGTTTGGGCGTTAGGGGGTGTTAGGTGTGTGAGAGAGTTATGTACTACAAACGAAATTTCATATGTTATCTGTAGTGATTATGATCTAGCTTTGTTGAATATTATTCAAATAATTTTTGTAGGTATATTACACTTTTTATGTATGCAACATATAGCAAAAAATATTGAAGCATTTATTGTAAGGTTAAGAAGGAATAAAGATATGGTGAGTTTGTTTGCTATAAGTTGGAGGAAAGTCATCCACTCATTAGATGAGGTTAATTATAAGGAAGCAGTAGAGGTAATAGAGTTGAAGTTGAGAAAATTTTCTGCTCTACTCTCCTACATTAAAGAGCAATGGTTGGACTCATATTAAGAGAATTGTCTCGCCATGGACAGAAAGGGTGATTCCTTATGATACTCATACGACTAATATGTATGTGAATTTGATTTTCAATACATTCATAACATCTACTATTCTTCAAATATATAATGATTGTATAGTCATATTTGTTAGGTAAAAAGTATATATGCAAGATTAAAATGGTTCATTGGTATCTCAACTGTTAGATTTGACATAATTTGGAAATAATTACATTTGTTGATAGAGTTGTAAATTATATAATTAAAAAAATTATTTGAGGAATGAAGAACTCAAACCATGCGTTATGTTGATGTGAGAGAAGATCTGGTTGTGAACCTTCAAAGAAGAGTATCATGATGAACTCTTAAAATTATTGTAGGAGAGTACAATTGTGTTTAGATGGTAGGTTTAGATATAGAAATGTGTCAATGTAATTTACGATATTTACATGATCTATCTTGTGCTCATGATCTCAACCTTCTATTCAAATATAGTTCTTCGACACAATTATCAACTATTGATCAATTTTGAAAGAAACTAAATATTGAAGAGGATATCTCATATATTGTCGATCACGTAGAAAAGGATGCACGACAAATTTGTTAAGATATTGGATGAGCAGTTGAGTCTTGAGTACCCTAAAGGAACCACCAATACTTCATCTTAAAGGAAGAACATCTAACAAATCTATGAGGTGAGACTTGTCAACTTGAGAGTAAGCAAATAGGATTGCCTCACACAAAGGTAGCGTGGGCATACATGTAGTCGAGAATGCAATGCATCTCTTGGATTGGGTCATTCCTCTTCGGGGAGTTGTGATCCTCTTTCAAACATTGATGAAAACATTTCTAAGCATTTGACTTTGAACTGACATGGGAGACAATAATATCACACTTTATTGCATCTCTATAAATACTTGAGTAAATGTTATTGGAGATGAAAATTTACAGGTACAAAGTCATTAATGCACTTAATTGATAAGGAGAGGAGTGTTGGCATAAAACTCTGAGTGTTTGAAGGAGGTGGTACATTAGCATGTCATATATGCATGACTTTTGTAGATAATGATGGTATTGATGTTGTTATTCGACGTATTGCATACATAAGAAATAGTTCATGCTCTAGTCAGCATTGGATATCTATACCAGATATGGATTCAATTATCGCTACTCAACGAAACATAACGTTAGCACTCCTCTCTATGATAGGGTCGACGACATTTATACTATTAGTGTTAAACACTAAGCAGTCCATTGTGAGGGATGTATGATATATGTGCTATCATCATGCTACACAATATTTTCTTGCAGTGAGTATAATATATGTATATTTCGTTACATTATATAGACAATTCATAGATTGAAGTAGATATTAATCATATATTTTGTTTATATTTTTCTATAGATATATATATGTTGATGGTTCTCCAATACCTCTTATCTTTCTATCATAGCAATGTTATCGAGATGAAAGTATTGGGATTTGACTAGCTATATTTCAAGAATATATTGATTGATATATACAAATGAGAGGACCAAGAGACGATGGTGTATACAATATTGAGGATGATGACTAAGTGTTATTATCCATTTGTATATGAAATTGCATGATTTTGGGTTTTCAATGAAAATCATATATTTTACAAAATAACATCATACACACAACCTAAACAAAAAATGTCATGCATCTTCACCATCGTCATCATCAAGTGTCAACCGATGGATTCATTTGTAGCGTTCCTCATATGTCTCTGTGAGGCCTAGCAGCATAGGATCACCTGACAATGATTGTGACGCAAGCTCTCAATGTACTTATGTTGTTGCAAGTGTCTGACATATTTTACTCATATAATGGTATAAGAAATTATGTAAAGGAAAGTTATTATGTGGGAATAAAGAAAAATAAAAAAGGAAATGCTACTAATAGAAATACAATGATTTGTTTACTTGTATGCAGAATGATGTATCATGTTGCTTAATTGAAGTAGGTAGAGTAGGATATAACTGAATATTAAAATCTCGCAAAGTAAATTGATGTGTATTCTAAATATACTACTCCATGTATACCTTGTCATACTTCTATGAGTACAGTGTTGGGACTCCAAATACTAAAGCTCAAAATAATATAAGCAGAGTTTCACAAGTCATGTCATGTGGCTCATATGGTACTTTATGCGTGTAAGGCTTCGTAGGTCTCTTTATAGTGGTGGTCTTGTGGATGTTATTGGGATGCCTTAATGCCTGCCAAACTGATGAACTACACGATCTGGCATGTAAAGTTCCATAACATCTACGCATCAAAAGCACCTGTGATATCATGATAATGTGTATGCATTACAAATCCATGTATTTTATAGAACTGTATAATTGTCAATCAATTTGTATTGCATAAAATAATATGTAAGAATATATTATATACAAATATATAACATACAAGATTGTGTTTAATTAAAAGATTAAAAAACCAATCAATTTACTTTAAAAATACTTATTTGTCATCATCAAATCTAATTGCCTACGAGATTAAGCAAGTTGATCAGCAAGAGATTGCCTGTGACATACACTACCCATCCATTAACCTACTCGTGGTTTTTTATCCCTTCATTTTGGTCACATAACAACTTTGAAAGCTAGGAAGTACTCATACCTACAATTAAAACATATGACTTGTTAATTTTTGAACAAAAAAGTTGAACTATATATAGCAGGCAATAATAGTAATCATTATTACATGAAGCAAAGAAGTATGTCCATTAAGTTGTTGTGTTTCTATCTAAGATGTCTTCTTTAGTTGTTTATATAAATATGCTAATGTAGTTGCACCCCACGCATAATTGTCAACTCAACAAAGATAGTGTGCTAGTAGGTTCATAAGCATTATGAACATCATATCTCTAGACTTATCCGAATACAATATGCACCCTAACTGAGACAATAAATAACATAAGGTTTTATTTTCATTACTCTCTATCTTCCTTGAAAAATTAGTTGAGAGCACCTCAAACTTAATGACTCCAAATTTATCCCACATATGACTTTATTAATTATCATTCCCAACATATCACTCAAAATATTTTTCCTGCTTCTAACCATTATCTCATGTATTAAGGCAAAAAGTTGGCTCTTGATTGGAAGATAAAGTATCCCGTAGACATCATGAAATGTGATAGTGATCTCACCCCATGGCATGTGAAAGTTGTTTGTGTATGGTTGCCAACGATCGATAAAAGCAATCACCAATGTATGATTTATCATCTTGTATAGTAAGCCCGCCTATCCAATCAACCAACTAGACTTTGCAATCTCAATACAATTTTTGGACTTCACATCCATCATCTTCACTGGTCAGGCTCTACCTTTAGTGTAATATGTAGGTTGTTATCACTTTTTGTATTGTCTATACATATAGATTTATATAATACATTAGAATAAAGAGTATTGATATCAAATATAAATTTATACTAAAGTTTTAAAGTATTTATTCCTCCCACATCTTATATACAATATAACCTTCAAAGCTCAAGAGTAATCCTAACATATTAGAACATCCATCACCCTCACTGCTCTAATATCGATCTTAGTATTTGAGGTTGATGTATCATCCTCGTAACATGAAGGGTTGACTTACTCTTCTTATCATTGTCGTTTATAGGAACATACTTCATATGACACTGCGTTACATCTCTTAAATGAAACGTTGACGTTACGGTCTTGTACTCATGCCTTATCATCCATATATGTATATTAAAAAGGATTATGAGGTTTAGATTCAAGCTAATAACATTAAAGTGGGGGACTCACCCCAAGCATGTCCCCAACCATGCGATGCTGAAAAAACTTTGGTTTTTTGGTAGATAAATTGTATTAAACAATTGAAAAATGAAACAACAATGCAAAATCAATAACATATCTTAATAAATTGATGAATCCCATTTGAATCAGCTCAAGAAATCGGGTTTTACTTCTTTCTCTCCTTTCTCTTATCGGTTCTTCCTAAATATATTGTTTCGATGAATTTCAATCTATTCATTTGGTATAAATGGTTATAGATTGAATGTTGTGTAGCTAAAATACGGAAGCAAGCAAAGAATGGTTGAAAGAACACATGGAAATGGGAGATAGAAGTCAGTTCACGTAGGAGGAGAGAAAGTTTCATTTCTAATCGAAAGGGTATTTTTCATAAATAGTAAAAATAACCAGAGATATTTTGAGAAAGGAGAGAAAATAGAGTGTGTGCAGTAGTAAAAGGGGCATCCGCGTATTGCCAAATTTATGCTTCCGTTGGAGTTCAGATATCGATCAGATGACCCAAAGAACCAACATCAGAAAACAAGAGCCTGCTTAGTAATCTGATCAGTCACCCCACCACCGATATGACTACGACATCAACGAAAGCAGTATGAACAAGATTAGTGCTAGATCTAATCCAAAGGAGTCTATTTATTCATCTCAATACTTCTCCTTATCTTTCAACTTAAGTTTTTATTTTATATATAAATCCATATCACCTTATCATACTCGATGAAGTGTATCGAGCCATCAGTTAAGCTCTGATATTTTAGATCTTATGAGTTGGACAGATTGATTTCCTCCTCCCGTTGGTCTTAGACCACAATTTACATCTCAATAGATAGATAGATAGATAGATAGCGATTTGGGTTGGTTCGCATTTAGTTATATATACCCCTTCCCGATCTGCCCTCTTCCCTCATTTAGATCGCTGGTTGTTGGATAAGAAAGGCCCATGTTTTATACTAGGGCATACTAGGTCAGGTGCCACCTAAACTGGAGATAGGATCAATGCGTGACCCTTGCTCTTGATAGTGGGTGCCCGTATTTAGTAGAGGGAGGATATTTATGCGCCATTCTAAGGTTCAGAATACATCATTTTCACCTTATCTTGATCAGTATCTTACAAATATTTCTCCAACTAGCCCCCAAAGGCGTGTTTGATTAGTACTTTAAGGGCAACTAGATCTCAATTTTTGGTACTTATAATTTTAAGTTTTATGGTGTATCAAACAAATAATAAGATTCGTATTTGTTCTTCGAATATTGGAACATTATCCGGTAAGCTAATGGAGGTGGTAGATAATATGATTTAAAGAAAAATTCATATTCTATGTTTACAAGAGACAAAATGGGTTGGAGAAAAAGGCAAAGGAGATAGAGGATAATGATTTTAAATTATGGTACTCATGTAAAGAAAAGGCTCAAAACGGAGTTGGTATTATCATAAATAAAGATTTAAAGGATAGTGTAGTAGACATACAATGATATGGTGACCGAATCATGACATTGAAATTAGTGTTAGGAGCATAGGTTTTGAATATAGTTTGTGCTTATGCACTCGAAGTAGGAATAGAAGATAGTATAAAGACAACTTTTTGGGAAGAGTTAGATAAGGTGATTCAAAAGATTCCACAAAGAGAGATGATTTGTTTAGGAGGAGACTTAAATAGACATGTCAGTAAAGAGGCATTAGGATATCAAGGTACTCATAGAAACTTTCGTTTTGGGGATCTCTTTATAGTCAATACAATCTTAAAAAATGAGATAAACATTTAATTACTTATAAGAATGGCTTATCACAAACACAAATTGATTACTTTATTTATAGAAAAAAAGATAGAGCGTATTGTAAAGATTGCAAGGTAATTCCTGGAGAAAGCTTAACCACCCAACATCGACTTTTAGTTATAGATTTACAAATAAAAAAAATGGGCAAAGAAGAAAAGAGTGCATCGAGCTATTCGGACTAAATGGTGGGACCTCAAAAGCGAGAATGAAGATATATTTAAACAAAAAGTCCTTCAAGGAGATGTTTAGAATTATGTTGGTACACCCTGTGATATGTGGAACAATATTGCTGTATATATTAGGAAAGTGGCGAAAGATGTGTTAGGGGTATCTAAGGGAGGTGTACCGGCACAAAAAGAAGCTTGATGGTGGAGTGAAGTAGTGCAAAATAAAATCAAGGCAAAGAGGGCATGTTACAAATTACATTATGCTAAAAAAACTAGTGAAACTTTAGAGTCTTATAAGAAAGCAAAGATGGAAGCTAAAAAGGCCGTGAGTGAAGTAAAAACTAAAATTTGAGAGGATTTATATAAAAAACTCAACTCAAAATAGGGTGAAAGAGATATTTTTAGGATAGCTAGGGCTAGAGATAAGAAAAATAAAGATCTTAATTATGTTAGATGCATCAAGGACAAGGATGAAAAAATTCTAGTGGCAAATGATGATATAAGAAATAGATGAAAAACTATTTTTATAAGCTTTTTAATGAAAATAAAGATGTTAGTATTAGCTTAGGAGAGTTAGCCAAATCAGAAAAGTATATAAACGACAATTTCTACCGATGTATTCAAAAGAACGAAGTCAAAGATGCTCTTAAACATATAGAGGGTGGTAAATCGGTAGGACCATGTATGATGGTGCAAAAACATGTGTGAGGACTCATGAAGAAACGAAAGACTTCTTTGAAGTTAATATTGGGTTATCAAGGATCAACTTTAAGTTCATACTTATTTATAATGGTGATTGATGAGTTAACAAAACATGTTCAAGATGAAGTACCTTGGTGTATGTTATTTGCAGATGACATTGTATTAGTGGAGGAGTCTAAGGAAAAAGTTAATAGAAAATTGGAACTATGGAGAGAAGTATTAGAAAGCAAAGGCCTCCGACTTAGTAGAACAAAGACAAAATATATAGAATGTAAGTTTGATCATTTGGTTACCTCAGAGGACATAGAAATTAAAATTGGCACACATTGCACCCCCCAATAGGAAAGTTTTAAATACCTAGGGTCAATTTTTCAGAGTGATGAAAGAATTGATGGAGATGTTATGCATAGAATTAATGCTGGTTGGTTAAAATGGAGAGGAGTATCAGGTATTCTTTGTGATAAGAAGATATCATTAAAGTTAAAAGGTTAATATTATAGAGTAGCATTTAGGCCTGCCATGTTTTGTGGTTCTGAGTGTTGGGCAATTAACAATCAACATGTACAAAAGATGTCTGTGACAAAAATGAAGATGTTGAGATGGATGAGTGATCATATAAGAAAAGACCGTATACATAATGAGGCTATTGGAAACAAATTAGGAGTGGCACCAATAGATGATAAAATGAGAGAATATCGTTTAAGATGGTTTGGATATATAGAAAGAAGATCAAAAGAAGAACTTGTAAGAAGGTATGAAAAACTAAATTTGGAAAGTATTAAAAGAGCTTGAGGACGACCACAAAAGTGTTGGAAAGAAACAATAAAGACTGATCTAGCTTATTGTGAGTTAACTGCTAACATGGCACGCGATAGGGATCTGTGGAAACAAAGAATCCATGTAGCCGACCCCGTCTAGTATGGGAAAAGGCTTAGTTGCTGTTGTTGTTGTATCAAACAAAGAACCCATGATTGGTGTGAATCTATCATTCTAAAGACCCAGTTCAAGTAACAAAATATTGGCATCAAGAGAAAGGTTGGCTATAAGAATTGAACTCATGAACTCCACCCCAAAACCCAAGCACCTCCTCTCTCATGTTGTACCGTACCTTTCATCATAATCGAACATGAAACCGTGGTTCCTTACAAGTCCATCTGGTTCTAGGCCTTCAATTATAGTACAAAGAGGCTGGCACCACAAATCATACACACCCTAGTATACCCATCTATATGTATGTATTTCTATACGGTTCGAAAATTCTGACTAAAATACCTTTCATCTTCCAAATTCTCACTAATAGATTTGACAAGGAATACTACCATCTGCGTTCAATTATGTTCATCTCAACAAAATGAGAGAGAGAGAGAGAGAGCAACTGGTAGTTGCTAAAGCTGGTAAGTTCTACCTCCAGTAACAACCGTAAATTTTGCTAGAAGCTAGAATATTGGATCTAAAACCTAAAGCCAAATTGCTTAAATTTGACGTTGGCTACTAGAACTAGCATGTGCTCGCTCTTGCAACTCTCCTATGACCGAACTATTATTGGTGTCATGCAGTTCTATCTAAATTTGGATCTTATCCCCTATTTAAATCCTTATATTAATTAAAACAAAACCTATAAACCAAATATTTTAATTCCTTAAATAATGAAGGTTGAAATAAATAAATGCAGCAAATAACTATTTGCCCATCTTCAAATTGGGGTGGTCTATGATAAGGACCTTGTTTCGCTATCGACAAGGATCAAGTTTGGATCTAGCAAGGATCTAGGTTCAAACAGAACACATCATCATTTCCACATCCCTTGTCTTGGTACCCAGAACTGTTTTAGGATTTGAAAAGTTAGTTGGGAGTATGGCAAGTAAGGTGGTTGGGACTCGTTATTCTTGGACGATGCGTAATAAGATATGTAATATGAAAACATGCGAATTACAAAACTTAGATAATTAAATTCACATTGCTTCATATTAATTTGTATCTAAATAGCTCACCTAGTATGGTTTTCGTGCCTAGCATGATTCCAACCACCAATTGGGGCTCATCATAGTGTTTGAGGAGAAAATAGCTAATTTGGATCTTAATTGGGAACTTGACATCTCAAATTTCACCAAGATCTTCGGTGAGAAGTTACAACCCTGTCTGAGTCATCCAGATCACAACAAGTTCCTAGTTTGATGATGAATGTTGATGAGCCCCATTCTATATCGGTTTATTTAGCTATATTGGTTTAACTATCTAACTCTTTAAAGTTGCCTACGTACCAAGTGTTTGAAAACCTTTAAGGTCTGTTTGATTAGTTGTGCCAAGTCCTTGGTACGAGAACTATATGCCTAAATCTACAAAAGTTTGCAACCATTATTTCGTGTTTGATTGACGAGTGATTTTGATACTTGGGATTCCATGAGATGGGGTAGTAACACAAGAGAGAAGAAGGTGCTTAGGTGTTTCCATGCAAAGTCCTTAGATGCCATTCTTGTACTCCACCTTTTCACATTTTCAAAGTTTTTTACCCAAATTAGGCCCCTATTAGAGTTTGGTGTACCCAATAAAACTTTGAATTATGAACACCAAAAACTAAGGTCCAATTCTCTTAAAACTTTCTTTCAAACACACCCCTATTCTTTTCCAAAAAGACATTTGAGTCTTGATTAAAAAGATGTCTCTTATAAACATTGGAGCTAAAAGCATTTACCCACATGAATTGGTAAATTTCATTTAGACATGTTCCGTTCCCAGTTGCCTGAAACCTAGGGTACCGAAATCGAGCAGATTATGGTTTCAGTTTCAAAACCGCTTCAAAATCTTTTATTTTGTAAAACAAAAGCAAATGCGTTTTGGGGAGTCGAACTCCCCTCCATCATTTAGATAATGGAGTGTCATGTCGTCTAATTCTAATGTTCGAGTCGGCCCACTAGTAGGCAGTACGCGTTCCAAATTCAGAGAAAAAAATCTATTATTGGGTAGACCCAGCATGAATTATGAAGAAACTCATAACGTTGAGTTCACAACATTGTTGGTGAAGGACCCATTATCGAGCTTTAAAGATGGTCCTCTTGGTGGGAATTTCTGTGGTAGAGGGGTCAACTCACATCTCAAACGTTATAAGTTCAACACCCAGGATGCGCATCTGGCTTCGGCCTCCCCATTGTATCAAGAGCTGAATTGAGTGCCACTCAGATTAATTTCTCTGAGCTGAATCAATTTGGCAGTCGTGAAATAGTTGGGATGATTGAGTTACGACTTTTTCGGGATTAAATCCTAATGTCCAATCTTAAATGACAGGTTTATACATGTATGAGGTCAAACCTGGCAGTAACAAGAATATGTGACAAAACAATTTACGCATATAAGCTTCATCTAGACATGATCGAATTGGAATTGAACTCTAAATCATAACTCAAATTGTCTTTGATGTGATTACAGTTGATGAAAATATGAAAATCGACAGTTTCAAAACATCAACAACAACAAAGTCTTTTCCTATATTAGATGGGTCGGCTACATTGATTTTTTTTACGCTGGTTGTCGGAAACCTAATGCAAGCCTCCTTTTTTATTCGAGCTTGGAATCGACCATGCAAGGGTGATCCCTTGCATGAGTGGTCTTAGTTTCAAACCACTACTAAATATGATTTATATATTTTTTTCAATACCTATTAAAATAAATTAACCGATAGTTTAATCCTCCCGTTGAGGTTTGGTGGGGTTCGACTTGCAAAAGATGCATTTACCCTCTTTTGATAAAAGAATTTTTTAAAACAATCCCAGAGCTGTTGAAACTGGAGCCACATGCACGGTCCGAGTAATCTCAACTTGGCAATTGACCCCATAGCCAGGTGTTCTATTGCTCTTTGTGCAGGTTTTTTCATTTCTTCTGTAGTTAGTAAGATTCCATATTATAAGATTATTGAATTAACTTAATCTAATTGGTTCACATGAGAAGATTTTTTTTATAGTATACTGTAGTAGGATTTTATCTTGATGCAATTTGCTTTTTGGCTTGATGTAGTAAGCATTGCACTTGCACTTTGAGTTGGATTAAACTCGATGTTGATACGTCCGATTCCGGTCAACCTAGAATCATAACTGAATCGGCCTGGGATTGATTCCAGTTACAGTTTTAGAACAGTCGATTTTGGGGTGGTTTTGGATTGAATCTATATTTTCCGGATCTGATAATCTAATTAAAAAAATTAAATTATAAGAAAAATTTAAAGAAAATGATACCATCAATTTGAAACCATCGGTTCTGGTTTCATAAAACATGAAAACAAAATCGAACCAGTTGGTTCCTGATTCCGGATTCAACCGATTCTATAACTGAAACGGGACGGTTAGGAATCGGCCAATGTCTAGCTCCATGGAATCCTTTATGGTAATCATAGATTGAGGAAAAGCTGGGGAAATCATGGTAAAGTTACTGCAGCCGACTTCTCAAGTCCATGGAGGTGAGTTCGTCGTAAAGGAAAGAAGGTTGAAGCAGTCCGACCCAAGCCAAGATTAATTCCATTCAAAGGGGAGCATGTTGACTATGAAGAAGACCTAAACTACGTAGAATAATTCAACTATTTCTGTTTTTGTCTCCTCATTTATGTGAATTACATTTGGAGTTTTAATTCCCAAAATTCCCCATTTTGGTACTTACTAAAAAATCAAATTAATGAAGAAAGTCCAATTGATAAGTAGCTTCATAAAACAAATCAACAACTCTATCTTAGTTCAGCTACTTGGTTAGCATTTTTTGGTGCCCACATCAGTTCCCTGCAAATCAATCAAGGCTTTCGTGAAGTCATTCAATAACCGATGGGAAACGTAAAGATCCGCAGAGTTCTCTCATCATTTCTTCGTATGACTCTCTCTCTCTCTCTCTCTCTCTCTCTCTCTCTATATATATATATATATATATATAGACGTCGTGATGACAGGAGAAACCATAAAAGGCTTTCGTGCCTATTTTCAAGTTGGGTCCATTTTATGTCAGTTTCGGTTCGTGTTCGTCAGGTTCATGTTGGTAAAGTATCCAGTTAAGTTGTTTACTAACCGACACAGAACAGAAAAAGCCAAGCCAGCTCACTGGTTACACTAAGTCCCTCCTGCAAAACAAAGTTAAGATGATGGTGTGATGCACGTACCTTAATTCAATGGCTATATATATATTTAGAGTGAGAGAGGGAGGGAGGGAGCTATTAGACAGTCTCTCATGCTAAACATTAATTGATCATCATTATCGTGTGTGCGGTTCATCATAGGTAGCAATCAAAGTACTCATCTTACGTAGCATTTAATGTAATCATATACACGAACGGCACAAACCTAGTAGGATTTGATATGAGATGGTGTCTAGCATCTCTCTCTTCCAATTTATCTCGTATATAGAGGGAGAATGAAAGAGAAGGTAACAGAGAGATACTAAAAACCTCTCACACTAGACTTTACTAGACGATCTGCATCGTTTGTGCAATCGCACACACAACACACATTTTGTTCCTCTATCAGCATTAATATGAGATTCGAGGTCATTTAATACACATCGGAATGGGTGTTTTGATCATCACATGAACTGCATGAACGGTAATGATGATCAACTAATATCCTCTCTCTCTCTCTCTCTCTCTCTCTCTCTCTCTCTCTCTATATATATATATATATATATATATATATATATATATATATATATGTATGTGTGTGTGTGTGTATATGTATATATAAATATGCATAAGGAGTAATTGAATCATGCTTATCACAAATGTTATTCACTCGTGTTCGACAATTGCTTTTCGGTGTATGAGTATAATAACATTGTTCATCATTTTTAAAAACCTTTAAATTTTCTTAAATTACACTTATATCATTGAAAAGTAATAGATGAGCGTAAATGAACATGCCAAAAGGATAGGATTTGGTTATATATATGTATATATACATAAAGAGAGAGAGGAGGGAAGAGAGTGGCAAACCTATTGATGATAGGATGAGACAGTTGCCTACCTTGCAATATGCCGTGTATATATATAAAATATAGAGATAGAGATTAAGGTGAGAGCTCCTTGGCCCCAAATTATTAGAGATGTCAATAAGGGTCGTGCCACATTTTGGATGAGCCTGTAAGATGTTGGCTCGGGCCTGGACAGTTCACATATATCTCTATATATAGTTTTTCACTTACATATTTACATGTATATATACTATATTACATGTATAGATGTATAGTTTTTTATTACATATATATATATATAGTATATATGGCTCATATATATATATATACATGTATAATATATAAGTATACATATACTATATATGTATATATATAGTTTTTTCAATTATATGTATGTTTATATATATGTAATACATATATATGTATATAGTATATATATATATATATATAGTTTTATATTATGTGTATGTGTATATGGCTTGTTGAAGCCTAAAACATTATAGTTGGATTTAGATTTAAAGTATATTTATATCAAGTCTTATAAACCCAATCTAATGTCTAACGGGCCTATGACCCTCCGGGCCATCTCGGCCCTATCTGCATTGGCCCTCAGGGAGAGAATTCTCTAGTCCAACCCTGCATTTTGTCAGGACAGGGCTGAGCCAAGCTTATTTTGACATCTCTATAAATTACACACAAACACGCACATATGTATTCTAGTGTGTAGACCAACTCACCTGAATTTCCCTCAAATGAACTTCACCTCCCCCAGAGATAATTTTCTATATCGGCCATTGTACATATATATAAGTGTACACAGGCACAAGCATATATACATATTTGTGATTAGTCTAAAGCAAGAGGCATTCTTAAAGTCCTCTACACTTCTCTTCTTCTTGTATAACTTTTCTATTATAGAGGAATCAACAGCTATGCACAAGTCTTTATCAGGAGGTCTATCTTGTTGTTGGAAACTTGTGTGAAGTTTCTCATTCTTGCTTGATCCATGTTCTCCAAGTCCCGATCGACTACAGCCCCGATCACGCCATAAATCAGGATTAATCAAAATTAATAATGTTATTAGTGTCTCTTAGTGAAGTACATATCTTATTGACTACTTGATCTTTTAGAGGGTTGTTTTGGTTTCTTTCTATATTAATGGTTGGATTGTAGAGTCTTTACCTCATACCACTCCTAAAGCTAGTATGATGAGAATTGCTTTCTGAGTCCTTAGAACTTCAAGTCAAACACACACACACATGCATTTAAGTAGGGTTTTTTGTTTTTTTACAAGAGGAAGCCGAAACCTAATACACACCCACACATGAACCCTCTCGAAATCAAACAACTCACCAACAGCAACAGCCCTAGAGCACCCTGATGTTGATCTAATGCTCTCGATGCACTAGAGCTGGTTTTTATAGAGTTGCAACACCCTCAAAATCTCACCCAATTCTCACAGTATTTCTTGGGCAAAACTCTCTCCCCTTACTATTTGCACATATTGCTTGATGCTGATTAAGTTAAAGGCCCATATTTGTGAGGTGTATCATTAGAGGTCTCTTGTTTTAGGTATTTGGGAGGCGTACTAATATTGAAATGATAAAAGCTTGCACATGACTCGTCTTTTTTTATAAGGTTTTACTTGTTTGCTTAATTTTATGAGTAAAAGAGGTTAAATATTTGATATTTACTTTGCTCCAGCCATGTGCAAATTTATAAGAATAAAACTTCTCTTTCCATGCACAATGGGCAAACTCTCATCTAGCTAGGGTGTCAACTCACAAGCTTACGTCATGAGTTCGATGCCTCGTACATGTATCTCGCTTCAATCTTTCCATTATATACATATATATATATATGTACATATACATATATATATGTACATATATATATATATATATATATAAATGACTACATTGATTAACTTATATTATTATTTTTAGGTTGTATGAGTATAATAACAATATCTCTCGTTCTTTTTCAAACCCCTTAAAAAAATTAAATTATATTCATACTATCTAAAAATAATATTAAGTATGTCACAAGTAGATAGGATCTGATTATAGCGAGAGTACATAACACAAAAGATTTGTGTTGTTCCTTGTGACTGTGTTTTATTTTTATAATTATTTAATTAATAAGAAATCAGGCTCTGTTGTAAATAAAGTTTCTTTCTAGAAAAATAAGTGTAAGATTTGATCTTTACGATTCCGATCAAATCTCACTATGTTCTATCCTGAAAACCTCACACGGTCTTAAGCGGTAGTATGCATGCTGGTGGTGTTTTCGTTATTTTAGACATTAAAGAAGCCATTTCTGGTATAAGAGCCGTGCCTTCCCCTCCCCCTCTCTCTGTCCACCGCGTTGTGAAATGTGTGTGAAGGGGTGACTTCTCGTAGAAAGCATTAGCTTGGAAAGGGCATAATTGGAAATTTCACTATTTTGAAATTCCATACCTTCTCCTCCACGGCATGTCAAGTTGGGAGCTCGGTGGGAAGGGCATAATTGGAAATTTCTGTATTTTAAAAATTCCATACTTTCTCCTCCACGGGATGTCAAATTGAGGACACGGTTCTCTCTCTCTCTGGTGCAAACAAGGAGGAGGAACCGTGGTGCATCTGCCATGAGGGATGCTTGGAAATTTCCGTGAACTCATCTCTTCGTTGATTTATCCTTCTAGTGTTGACAGAGTAAACGGGCTTATTTTCTTCTTCTTCTCTTCTTCCTCTTCAATTCGATTCTTTGTGCTGTGAAAATCCGATGAAAAAATGCGGATCGTGATTGAAGTTAGTACCGGAGATTGTAAGATCTCTGTGCTACTCGATTTCTTTTAATTCTCTACGGGGGAAGAGTATCCTCTGTTTCTTCTTTTATTGGATACGCCTTTTTTTAGTATTGTGGCACAGAAACGAGAATCGTGACCAAATCGTTAGAAAATTTTTGACATCTATTGATTTTCTGGTCTCTTAAAATACAGAGTTCGATTCCCGGTTCTGTGATTACCTGTGACTCCTATGGAGGCATGAGCTGGTTTCGCAATTAGAATCGTTTATAGTAGAGTTGTTCGATGTTTATCAATTAGTATGATCATGATACAGCTGCCCAATAGAAGCTGAATCATCTACGCCGAACACTTTATCTCATTCCTCATCTTTCTTTTTGTTTTGGTGTTGCAGAAATTATGAAGAAAAGAGGCATATCGTCATTCTCATAGGAGTGAATTGCTGCTTGCCTTATCGTTTATCATGTTAATTAAAGCAATTCTTTCTACTCCAGTGTATAACTAGTTTTGCTTTTTCCTTTTTCCCTCTCAGAATCCAACGAACACAATCTGACTCTAAGCTTTTCCACGAAGAGGTAAGTATCTGTTTGTTGAATCTTCTTCTTTCCTTCCTTTGGAAGATCCTTTAATTTTCGCAGACTGTGTCATGTTACTATTCTATTCTATTATTCCACTTTCTGCTTCACTTCAGATATCGAAAATGAAATTACATGATCGGCTGAGAGAGAGAGACGGGGAAAACTCAAAATAGTTTGGTTAGTCGTTCTCCAAATCGAAGAGCTCCCTCGTCCCACTTTTATTCCTCGATTTTTAGTCCGATCCGAAATCCCAAATTATCTTCAACAGAACTAAGAGAGACAACAATACATGATGGACTTTTCGTTAAATACCAGCTAAACTATCTTGATTTTCTCAACTTTTCTTGTCATTTTATTTATTTAATTTCTTTTTGCACAAGTGGGTCCGGTAGGTGACGACTTGATTTACCGTCTCCTTCTAGTTTAGTTCCTTCATTTTTTTTATAAAATACTAATTTAGTTTCTAGATCCATCCTTAGCAGAACCTTAAACTATATTATTCTGTCTGTTTCATTTGTTTCATTTTTGGTACAATGGAGAGGCCAAAGCCTGACGCACGCCGCAGGTATCAAACTCATGACACTCAACTTGTAAGTCGAACCCCTAGCCAGGAGCTGTTGCTCGTTTGTTTTGTCAGTATTTATTTATTTATTTATTATTGGGACAAGCAAAAGGGGAATCACCAAAACTCATACCAACAATGGTTTCGGACCTTTTTTTGATGATCCAAACAAAAGGATTAGATTTGATTGCCTTTTGGATCTGGAGGCATTTATTGAATTTTTCTATTGCTTTATCACTGTTTGAGATCCGAAAAAGAGAAAACCTTTTGGGATCCGAAAAGTAGGACGATCGTGGATATTGAGTTGCCGAAAAAAATATTGGAGGCCGTTGAACGTTTTCTCAATTTTCTACAGTAGTTGGTGCACCTAAACACCGTGCAACAGTGCGCCTGTCTGTTGGCAATATCATTGTAGATATGCAGGAAGTGGTTTCAACAACGACGACCTAACACTAATTTATGTTAGGACTGGCCTCATATTCATACATAAAAGCGGGTCGAACCGCCGGGACCTAGCGCTGTTGTAGGTCTGACAATCATAGTAACCAAAGCTGGCCAGGTTTGGGAAATTAATCTTGATTTATGGGCAATTTTTTTAGATTGGGAAACCTGAAAAAGGTATGTTGTGATGATGAGAAAGCGATTCACTTTTCCTGTTTCTATGTTACATTTTCTTCGTTTTCTTTTTTTGTCATTGGTAGAATGGGGAGACCAATCCCAATGCATTCCGGGTATTGAACTCATGGACGTTTAACTTGTGAGTCGATCCTCTATCCGAGTGAGCTACTTATCGTTCTGTTGTGCTTTATTTTATTTATGAAATCTCAATTGGTTTTTTCACAATATATAGGATTTTTAAATATCACAAAGATATTATATTGTCAATGATCTCTGAAATTTCTACCAGACCTTTGATAATGGTATGGGTTTTGAGCATGGATCCAACCACCCAAATCCATTTTATCAGATTTGCAAACCATATCATTAAGTTCTGATAAATCGTATTCATATGCATCATTCAAGCGATGCTTATGTGAATAGGAGTTTCCTTCTCCAGATCCCCCTCTATTAAGACTCTTTATTAATCTCGCGGACTGGATTGTCTACGTGTGTGCGCGCACACACATCATGTGTGTAAGGTGATTAATTAGCACAGTGTGTATCACCCACCCTCTTCGTTTTCGCCATCCTGATGATCTGTGCAATTTGACTGTGGGAACTTTACTTTAGTTGTGTACATGTTGAAGTGAAACAGAAATACCAAAAGATAGGTACTTTTTGATGCATATGTTCCTAATTGGATTCCTGTGCGCACGCGTGCGTTTTCTATAAAAACTGCACCATGAAGCTAGCACAGTGCATATGGGCAGTAGGGATTTGATGTCCATGGGTTAAAAAGGGATCAGGTCATATAGGGTAGGGATTGGCTGAAAGCGATCGATCAATCAGTAGAAATGAGGAAGAGAGATCTGCATATAGCACGTTGTGGCTTATTGGCCCATTCAAAATCACCATAAAGTGAGGAAAGGGAAGATCAATGGTGGACATTTGATACAAGTAACGAATAGGTCCGTTCCATATGATCATATCTGCTTTCTGAGAATCTTCGTAGATGATGACCACTTCTGCAATGTAAGGGAAGACAATGACTGTGACTTGTTAACCAGCACATAACTCGAAAGCTTTCCACCTCTTTTTCGTGTAATGCGGGTCTCATAATGGGATGGTTTCAAAGAAATGGCAAACATGGTATATGTCGTTCATTGATGCATTCTAATAATGGGGATACCGATTGATAGTGGCGCGAGTAAAAAGCCTTAAGGATGATGATCGTCACCATCTACAATGTCGATCGGTTTGAATGCAGGTGACCTGAACACTGTTAGCGATTCGATCCCTGTGCCTTGACCTTAACTCTGCCAGATATTTCGCTTCTCCCCTCTGTTATCGAAATCAATCTAATTCTGTTGATTCAGATCGAGTCTGTGGCAAACCTGTAGTCAGATGAGGCAAACCGAGGCCTTAAAGTAGCCTGTTTTCCTGTTGTTTCCCTTACTGGTCGACCTTTTCTTTTCCGGCCTTTACTCCTGGTACCGCTGGTGTGCAAACTGAGCGTCGACCGGCCTGTTGGTGGTCGAACTCTGCCTGTCAAGGTGGGGGAGACCATAGCATAACCAAGTTGACCCAACCGATCTTAGTTCTTTGACCGGTATGGTTTTGCCTTGCCACATGACGCCTCCAATATTGACCTCAGAATACTTTTGTCCGGGAGCCAATGACCAAATTAGCAGTCGATTTCTTTGTACATTCAGCCCCATGTTTGTCAAATCTTCTTGTTTTGTTTGATCTAAGTACAATCTTTTTCTTCTACTCTAATTGAAAATCAAGGAACAATAAGTCTTCAATAATAAGTCAGGCTGTCAGGGATCCCGGTAGGGACCCACTAGCTCACCAATGTTTTCTTTCTATTTTCTTGGCTTTTCTCATTTCACGAGTGTTCCACTTCAACGTTGTTGCAATATCGAATATATAAAATGGGTGGGTTCAGGGTAGTGACGTCAATACGGGCCGGCCGGTCTGGTCCGACCCTAGCCCTTGTAGGTTGGGGGAAAATGTGTCTGGATCAGGCTTGCAAATCGCTTTCATGTTCTCATGAAACGCAGAGCGGTGTGATGTCAATTTCTATGAAATGGTGTTTATGATGAAACCTGATATTCCTTTTGCATATTTTCTTAAAGCAAGAGTTGACGTTAAGGAAAAAATTTAGTTTAAATAAGTTTTATTTCATGAATTAATCACCATTTGATTTCCTTTCTTTGTTCTCCACAAAGCTAAGTTTCATGTTGTTCCTTACACAGTGATCATCTGCATCAGCATATCATCAAGCAGAGGGGGCGGCATTAGCCATCATGATCGGCAACGTGAAGCTGGGGGTGGAGGTCATTGGCGCCACTAATCTCTTGGCGAAGGACCAGGGCACATCGAACCCCTTCGTTGAGATCCACTTTGACAGGCAGCGGCACCGCACCAGTGTCAAGGAGAAGGACCTCAACCCACAGTGGAACGAGCACTTCATCTTCACCGTCTCTGACCCAGCCTTGCTCCCTGAACATCACCTCGACGCCTATGTATACCACGACATCAAGCCCTCCCACACCCGTTCTCTCCTCGGCAAAGTTCGTCTCTTTCCTGATTCCTTCGTCCCCCAACAGGACGCGGTTATCCTCGGCTACCCTCTTGAGAGGCCACGCCTTTTCTCCCGCGTCCACGGTGAGCTCGCCCTCCGAGTCTATCTGCTGGACGACCACCTCTTCCACAACCTCAACCCTGCAAACAACCTCTTCGCCCCCACGGTCACTTCGGTCAACGTCGTCGAAGAGAAACCACGCAAGAATGGCCACCATCGTGACGCTGGCGTCCAGCAGTTCTACACCCTGCCAAGCCAACACTCGGTCGAGACTGCTGCACCGAAGGTGGTGATCAATGCTGATGAGTTAAAACCTGTGCAGCATCCTGTTGTGCGCATATATAATAGTGGTGGCAGCGGTAGTGGCGCAATTCCAGTGATTCACACCGGGCCATCTTCATCAGGAGAGTTCTTGCTGAAAGAGTCGAGCCCAGTGCTCGGAGGCGGGCAGGTGGTCGGGGGACGAGTGATTCGTGGGTGGTACGAGAAGCCGACGAGCACATATGATCTGGTTGAGGAGATGAAGTATCTGTTCGTGAGGGTGGTGAAGGCAAAGGATCTCCCGTCTAAGGATGTTACCGGAAGCTGCGACCCCTACGTGGAGGTAATAATGTTGGACTGGTTCCTCATTGTTATTTATCAGGCATTTTCTCTTCAAAGCTGCGATATAAAGGGAGAACTATTCTTCTAAACCTCTGGAAAACCTAGGGTTCATGTTTTGGAAAATGTTCAATGATAGCATGTCCTCTTCAAAATAAGATAAATCGGTATTATAAAAGTGGAACTATTAATCGAAATGGTGCATTAGTACCCTATTCCTTTTAACCAAATAGTCCCTAAACCTTGGGAAAAGTACCTGCACATAAACAGGTTCGGATTTACATTCGTTGATATTAAGGGTGTTTAAGGAACCGATGAAACTGGATCAAACCGCTGGAACCAAACCAAACCAGTAGTTCAGTTTGGTTCGGTTCACAGTTTCAAGTCTTTTTGGCTTCGATTTACAGTTCGAAAGTTAAAACCGAATATATATATATATATATATATAAAGTTTATCGACTTTCTCTTTCCTTTTGTTTATGAGAATACAGGTGGATGCATTGGTGGTGTTCAGTTTTTTTTAGTTTGTTTCCGTTTTGTATTATGCAGGAAGTGAGGTAGGTTGATAAGCTCTCATTATTTGGCCTTTCAATTACGTTGGTGGTAGCCTGGCCACCGGTGCATATCTTGGGGCTTTTGTAATGCCATATTTTATATCAAAACTTTATAGAACATAATTATTTTAGAAATAAGAAGCAAAAAAACCTCTGTAAGTGCTTAAAATATTGTAGGACATGGTTCATACTGTTCATGGTATTCTTTATAATATTGGCTTATAGTTTATTTTAGACAAGTAGGCACTATATTAAAATACTTCTAATAACTGTGACTATATAAGGATTATGGCCAGGTTAGCTTTGTCAAAAGGAGGAATAAAACACAAGCTTTGAGGGTGTAGTTCAAGTTCTCTCATTCTCTCATGACATTACAGGTGAAAATAGGGAACTACAAGGGCACAACACGACACTTTGAGAAGAACTCGAAGCCGGAGTGGCACGAGGTCTTTGCATTCTCCAAGGATCGGGTACAGTCAACAGTGGTGGAAGTTACTGTCAAGGACAAGGACATGGTGAAGGATGACTTCATCGGTCGTCTACGGCTAGACCTGAATGAGGTCCCAACACGGGTTCCACCAGACAGCCCACTCGCACCCGAGTGGTACCGGCTGGAGAACAAGAGCGCGGAGAAACTTGAGAAGGGAGAGCTGATGCTTGCAGTGTGGGTTGGGACCCAGGCCGACGAGTGTTTCCCAGATGCTTGGCACTCCGATGCGATACCGAAAAAGGATGGGTTTCACATATCCAATATTCGGTCCAAGGTGTACCATTCTCCCAGGCTGTGGTATCTGCGGGTATACATCATTGAGGCACAGGATATCTTTGTCAAGGACAAGACCAGGTACAATTCTCTTACGGTAACCTAGGGGGAAACGAAACTAAGTTCTTCCATATTGAATTCTGCACGATCAGGAGTTTGATGGCAGATTTAGAATATGGGTTTCTTCTTCTTCTTTTTTACAAGAGGGAGCTGAAGCCTAACACACACACACACTCACACATGCACCCTCAAGGAGTCGGACTCTCATCACCAGAAACGGCGTTAGAATGTCCTGCCATTGAGCTAAGGCTCTTCCTGATAAATTATAGTTTTCATGCTAAATTATAGTTTTGATGACAAATTTCTACTCGGAATAGATTTTCTTTGCTTTTGAAAGGCGGGTTAGGCAGTCCCCCAGGCTCGAACTCTTTGACCTTTTGTCAGTGAACCAACCCCGTAGTAAGCGTGGTGACGATTTATGTCTGAATTGACACCGGTAACTAATCGGGTTTATATTTTGTATTCAAGTGACTATATATATTGTAAAAAATTACTATCGCCATAGCCGTTTTACTGTCTGTTTTCTTTTAAATACGCAAAATATTCCTAACGTCATTTCTCTCCTATGCTTAGGATAACCATTCAGTAGAAGAACCAACAAACTCATGAACTCTCAAAAAAATAAACAATATTTCTCAATGAATCAGAAAAGTAAAAGAAAATAAAAACTATTATATTTAAAGTTGGGTGGTTAATTAGATAAAAAAATAGGTATTGTAGGTCCCTCCATCTTATTCTTTTTTATCTTCTTTATTCGGTTGCCATAGAGACATGGTAAAATCACCTCTCTATATAAAGAGAGAGTTGAGCCACATCTCTCCAATGCGTCTCTTTATATAAGAAGATGCGGCTAACTCGTATCTCTCTAAACGAGAAAATATGATTTTTTCGCATCTTTATCTCAACCCTAAGCGATTTAGAGTTGTCAAGCTAATGACATCAAATATAAAAAAAACATGGCCAAATCTACGAACATAGCTCTCAAAAATACAAAATATTTTCTAAAATCAACCACTCAAATCTCTTCTTCCTTCTCCTCCTCCTCTTCTAATGCGAGTGATGGGGACAGAGCTCCGGCAAGGTTCAGTTATACATTGTCCAAAACTGCGGAATAAAACACCAGACATCGGGTTTGGGCAAGGTCGGCAGCAACAAGAGTAAACCAAAAAAGGGTTTGCAGCAAAAGAGAGGAAAGGAGAGAGAAGAACTGTAAGGTGAAAATGGGGTAGTACAAAAATTTTAGAAAGTAAGTGGAGGTATTTTTGGAAACCACGAAAAAACTATATGCTTAAAGTAATAATTTAGGTGTGGCAATAGTAATGCCCGTATTATATAGCAACATATTAGATGCCGCTGGCACTAGCTTAGAGCTAGTTGTGTCTAGACCATGACCTTTTGTCGAACTGGGAGTTTGCACTAGCCAAATCTCTCTCTCTCTCTCTCTCTCTCTCTCTCTCTCTCTCTCTCTCTCTCTCTCTCTCTCTCTCTCTCTCTCTAGTTCGGAGCTTGCACTAACCTCCTAGCCAGTATGTGGATTGGTGATAATTGAGTATTGCTTTAGTTTCCAAACCAGGGGACCTAAACTCAAACAACAACAACATATGAAACGCAAAACCTAACAAGAGATACGTCAACAAAAAGCTTCAACACTGCTTGCTTTCCTAGGTCACAGGCATAACATTACCCGCAAAGCTTTGGTCTTTGTTGTTGTGATCACATAATTGACAATAACTTTTAAACAAAAGCATCGATGATACAAATGTATTTTTTATTAAAATACATTAGGAACATGAACGTATTTAAACTTTTGAAATTCTTTTCTGGAGGTATGTATATGGCCTTGCATTTTATTCGCGGTTCAGGGCTTGTTCTCACAATGCAGGTTCCCAGAGGTGTACGTGAAGGCCCAGTTGGGGAACCAAACTCTCAAGACCCGGGTCATGCAGAGCAAAAACTTGTGTGCCCTCTGGAATGACGAGCACATGCTTGTCGCGGCGGAGCCCTTCGAGGACAAGCTGGTCCTCACCATTGAGGACCGAGTAGGCCCAAACAAGGATGAGACAATCGGCAAGTGTTCGATCCCGCTGTCCTCGATCGAGAGGAGAGCGGATGACCGGCACGTGCACCCGAAATGGTATGACATGGAAAGATCCACCCTCCTTGATACCGAGGCCCTGAAGAAGGAAAAGTTTTCTACAAAGCTGCACATTATGATCTGCTTTGATGGTGGATATCATGTCTTGGATGAATCAACCCACTATAGCAGTGATCTGCGGCCGACGGCGAAGCAGCTATGGAAGCCGTCCATTGGAGTGTTGGAGCTGGGCATACTGAGTGCCCAGAGCCTTCATCCCTTGAAGACACGTGATGGAAAGGGCGCGTCGGACACGTACTGTGTGGCGAAGTATGGGCAGAAGTGGATCCGGACCAGGACTGTTATCGATGACCCATGCCCCAAGTGGAACGAGCAGTACACCTGGGAGGTATATGACCCCTGTACCGTGCTCACGGTTGGCGTGCTCGACAATGGGCACATCAACACCGATGGCAAGAAGGACCAGAAGGACCTCAGGGTGGGAAAGGTGAGATCTTTGCAATATATATATATATATATATATATATAGAGAGAGAGAGAGAGAGAGAAATAGTGTTACATGTTCATGTAAGTTAAATTTCTTCAAACATTTTTATCATGACGATCAATTATAGATATTTAAAATAATAAAATAAAGTATACTGTTGAGCATTAAATATGAAATGTATAACAGTAAACTTGTTTTTTAAGACTCAAATCTCTATCATACTATTAATCGTTGAGATCAAATGTTTGAAGAGGATTGAGCATGGACTATATATATATATATATATATATATATTAAAGAGAAGGAGAGGTTTTATTAAGATAGCTGCAAACTGGGGAGTAACTAAACCAGGTTCAATGTTACGTGCGTAGGTCCGCATACGGCTTTCAACACTGGAGGCTGGGAGGGTGTACACGCACTGGTACCCTTTGCTAGTATTGCAGTCGTCCGGGGTGAAGAAGATGGGGGAACTGCACCTTGCCATCCGCTTCTCCTGCACGTCTACTCTCAACATGATGACGACGTACGGGCGCCCGCTGCTTCCCAAGATGCACTACGTCCGACCCTTGGGGATCCATCAGGTGGACTTGCTGCGCCACCATGCCGTGCGCATCCTTGCCGCTCGCCTTGGCCGCGCGGAGCCTCCACTCCGTAAGGAGGTCGTCGAGTACATGTCCGACGTAGACTCCCACATGTGGAGCATGCGCCGCAGCAAAGCCAACTTCTTCCGCCTCATGGGCGTCTTCTCAGGTCTGATTGCAGTTGGAAAGTGGTTTGGTGAGGTCTGTGCATGGACAAGCCCAGTGACAACCGTGCTTGTGCACATGCTCTATGTTATCTTGGTGTGCTTCCCCGAGCTCATCTTTCCAACTGCATTCCTCTATATGTTCTTCATTGGGCTATGGAACTACAGGTACAGAGCAAGGCACCCGCCGCACATGGACACGAAGTTGTCACACGCAGAGGCTGTACACCCAGACGAGTTGGACGAGGAGTTTGACTCCTTCCCGACAAACCGTGGGGCAGAGTTGGTCCGAATGAGGTACGACCGGTTGCGCAGTGTAGCTGGGAGGATACAGACTGTGGTGGGAGACGTGGCGACGCAGGGAGAGAGGCTGCACTCACTGCTCAGTTGGAGAGACCCTAGGGGTACATGCTTGTTCTTGGTATTCTGCTTTGCCACGGCCCTGGTGCTTTACGTAACGCCCTTCCAGGTAGTGATGGTGGTGGTTGGGTTCTATTGCATGCGGCATCCGAGGTTTCGCCGCCAGCTCCCTTCTTCTCCTCTCAACTTCTTTCGGCGACTTCCTGCCAGGACCGACAGCTTGCTTTGATCCCAAATGCTGAGATGGGTTTTATTTCCTACGCAATAAGCATGCAGGAGGTTTGTGAGTTGCTATTGATCTGCTTGTGTTTAGTAGATTATCATGTATTTGCATTAGGAAATATGGTTTTCAGCTTGAACCTCAATGGAATCGGACAGATATTTGGATCATACGGAGGAATCATACTTTTAATAGTTCAAGCTACAATATGAAATTTCGAGACTTGAGACAATGAAATAGATACAGTAAGGCCTCTAGCTGCTCTGTTGCTAGACATAGAATCCCGTTCATTTCAGTGACGACGTGAACTACTCATATTGGCCATGTACTGCTTTGGTATACAATAATTTCTAGTAAACAGTTTAAGGCTGAGGTTAGCCCAGTTATGATCGGCACGGAAGCTGTCAAAAACTACATAAACCTAGCTACAACCAGATCATGCCTTGCACAATTCATGTAATTGACGAGTTCAATCCAATCATGAGGGATCTTGCTCGGGAAGGCCTGCATCTGGAGCTTGAAGCAAACTCAATAAGAAAACAGGATAAATACATTCACCTGACTTCCACAGAAGATTTGGGTTTTTAGGGGGGAAGAGAAACAGCTGAAAAGGCTGCTCTTGATGATTTTGGCTTGGTTCATCGTGGCTTCCACTAGTCACAGGTCATCTGTGAAGAACAAGTGCGGTGTTCCTCCCCAACGACACTGGCTTCCTGTGAGCGCCGCTCCCTCTTGCTGATGGGCGTGCCCACTAGCTCATCAATGCAGCTATCAGAATGGCGAGTTAGGCCTACTAGCTCTCATAGTTAGGAATTGTCTAGACTCAGCTTATCAATGCAACTATTAAAATGGCGAATTGTGCCTATTAGCTCTTACAGTTAGGATTATTGACGCAAAAGGAGTCTTTACGATCATGGCTCCAAAGAGAAATAGAAAAGCAACAGAGAAACTAATTTACTGCTAAAAGAAAAACATGATAAATGCAACCACCTGAAAGTCCCCCTTATAGACAGTGAAGGGTTATGACAGAGAGAAATACATAAGTTAACGGGTGTTACCGACCTACCAACACAAAAGGATACACTCAATGGCATCCCATCAACCAACAAAACCCAACCCAGTTCTCCATGCTAATCTTACCAGAATAAAACACTGAAACTATGATCTTAAAGATTAACCGCGTGTCAGGTCGATATCTCTGGGCGAGGTCCTGACATCCATGGAACGAGATCCAGCCCACCCGGCTTGTAACACACCAGTGTTTTGGCTAGGCAGAAACCCTGCAGAAGATCCAGCCTTTGGGAACACACCAACAGCAGAATCCATAACAGACTCTGGGTGGATTTGGTCGCTGCTTTCTTGCTTTATCTGTGACTTCCGACCAGCATAATTGAAGCTCCCGAGTATTACCTAACCCACAACATGAATGATCATGAGCATTCATTGAAGAGGTGGAAGCTGACCATATATGTGAAATTGCACAACGCCGCTCTCATGCAGATTGAGTTACCTGTTTCGATTTATATTTTAATGAACATGCCCATATTTTTAGTTCTTACCTGAACAGGGCCGGCAGCAATCAAGAGGCCGGCAACACCACCACCAATGACTCTCCCATCAGGATTCGCAAGAGAGACGCTCAGGCCACCGGTACGGCTGCGCGTGCCACCATTGTCCAACAATAGATACGAACCTGATAAGGAGACTATCTCAAAACGGCCCTAAAAAGATGTAGAGCAAGGTCAGGATTTTTATGGGCAGAGATTCCCATTTCCAAATAGTATTGACAAGTTATCCTCAGTTGAAAGATCAACTGAGCAAAATTGCAGTCCCAAAAGCGCCATGAATATAAATTAGGGGTTAATTTGCAAGTAGAACGTGACACCTATAAAACATTATGCAATGTATTGCAAGAAACACAAAACCCACGACATGCTGCATGTTCTCAGAAGAACAATGAACTGCGATTCAAAAGATTAGTGGTTCTATTCAATGAATCATGCCAAAAATTAGCCTTAAGCTTGAGGTACTCAAAATGAGTAGCTGACAGAATTTCAGTGATTGACAAACACAACTTACATAAACCAGATACTACATACATAACCAAAACCAAAACCCATACATAACCAAAACCAAAACCATGCCCCTCAATAATCGATGTTAGAATATCCAACTGATGTTTTATGCTGATCAGACACCATATGCATATAGGAAACAATATTTGAAAAATAAAAACTCCCCCAACTTCATCATGTAGGGATGGGGAAACTGCCTTATCTGGACCACTAAAACCTGGTCAGATTGCAGAAAAATTTTGGAATGCCTCAATCATTACTGCCCTTTAGTCTAGCTCAAGTACAAGCTATGTTATCAATAGGGATAGAGGATAGTTAGCATTTGATTTCTAATCATAGTGTTAGCAGGGATATGTCGGAGATGATAGCAGATTTAGCAATGCACTATTTAATATCATTAGAAAGCATCAAAATAAATAAATACCTATTAAGAAATAACTGAACATAAATCTGACATATTTCATAAATATAAATAGATACAGGCAATGCAAGTTAAACATTTTCAAATAAAGACAATTATGAGAACAAAATAAAATTCTTCAAAAGCATTAGAAAGCATAAAATGTACATATTATAAATATACACACAATAATGATGCACAGTAGATTACAGGAACAGAGTTATAGTGAGAAATACATCATATACTAGAAATTTGAAGTCATAAGAAGATTGTTTTAGGTAAAAAAATAGTTTAAGAACTACAAATAAAACATGGACATTATATAAGACATACAACTACATATTCATCACAAAGGTCCAGTAGAAAGGTCGATTATGTGTTTTATATGTTAATAAACAAAGTTGGTTAATCTTATGTAATATTACATAAACATATTAAGTAAAATGCATGTTAAATAATTATACTACTTAGAGTAAAAAAAGCTTAATAAATTTATAATATAAATCACAATAGGAAATGGAAGTATTTTTTCACTTTTTATATTAAATAAATATAATAATGATGATACAACTTGTATCATGAACATAGCAGTCATATTGCGAGCATATGGCAGACTTTGCAGGCTTAGCTGTTATAGCAGTCATATAGCAAACAACATAATAGCGCACTAGTAATAACATAGGGTACAATTTTATGTCAAGTTTACTGAGGTCTCAATAAAGAATTCTATGGCTTAAGATTGTCTCATGGGAGCCTGCTTAAGAAGTCATGGGTTAGAAAAATTAACTTTAATCAATCAAGGACTTGTGAAGTTTGCCCTAAATGTGCTCAGAAGATACCAACAAGCACATGTCAGCATTTGCAAATTTAGTCAATAAACAAAAGATACAAATAGTAGCAGGCATGCACACCTCATATGTGACAGAACCACCAGAAGTTGAAGGTTGGCGAAGTGTCACTGTGGAGACAGCACCACTAGCAGACAAGATGCAGATAGCCCTTGGGCTCTGTTGTGAAAATGACATGATCTTAGAAGCAATATCCTGCAAAGGGAGATGAGAGATAAAATCTGAAATCATAACATTTATCTCAAGTATTTTTGAAGTGAAAGACTGTCACAAAGGAATTAGACAACTATTACGAGAGGTAGAAAACATCAGTTATGTAAGGATTATTTAGCTTATCTTCATACTAATGAAAATATGTCAACACTTTAAAACATCTGCACAAGGATGATTTAGCAGTGTACATTTCCTCTGAGCATATGATGTGACAAAAGTAAGATTGTGAAAAGAAGAGCAATCAAAAAAATTGCTGTGTCCAAACAGGTTCTTTTATCACCCATGGGGAGACAAGTGTCCTTCATAGACACGAAAGTAAAAAATAAGACCATTAATCCAAGACAAGAATTGGATGGGTTTGTATATGAAAGTTGGGATATTTCCTTTAAGGGATGGGTAGCTTAACAGGGCAACTCCTGACAGTGAGGATAGAAGAGAGTTAGCATCCATTACAAACCACTGTTGTGAAAAATGATATGGACCCCATATCATTGGTGATAATATTTACAATGCTAACGATGCTTCTATATCATAAATATCGTGCTTTTAACAACAGACATTCAGAAGTACCTACCTAAAAATCTCAAATGTTTTAAAACAATCCAAGATGAAGTCTAATAGATTTAGAAAAAAGCATTAAATAGATCATCGTGGAAGGTTTCTGCCCAGTAATGGACCTCCCTAAGTTAGGAAGAGAACTATTATACACCTCTAGCCAGTGTTGTCTAACGCGTATCGTATCGTGTATCGCTGAGCCCCACGATACGAGCGTATCGTATCGTATCGTACTTTAATATTAAAATAATGCAAAATTAAATTAAAATCAATAAAATTTAGTAAAAATCCAAAAAAAAATCAGGAAAAATCTGATAATTGCTTTAAATTCATATATTGCAAGTTTAGTACATATTGAGCATTCAACTTGCATCCAAATTTACATATTTTGAATCCAAAAAATGAAATACAGATTACAGGCACAGTTACATTTTACAAATTATAATAAGGATCATCAACTAAATAATCTTCATCTTCTCCTTGTAGCAGATCCTCATCATCATCATCAACAACACCTTCCTCTTGGAAATCAAATTATTCATCTCCTTGATGTTGTTGTTGCGCTCCTTCAAATTAATCCAAGCAACGTCTTCTTCAGTTAGGAGGGCATTTTCTTCAGTGTCTTCCATAACCCAATCTTCTAATATATCAAAATTATCCAAACTTATTCGATCGAACTGACTTTCTTCTCTATTTACTTTTTTTAATTGCCTACGACAAACAAAGATAAACAATTAGTAAATAATATTAATAATTGAAGACTAAAGTTAAACAATATTGAATTGAAAATTTGAAAGTAATACAACATTACCTTTCACGAATGTGCATGTTACAACGAAAAAAAACTAAATAATTTAGTCTTTTGTGTTCCAACCTGTTGCGCTTCTTTGTATGAATGTGTTCAAAAACACTTCAATTTCTTTCACAATCAGTTGCACTACAGGTTTGGCTTAATACTCTCACTACAAAATCTCTAAGGTTTGAACAATCAGTTCCAAACCTATTCCACCAAACATCTGTAGAAAAAGACAAACATTAGAGACATAATCCACAGTAATGTAAGATGAAACTTAAATATGAAAATAAACAATTTACCTGGACCCATCGTATTGCGATTGCAAATTGCAACAGACAAACTCATCATGTGAAGAGCATTATTATATATCTCCATCTCTCGATGTATCGTATCCGCTATGCTCTCATCAGGGACTAATCTATCGATACATTCAATGATTCCTCGATTAACCTCACCGTCCCTTCCCTTTTGAAGGTTGCTGAGTACCTAAATGATGGGTTTAGATAGTAGGTTGCTGCATGAATAGGCTGATGCAATTGTTTATTCCATCTACTATCAATTATTTTTCACACGGGCACATAATCTGTCTTTTTTCCATTACAGTTATTTCTGATGGCTTCTTTTACCCTGTCCATGGCTTCATAAAGGTAGCCCATAGATGGTTTCTCCTCGTTGTCAACCAATCTCAAAACTTTTACTAAAAGACAAGTAATTTTCAATAATCTGACACATGTATTCCAAAATGAACTTCTAAAAACTGCTTCTGCAATCTCATTCAACTTTCTATTTCTTCTGGTTTGAAGCAACTCTGCAAATTGTTGCCACTCATCTAAGGAGAACATTCTCTTCAAAGCTTGCTTCTATCTTACAATACTCTATACAGATAAGAAATTTGTTGTGAATCGAGTTGCAGCTATGCGAAGAAGCTCTGCACCTTCTGTATATCTCATCATCATACACAAAATAAATGCATGGTTGTAAATGAATTTTGTAATATCTTGGCAACACTCAGTTGCTGCCTTTATTTCATCCATCTCACCAATGTCCTCGAGGTTGAGATCTAAACACTGGGTTGCACATGGTGTCTAGTAGAAAGTCCCATAAATATCAACTCCTTCCCAGCTGCTTCGTAGTTAGCTGCATTATCTGTAATCAATTGGACTACATTTTCTAGCCCAACCTCCTGAATAACATTATCAAATTCCTGTCATAGGATCTCTGCAGTGTGCCTCTCCTCTGACATGTCTAGAGATTTCAAAATCATGAGTCATTTAGGATAATATATAAAAAAGTTTAACAATGTCCTTCCTCGCCTATCGATTCATCCATCTGCCATGATAGTGCATCCCATTTCCTTCCACGAATGTCTCCAAGTCGAACAATATTGCTGCACTTCAATGATGGTCTGATCTAATATCTTTCCTCTCAACTTCTGATAAGAGAGCATCCTGTATCCTGGACCAATGTTAGCAATTTCATCTGCCATTGCTTGAAAATGAAAACTGTTTGCTGCATTAAATGGAATGCATGCATCATAAAACCATCTTTCCACTGCAAGGTCTGCCTGATCATGCAGTTGTTCTGAAGCCATAGCAACACGAATTACAGGTTGAGCACCAGGTGTAGTGTAAGGAGGAAAGAATGAATGTATGCTAGAAGAAGCTCTTCATCTACTCCTTCCCGAACTTTCTCTTCTGCCACCTCCAAAGTCTTCAATTGCAACCCTCTTTCCCCCGCTAGGAGCTTTTGAACTGCTACTACCAATCTCTGTTCTAACATCTGAAGGCAAATTATCAGTGAATCCAACTCCAGTGGCAGTAGCATCATCAGCTTCTTCACATATCTGGAAATCATCCTTTTATTATCTCCTTTCCTGTATGCTCTCAATCATCTGTAGGCATTGCCATTTAATACCTTCTGACAAACTTCTAACTTTACCTGTGGCAATAGCATCATGAGCTTCTTCACACATCTAGAAATCATTCTTTTATTGTCTCCTTTCCTGTATGCTCTCAATCATCTACAGGCATTGCCATTTAATACCTTCTGGCAAAACTTCTAACTCTGCCTATGCATGGAGCAACTTCTTTCCTGGTTCCTGCTATGTGGTGTTTCAACCTTGAAATTCCACCACTAACCAGCTTTTCACAAAATAAGCATCTAATCTTTAACCTAGAACCATCAACTGGTATACCCCACTGCCATGCTGGATCATCAGAACGATAATGAGAGTCTCTACCGCCCCTTCCTACCATCTAAATGGAGTACTTTAATTCAAACAAAAACCTGAAAATAAAAGCACTTCGTAAATCCCCCAATCTTCATATAACACTCAAATGGAGTGTCTCCCACTTCATGAATGGGATAAAAATTGTATTCATACACTTAATAACTTCATATTTTGTCATTCAAAAAAAATAAACGAAATAACACAAAAACCAATAAATAGAAAAAAAAATAGAAAAAACATTAAAAATATATCTAAATCCGAGTTTGGAGGCTTGCACGAACACCGTAGGGCACGATTTTAGAGCTTTGAACACCAAGGAGGCGAAAATCGGCTCTTAAGGAGCTTGAGGAACCCAAAAGGAGAGGAAAATTACTGGTTTCGGTCGACCGGGGACCCTTTATAAGGGTCCCAGGTACGCACCATATCATGCAATACGGCCCGTATCGCACGATACGATACGGATAACACTGCCTCTAGCCCCTTATGCACCGCATTTTCTACGTTCATGTCAACAACCAAGATACCTATAAACTTGGTTATTCTTTTTATTGGCGCCAAAAATGGCTGATTTTTTAACAAAACAACACGGACACAGGATGTTGCAAGCATGCCAATAAGTGCCACCTCCTAAGGGCCGCTCTTGAAATAAAACGGAATCAGGCTGATGTGGATTCTCCAAGCATCCTCAAGAACAATACCTCAAGTGTGATCTAATGCAAGATGGAGTTCATCTCATAAATATATAATTTAAGAAAGGGACTTTATTAACCATAGATGGAACTAAAACTAAGGCATCAGTAACACAACAAACAAAAAGAATATAAAACTAAGATGTGGTGATTAATCCCCATCAACTAGAGAGGCCTCTCCTTTTCATAACGAAAGAAGTATTTGATACATTTAGGAGATACAGTTCCTTCAAATTCAAGGCTCTTGTACGTGGATACAGATATGCCCACTTCTTATTTGTTATATGGAATATCCATAAAAACGGAATTTTGCCACAATTTTAGTTCTGGCAATTTTAGGTTCTACTGGTTGAAACATAGTGTTGCTGGTTGTTATGGTAATTTTAGGATGTGCTAGAGAGGATGAAGCAGCCTAGGTTTCACGTTTGGGTGCCGATTTTACAAATTTTGTGGCGGCATGGTCCATGCGAGTTTTGTCATGAAATTTTACAGGAAATTGCACGACTTCCTCATGAACCACCAAAAAAAAAGATTTGGGCAAAATTAGTTGTAAAGACAATTCTGGATACATCGTATGTGGCGAATTCGGTCGGCTGCTGACCGAATTACAACATCTTTGGCTCGTATGCTTTTAAGTAGAAACCATCACTTTGAGAAAGTGAATAGCCACGGTTTTGAGGAAGCAAATCAAGGGTTGATTGGCTCAGTATGAATTTAGTTTTTAATAAAGTTACCCTACGAATAAAAAGTTTATAAAAGATTTATTCGTTTTAAGACCCAGGCACAGAACACATGCATTATTATAGTTGTCTTGTGAGATAAAGTTTTATATACATTTATTCATTTTGACATAGCAAACTTTATTGCATGCACTTTGGTGGAGGACTGCACTTTTATTAAACCATCACTCTTATTACAGATTTATTTGAGGCATGCACTATGACGCCTCTTACCCATGCTCATGCGGCGATGGCTCAAGGGACAATTGCGAGGTCTAGTGATAATTCAGAGGACCAGTCCCCTACCGACCGTATGACTAGCATGGAGGCTCTTTTTTAGCAGATTTCTCAGCAAATGGAAAGGGTTGAACAGATGAGCGCTGACCAAGATACACTAAGAGAAGCCATAGCTACTATGGCGTCCGTCATGACCTCAATGATGATCGCTCAATCAACTCCACTTCCACCGACTCCATACTTTCATGTAGGTGCTGCTAGTATGTGTGTAGTTGCAGCCTTTGTTCTCATTGGCCATAATACTGTGTGGAAGGTGAAGGTATTGATACTTTGTTCTTTTGATGGCACACAAGACTTTTCCATGTTGAATTTTATCTGGAACACGGAGGAGTATTTCTAGGTAGCTCGAGTCCTCATGCCGAGTAACTAGTGGTTACTACTTTATTCTTGCGAGGAGATGTGAAGCTTTGATGGAGGATACACCAAACTTTGCCGTGAGAGCAAGATCGTGAGCCCATCTCTTTGTAGGTTCAACTGCAGGTAGAGTTTTGGAGGCAATTGTTACCCACAAACAGTAACTGCACACAAGATCATTTCAGTAGTTGAGACGGACCGGATCTATCTATAATTATGTGAAGAAATTCAATGGCTTATAGATGGATATATCAGAGGTGGACAAATTATACCAATTCGAGGATGGTTTGCAATCATGGGGTCAAACCAAATTGCGACGATGAAATCCTATCAACGTATTGTAGACCATGACTATGGCAAAGTCCTTCATTGACTTGATGCAGACAGATGAAAGAGTAGCACATGCGAGGGGCAAAAACAAAGCTAGCAAGGATGGTGGTGCACCTAATCAACCCTCTGTGCCCGGAGGCAAGGTGGTCAATTGGGTACGCCTTCAAGCTGAGTGTCCCTCAGATAAACAAAAGCTTCCTCCAACATGTGTTTACAGAAGAAGTGTGGACGTTGTTATATTTACAAAGGACCACATTTGATGTGAGAGTATCCCAAGATGGCTAAGCTTGCTCTGGTGGTAGCTGAGGATGTGGAGCATCAGGCTGATGATGGTGAGCACATCTTGAGCGACTCCTTTCCATGTAGTATCTGCAAGGATCTTGGCGAGACTAGATTGATCCCCTATAACTTCTTAAGTGTTATATAGGTGACTGACGAGCCACATCGGCGTGTATATGGAGGTTTGAGTGAGAAGACATGTTGTTCATGGATTGATTGATTCCAAGACCACATTTATAGATATCACTCATCATTGCATATTCTATGCGCTTGGTGGTCATGGATTCGAATCAACAAGTTAAGATGGTGAATTTGGTGCCTCAAACAGTGATGGATTTGCATGAGTGTATTGGCCTCAAGTTAGTTCTTGATTGGGGAGCAAGACTTGGTGATGATGGATCTTGATTTGTATCAATTTATTATTGGGTATGACTTCTTGTTCTTCAAAAGTTGGTGATTGCCCCACATCTTTGAGGAGTCATATGCATAGACGAAAGGTAGTCGAGATTCATCTCTCATGTGGGTTCGAGTGACACCAGTTGATGGATCGTGTGCAAATGACATTGGAGGCTTCTCATCTTGGGGTTGCTTGTTCTAGGTAGGAGCTAGGTGTCGTTAATGCGAGGTTGGGGATCAGCTACATGTGTAGCAACCGATTGGAATGCTAGGCCCATGTGAGGAAGGTAGTACGTAGTGCACGCTTTGTAGTAAGGTGGATGCAGGGCCATGGGTGTATGAGAGGTAGGAGGGCAGAATGACTATGATGTGGCACAAGACACAAGGGTGTGTCAGCAAGATGGCAGTTATACAAGGGTGACCCTAATGATCGTGGTGCGATAGAACAACCAATAGTGCAGCTTAGCGACAGCCATTTCGATGAAGATAAAATGAGGCCCATTGGCATGGACGTCATGGCGAACATGTGAGTCGACCACCGAGGAAAGATGTTATAGTGTCAATTTTGAGCGCTCCACATGTGAGTCTTGGTGAGCGCTCCACCGGGGAATGTTGAGCCCTCGGCACACTCATGCATATTGATTTAGGATCTTTTATTATTTACTTTAATATGTAATAAGCAGGTCATGTGCGACCATAGTCCTTAATTAGAGATGCATCACTAGAATCCCAATATGGCTTATTTGAATTCAATTTGATGTAATTTGAGTATAGTTTAGGCTCATTTGCTTTTATTTGGTTTGGATCTAAAGCAACTCATGAGGATTTGTTTTAATTTATTAGAGTTTTACTTTAACTCGTCTCTCTTCCAGCTCTATGAGTGAGTGAGGTGTGCATTAAGGACTCCATTGACGAAAGTCGAGAGGGATCTCTAATCCACGTGAGGATGTGTTGGTCGTGAAGTTTTGGAGAGAAAAGGGGTTGTTGCAAGCTTGGTCATTCCACTTCCTGTTGAGGAGAATGAGGTTGAAGCAATCGGGTGTGGTTATTACCATCACCGAGCACTTTGAAGGGTCGTTCTCACATATCCAATAGAAGGGTGGTAGAAAGAGAGAGAGACACGTGGAGGTAAAGTTGGTAAAAAATAAAAAGGATGCAAAAGCAACCCAACTCTTATATGTGAGACCGAGTGAAAAAGCAAGAAAAGATGAATTATGGAAGTGGGAACCATTCCGTCAATATTTCACGTACCATGAAGAAAAAGAATTCATTTTTTCTAGTGGAAGCATAACCCAAGGTCACAAAAATGAAGTTTCACATCTCAGCTTAACATCTTTTCCTTATCTTTGAAGTTAACACCCTTTTCTTAGTTGACTTAGCCTCGTCAACAAGCGTCAAATGCTTACACCCTTGGTTGAACATCAATACCCTAATTGAACTTGATGCAATGGGTAAAATGTTAACACTAAAGGTTGACACCTTGCATGCCCCCATCTTTTATTATCTTATTTTCTTTTGGGGGCTAACAATTTTCGTTTTTATCAAATACTGATGATGGTGACAATCTTTTTGGCAGTTCAAATTTAGTTGCAGACACAGTTGATGACTTCCCTTCAATTGTTAACTACGTGTGATTCACCATAAACGACATATCCAATTGCCCAAATGACAACATGCAACCAACCGACAGCTCCCTACCAATTGTTCTCAAAGCAACGACTTCCGAAAATTATAAAGCAATGATTTAACAATGTTGCGCACGAAGTTGTTGGTTAATAGATCAACAACGATGTGTGAACGACCTACAATACCAAGTGAGCTATCTATGATGAAGGGCTTGATGATAATTGATAACCGACTGATACACAATCAAGAGATGACGTACTCTTGATAAGTGAACAAACTTTCCAAACAAACCCAAGCAAAGACACCTAAACTTCTCTTTTCCCTAGAAGAGGAATGGGTTAGCAAACTTGCACTTCTCAAAATCAACAGTAACCGAACTTGTACCAGGTTAATTCTCAAAAGAGAGCATTAGCCCTTGGTAGACTTTGAGGGTGGGTGGGGGAAATAAAGGTGCAATAGTATTGGCAGATCGTGAGATCGCGGCAAACTTGCCAAAAATTTTGGGCTTTAGACCGAATAAAACACTTCATCCTTAATATGACATTGGTCGAAGGTTACAAGTGTTAAGAATTCGTTGTTTAGTGTTGTTTTAGTATTTTTTATGTTTTTATGTATTATTATAATAGTCCTTATTACTAAGAGCATTTTAATCATTTTATGTTTAACAATCCAATATATAAGGGCTGGACAACGTATATTAGGTTAAGGATTTCATATTAATAAAGAGAGAGAGGGGGGGGCTTCATTGGAGGGCAAGCCCTCTCCAATCTTCACCATTTTTCCCTTCATTGATTAATTGTTTCTCATGTTCGTTCCTCCGCTGCATTTCCCTATGAATTCCAACATGGTATCAAAGTCATAAGATCAATCGGAGCAGTAGATAGCGTGTATGGATATGTGATTTCCAATGATCCCCATGAAAGATTTTTGGGGGCTTAACTTAGAGATCAAATCATTGCTTCGGTTGGTATACGAGAGGCTGGCAGAGACACCCTATTTTGCGACATCATGGGATCCAAGACAAACACTGCTGAAAAGACTTAAGTTCTGTTTCTATACTTGTTGTGGTGGGTCTGTGCTATTTTTTCTATACTTTGGGAGCATGGCAGAAGAGTGTTTTTGGAAAGGAAGACAGCATGGCTATAGAGATCACCAAGATGACTAACTGCAGCATCTTACCAAACTTGAACTTCGAGACACATGCAGGAACCATCAACATTTCTGATTCCAAAGTTCGTGAGTTTAGGATATGTCCTTCTGAACATACCGATAAAACTCCTTGTCAAGATCAAATGTGAGCAATGACTTTACTAAGAGAAAAGTATGATTTATAGAGGGAGGCATTGTCCGCCACATGATGAAAAACTAAGGTGCCTTGTTGAGTGCGTGCTGGATTCATGGTGATGTAGAATTGGGAGAGGTGGCACTACAAAAGATTATGAGATTGCCACCAAGAGCCAATGGATACCAATTATTGTTGTCGAACTTGTTTTCTGCTACCGGCAGGTGGAATGATGTGGTAGGAGTTAGATGTGGTGTTGAAGATGAGAGATTTATGAGAACTCCTAGTTAGAGTTGCATTGAGATAAGGAACTGAAGATGTCTCCCTCTGGGAGACAAAGGGCAAAAAAAAGATGACGAAGAAGGAAGGTGGTTGGTTACCAAAAGTGACCATAGTGAATGACTTATCCTTTCCGAAAAAGGTTACACAAAAAATCTTTAAAAATCAATGTTTTGAAAAAGGTAATTTAATCTTTTTGTTGGAATATCAAATGATGGAAAAGTAAATTACACATTACTTTCATGATTTTATGGGAAAGCAAAACAGAAAAATGGTTATAGAAGATCACATAACTGATTTCCTGAAAAAGATAAAATCAAAAGGGAAGAAAATCAAGATAAGGATGATCCAAAGAAAAGAAGGGATTATCTCATAATTTTAGGAAAGAAAGATATTGTTGCCCATCGAGTGACTACATAGTCATGAAGGATAATCCCCAAGATTTTATCAGTTGTTTCTCTTGTTGATGTAATTGTTAATCACGATTTTAGAAATTGCTTCTCTTACTGATGTAGCTGTTAATACAGCAAGTGAAAGCACAACTCTTCCTAAGGGTGACATGATTTGTTCATAAATTTGGTAAGAGTAGTGTTGCGAAGGGTTATCACACGCCTACAAGAGTTGTTGCTATAAGAGAGATGTAGAGTGTCATGTTGTCCAGATGATGATGCAAAGCGGGTGGGTTAAAAGAGTGTCATCCTATCTGTCGGATGCGAAGAAAATTTTTGAAAAAGTTGTGTTAGATGAGATCAAAGACGTTCTTGTTGAGTTCTATGTGCCATGGTGGTCATTGCAAGAGTCTTACTCCTACATATGAGAAGGTTGCAACAGCTTAAGGGTGATAAGATGTTATTGCAATTATTGATGCAGGTAAGTACAAGGTTTTGGCCGAGAAGTATGGAGTTAGTGGATATCAACATTGAAGTACTTCCCAAAGAACAATAAAGCTAATGACTATGTTGCATGGGTACGCCCTTTTGGGCGACGTACCCGTATCCTGTACATATCGGGTACGCGTACCCTAGTTTGGGTACGTCACGTACCGATACCAGGTACGTGACTGGATCGGGTTGACCCATTCAAACCAAAAAATATAAATCCCTAATCCCCAATTGTGCGTCCACCTCTCTTGTCCAACGTCTTACCCCAATCTTGTTGCTCGCGTTGTTGTGCATCTCTCTATCGTGCGTCTCAAACTCTTAGCTCATCGTCGGGACTGTCGGCAAATGGCAGGCTTGCAGGTTTTTTGGCGAGGAAAAAAAGAACAGGTTCTTCTGATCTTCTCCTTTCATTTGTTTCCTGTTCCCTTTTCCCATCCTTTATGGGAGATTCTATGTGTTCCCTGATGATAAGGAATTTAGTGTTTTTGCCTTAGATGCTCTTGGTGAGAGTCAAACCACCTGCTGCTATATGTGCATATACTACAGACGGTATTTGAAATGAGATAAGTCGAGCTTGTCTGATTGTCTCTCCTTCCACGAGTGATTTGCCCCTCTCATTGAGGCCCCATCAATAGCTGTTTGTTTTTTTTGCAGTGACGCAGTTAGGCTTCAATCACCTAGAATGATTTCGTCAAGAAGGTTTTACAGAGAGTACCAAAAGAACCGAGAGTTTTCAGATTGATCAATGACAAAAGGGTATAGTCTTCTATTTTATTTTCCTCTGTTTGATATATATGTAATTTTTCTATCTTTGGGTGTTTGTTGCAGCTAGGACCTTTGAGATCTTTGTAAACATAGAAATTGATATATTTAATTAGAAAAAAATTTGCTTTGTAAATAGAAACAATTCATGCCATAAGGGGGCCTTCCTTCCATTATGTGAGCCTTATGGCCACTATGACAAACAAGAGTTATCACCACCTACTTGGCAATATAAACTAAATGGTGACATGATGGTTTCATCCAACTATTTAGTGTATTCTCAATTGTACTAAAATACAACTCTCATGAATTATCCTTGTTGTGTTGTTTTCTTCACTACACTTTTCCTACATATCAACTCAGGTATGTGTTTCTATAAACTGAAAACCCTAAACATATCTCAACTACATATTGGTAACATGTTTCACAAACAAGTCTTCAAATATATCTTTTGTCAAGAGTTTGTTATCATATCTTATGTAGGAAGGTAAGAGACAAATATTTCATTCTTTTGTATCATATCATTTATGGAATGATAGTTTATCATTATATGCTTGTTTCTTTAGCTATCAGCTCCATTCTTTATAAGAGTTATGATTGCATTATTGTTATAATAAATGGTAATTGTTGTTACAATATTATGTTAGAAAGATATTGTTTCAAACTTTGAGTGTATCCGAGTTCGCATTTGGTGAATATGTATTGGTCAACTATCTAATACAAGTTTAATACACGTGCATATTTTGTTCTTATTCTATCAAGCTTTAAACATTTTGTTTGGTCAACTATGTAATACGAGTTTATGCAGGTATGTGTTTACCACATAAAGATCCTTTGAAAGGGGCATGGGATGCAAGAAGACTGCACTGTGAAGAGAACAAAATGCAGAAAATCGACGACTTCTGGTATGTGTTTGTTGTTTAATTGTTCTTACTATGAAGAAGAATATAAATGACATTCTTATAGTTAGAATAGAGTTATTCTCAAACACTGGAATGTTCTTTAAAATATAGAATGCTCTATATAATTGTGTGTGTGTATATATATATTTATGAAAAAATATTTTTTTATTATTTTTTTAATAGTGTTGTACCCATACCTTGGTTTTTTTTTAAATTATGTACCCCATACTCGTATCCGTACTGGGTACCGGTACCATACCCGTATCCATGCAACATAGGCTGGTGAAAAATTATTAAGCCATGATGGTTGCTAAAGTATGAATGCTAAAGTGATTTTATAGCTACTAAGGTTGAAGAAAAAGTTTTAGGCCATATAGGCTGCTGAAGTGAACAACCATATCAGCTGAGTGAAAGGATGTTGCAACCACAAAGGTTGCTGGAAAAGTGTTACAGTTAGGAAGGTTGCTGAAAAATTCAAGAAAAGAAGCATAAAATATGATATAGTACTTGGTGAATATCTCTATCGAGAAAATGGTAGAATTGCATACAAAAGAAAAGATAGATCAATAAAATAGTTTTTTTTCCACCAAATATGCCTTAAAAATCAAATTATACAAGAGGTGATGCATTGATTCTTATGAAATGTGATAGTGTTACCAAAAAGCATAAAGTTTGAACATTTGGTTGTTGAAGTGAACAACCACGAGGGCTGAAAAAATCGGTTGCAACCACCATGTAAAGGAGTGCAGAACCAACTAGTACGAGTAGATGTATGTATTGTGCTATTATTTGAGTGGTATAAAGAGGGCATCTAACCAACACATCGACAACAACCACCATGTGAAGGGATAATGGAAAAGCTTATTGAAGTGTGTATGGTGAAGATAGTAGCTCTTACAATAAAAATTAACTTTCTCAAAAGAAAGAAAACATGACTTTTAAAGTGTTGTTGCTCAATCACTTCATAGAAAAGAAAGAACAAGAGGAGCAGTTGACACCTAAAGAAAGGTCGTGCACTACCCAAGTGTATTCATAATTATTCTTGATTTAATGAAGAGAGATCATTGTTGCAAGTGTTGTGAAAAAAGAACCAGTTTTTTGGCAAATGTACTCTTTATCCTATTTTCCAATATGTCTCTTACCATCGTACCTCAAGAAAATATCAAAACTTT